>CM016488.1:5513857-6113857 GCA_002890555.2 Lagenaria siceraria
TTTGAAACTTCAAAAACTAAATAAACATCAATTCCAAAACTTCATAAGATCAAACATTACCATTTGCCCTAAATCTAATTAAGGAATGACACATTATATTCCTCTAGTTTGATTTCTTTAAATATAGTTGAGAAAATCATGCTAAATTACTTAACTAACTAAAATATAACAAATAGTAAAATATTATATAATTGGTATATTATAAACAACTATTATTTTTCATCGGAAAATTGTTGTGTATAAAAAAAAAACAAAAGTAATTACACATATAGAAAAAGTGCACCCCATGCTTTTGTATTTTTCACTTTTTTTTCTATATGTGTAATTATTATTTTTTTTTTTTCTATTTGTGAAAAGACCCCTTATTCATATTCTATTTTATTTTTTATATTTCTTTAAAAAAGGAAAAAAATAAAAGTTGACATTTCTCAAACCTGTATTCCTACTCAATTGCTCGCCAAAAGCAATGACGGGCAGCGCGGAAGCATAAAAGATATACGTAGTTGGTGCCAAAATCCTTTGAACACAAAACCAAAAGTGAAAATTTTGAGTTTAAATATTTTAACCTAATTAACATATATAATAAAGTTTTCATTTGAGAATCTTTATTAAAAATATGAAAGAAAAAGAAAAGTGATCAAACAAATATATATATTTTAACAAGTATAAACGAGAATTATAAAACAAATTGTAAGGTCAAATTGAGTTTAGCTAAATTAGAATAAAGTTTGTATTTTGAATTTTGAGATTAGAAGTTTGATTTTTTCATTACATATATTTACAAAAAAAAAATAACAAAATAAATGTTAAAACTTGTTTTGTAATGTTATAGATGATTTTGGACTAGATGACATAATTGATATAAAACAAGAAAGGAAGCAATATGACCAAGAAAATAATAAGATTTGAGTCAAAAGTAGCACCTTAGGACCAAAACGAGCTAGGAGAGAGGTATGGCTTAGGCCTTGACCCAAGTCAATGTGCTCAGCCTCGGTCGAGCCTAACAAAATGCCTAACGAAGCATGACTTGGCCTTAAAACATCATCCTAAGACAAAAATGGGCTTAGGGGGAGGTGCTCGGTCTCAACTTTGACAGAGGCCAAGCCTAGCAAAATGGCCAATGAGGCATGTCTCGACCTAAGAAGATAAAAGGGTTATTCTAATGTAGCTCTTAAACTCTATGGATGATAACCTAAGGTTTATCTATTCCTATAAAGACATCAATATAGCTCCAGGAAAAAAAAGTCAATTCTCACTCTCTCAAATCCTAATCAAGCTTCCACACGTTTTCACCCTATGACTTAAGCATCAAAGTGTGTTTAGCAAGAAGCACATCAGCGTGCAAGTTTTCTTTCTTTTTTTCTAGGACACATTTTTTTTTCCTTTTAAACAAATTTTTTGTTGTTGCCACTAAATATTTTGTAGATTTTTTTTAACTCACTATATATATTTCATTTGGTGTTTAGATTTCAAAATGTTACATTTTGTTCCTAAATTTTAAGTTTTAGTTTTACTTTTATATTTTATACTTTTACCTTTGTATTTTTAATAATACTTGTTTGCTTGTGGCCTTTGAGTTAACTTTCAATTCATTAATTTAAAATTATTATGATATGATATTTAATTAATTTTAATGGTAACAAAAAAAAAATACTAATTCAATTAAAAATAATTTAATTCTTTTAAGCTATCATTGAAAATCAACATAAATTACTAAAAATGATCTTAGTTAAAAAAAAATTATTTTAAATGACAAAACTGCTATAAATATTTTCAAATATAGCAAAAAAAACAAAAAAAAAACTTTTTCAAACTAATAGACAGTGATAAACTATATTATCATCTATCAGTGATTATCACGGATAAATGTCTATCAATGTCAATCATGGATCACTGATAGATAATGATAGACTACTTTTTGTCATTTCACAATATGGAAAAAATTTTAAAATCATGAAGTTTAGAATCAAATGGAAAATAATCTCACAATATTAAAAATGTAACATTTCGAAATTTGACCAAATAAAAATCATACTCAAAACTCAAGAATGAAAAATGTATTTATTTTTCATCAACAAGTTATATTGAATTTTTTTTTAATATTTACTATACACAACCAAATTAAGTTTAAAATTTCCTAAAAACTAAATAAATTATAAATAAAAAATATTATGAAACGAATAATTACCCAACTCCTGAACGTAGACCACCAATCCAATCTTGTTTATAACAAGAAACTCTTCCTCGAAAATCACTTGCAATACCTCTGAATATTGAACATTTCATATTCTCCATCATCTCTGCGTTGAAAAAAAAACTAATTTAAATCTTAATTAATTAATTAACCGTACCTATTTCATTTCGGTCTATATACTTTTAAAATGGACATTTTGACTTTTGTATTACTATTAGCTCTTGTCACTTCTATCATTTCTATCACTGATAAGCCCTGATATACTTTTATCAGCGTTTATCACAACTACCTAAAAATTTTGCTATTTTGTGTAAATAGTTTTTTTTATTTTTCTATTTTTAAAAATTTCCTCTTTTGCAAAGAGAATTTTTTACCGATAGTCAAGCTATTTACAAAAAATAGCAAAAAAACTATTGATAGACATTAATAGACTTCTATCAACATTTATCAGTGATAGACTTCTATTATTTTTATCACTGATAGACTTCTATCAACGTCTATCACAACTATTTAAAAATTTTGCTATTTGTGTAAATTTCTTATTTTTCTATTTTTAAAAATTTCCTTTTTTTGCAAATTGTACTAAAAAATAATGATCCAAGAAAGAAAGAAAAAAATTAATCTTTCCAAAGTGTTCACTTTTTCCTTAAATTTACGGATGAAAACTGACAGATCGAAAAGATTTTAATTTATGAAATTGAAAAGTATAGAAACTAAAATAAACAAAAATTACAAAACTACTAAATCTTGAAAGCGTAATAACGTTCATTTTACTCGAAGAGAAGAAAGATTAGGAATTGAAAAATGGAAGTAAAACCATGAAAGGAAAGGAAAAGAGAAGAAGACACAAGTGAGAGACTCTGTCACCGGCGGTTCACTTACCGGAGAAGATGACAGAATAACTTGGCGGCCGGTGACTTCCAGGTGCCGTGAGCATGGTCTCTTTATGGAGCTCTAATCTTCCCCCACCATGAGTTTATTTATAAGCTTACATACTTTTCGGTCTTTAATTTTTTTTTTTTTTGGTTCATTTTATTTCAAAACTTATAATACAAATTCAATAAATAATACAAAATTAACAAAAACATGAATTCATACATCTAAACTTTGAAAGTTGTATCAATTTAAATCATGAATTTTCGGAAGTAATTATACATTCCACGTTTGGATAAATGTCGTGTGGGAGACTTATAATTTTATCATTATTTTAAACTCCTAATCTTTTATAAACAAATCAATTTAGGATTTCTTTTGAAAATCATTTATGCATCAATTCTAATGGTCCATTTGTTAATCTAATATTTGAAGAAGTCTACATACGTATAAAAATTGATACATTTAAAATTTTCAAAGGTAATCTAATCAAATGTTTAAATTATTGATTCACTAATGACAATTTAAGTTTTTAATTGAAACAATTATAAGTTTTACATGATAATTTTCGAACGAAGTCTAAATGAGGGTGTAATTACGAAAATTTGGAGTTTAAATTGATACAATTATTAGTTTAAAATTTTAATTAATACAACTCCAAAGTTTATAGATATAAATTGATATATATTTTCTCAAATTTTTAATACAAAGTTATGTCAACACTCAACAAACATATTAAATGTAGGGACTAACACAATCACTTTATAATAGTGGGAAAACTAATATAGACCATCCAAAAATAACAGATATTAAAATAAACCAATACTAAAAGTATTGAGACGAAAATATTATTTAAACTTGTAATTTTATAGACTATATACAAACTTTAATTTGTTAATTATGATCGAAGTTAAACTATGACTTTAGTATTCTATGAGTTTGAATTTGGTATTGATGGTTTGATTTTAGGTTTAAAACCCATTTTGGTTTTTATATTTTAAAATTTATTTAATTTTAGTCCCTATACTTTTAATTGTCTAATTTTAGTCCCTATACTTATGATAAATCTTAAATTTGGTCCTCAATACTAGTTTATTGTTATTTTTTTTTAAAAAAAAAAGTTATTTAATAGCATTTTTACTACAAATTTTGAAAATGTATTTAGATGTTGTGTTTTATTGAATGAAAATTTAATTTAAAATTTATTAAAAATATATAATTAAAATTGAACAAAATTTAAAATATATATGAGGACCAAAATAATATTTTAATCTTAATTTTAAGACTTTTATCAGAGCACGATTGTCTAAAAGATGAGAAAATCTTGTTGACTTTGTCGATAATAATAAAAATAAAGCCCCTTCCATAAATTACCTAAATTACGTTAACAAAAAATGATAATAAATATATTATTTCAAATTATTCTCAAACAAATATACTATTTCAAATTATAAATTATATAATATCGTAAAATAATAAGAAAAATTATTATAAATAGAAAAAATATCAAATTATTTACAAATATAGAAAAATTTTACTATCTATCAGCGATAGATCTTCTATAGTTTGAGCGATAGATCACGATCGCGGTCTATATTTATAAATAGTTTAGCTCATTTTTCTATATTGAAAACAACTCAAATAATAATCATACAAAATTTATAACCTAAAATGTGTAATAAATTAATTAATAACAATTGACATTAAATTAAATATTTATTAATTATGCTACTACTATTTTTATTGTTGACAAAAATATATTTCGAGAGAGTTTCAAACATTTGAATATTTATATATTTTATATTAAAAACTTAATCTATTATAAAATTAGGGTCGATCTACTCCACAACTACTCTTTAGTATAAAACAAGAGCTAAAAATGAAGAACATAATTTTTTTTTTTTTTACAAGATATGATTTCTTGAATATAATGATAAAATAGTTAGCTAATCCCATAATTATAAAATAGGGATATCATTTATTATTCAAAGTATATCATAAAATCAGATTTTATATTATAATATTTTTTTAAACATTTATGATAAATTAATAAGTGATGCTGATGGTTTCTCCTCTTATTATTTGTCGATAATGGAGCTGGTAAAAAATATTTTAAATTGGACCGAGTCAACTTAAACAAAACTTTTTTTAATTATTCTCTCAAAATGAAAAATAATAAAATCTATAAACCATACAGAACTTCAACGAGATTTTAATAAATGATTAAAGACAATTTCCTTTTTTAAAAAATGATTAAAGGGCAAAACAACGCCATAAATTATAATAAATTTAGGAATCCTAATCATCAAGTTAATGATGTAATTGCTTACGTCATATTTTACTTAATTATTTTTGCTAAATTAAAAATATAAATAAATTGGCCAACATGTCAGCAATTTTTGAGCACATTAGTCTAAGGGCATGTTTGAGAGTGATTTTAAAATAGCTAAAATCACTTTTGTCATTTTCAAAATCACCCTGAAATATGTTTTTTAATCCTTCAAAACTAATTTTGATAATTGAAAATTGCATTTAAAAGTGTAAAATTGAAAATTAAATTAATTTTGAGTGCTTAAAGAGTGTTTATTAGTGATTTTAAAAATGACAAAAATAATTTTAACCATTTTAAAATCACTCCCAAACATGTCCTACAAGTGAAGAACTAATTGTTTGGTTTTTAACTTTTTATTTTAGGCTTATTTTCTCTCAATTTTTTTTTTTTTTTTTTTTTTTGATAGAGTGAAAAATTAAACTTACTTTCCTCTCACTTTTTTATCATGATTTTTCGTGTTTCTTAGTTTAAAAAGTTGAATTCTTAGTTAAATTCTTAGTTAAATTCTAAAAACAAAAATTAATTCTTATATAAAAACTTTTTTTTTAATTTTGGCTTTGTTTTTTAAAACATATTTTTTAAAGTAGATAACAAAGCAAAGAATTTAGAGATGGTAAGAGTGTTTATAAGTTTAATTTTCAAAAACTAAAACTAAAAACTTAGGCCTCTTTTGGTGACTATTTTGTTTTTTGTTTTATGTTTTTAAAAATTAAGTAAAAAAGTTGTGTTCTTACATTTTCCTTAAAGTAAAAGAGTTAGAGAGTTCTTAGCCAAATTTCAAAAACAAAAATAAGGTTTTAAAAACTACTTTTTTTTAGTTTTTAAACTTAGCTTTGTTTTTTGAAAACAATGGTAAAAGTAGATGATAAAGGAAGAAATTTAGAGGTGAAATGAGTGTTTATATACTTAATTTTTAAAAACTAAAAACTAAAAACTAAGTGTTACTAAACCAGACTGAAATAATTTAGGTTAAATTACAAGTGTAGTCTTTAAAGTTTGAGATTTGTATTTATTTGTTTGATTTTAAAATTTTAAAAGTATCTAATTCATGAATTGTTAATCTTGTATCTAATACGTTGCTGACAAATTTAAATATTTTAAGAATTACTTGATCTATTAGACATAAATTTGAATTTTATGTCTAATGAAACTATTAATTTTTTATTTTGTGTACAGTAGATTTATGAATTTTTGTCAAAGGCCTATGAGACACAAATTAAAATTAATAGTTTAAACACCCTACAAGATCATTTTAAAGTTCAAAGACATAGTGGACATAAAGTTGAAAATTTATGGATCTATTAGATAATTTCTAGAATTTTGAGAGACTAATAGATACAAAACAGAAAATGCAGAGACTAAACTTATAATTTAATCGAAATGTTTACAATTCATAACCATATTTTTTTAGGGCTATTTACAAATATAGAAAAATTTTACAGTCTATCAGTGATAGACTGCGATAGAATTCTATCGCTTTATATCACTCAAACGATAGAATTTATTTACTTGAGCGATAGAAAGCGATAGAATTCTACCGCAGTTTATTACTGATAGACAGTAAAAATTTTCTATATTTGTAAATAGTTTGATATTTTGTCTGTTTGTAGTAATTTTTCTTTTTTTTTTAAGCATAGTAAATTCTTATGCAATATTGTAAAAATAATATCTCTGTTTAGTTATAAATAACATGCAATGTACTAAGTGACTTCTTTTAAATGCCTCTAAAGAAGTCCTAATCGTTCTCATGTCAAGACAATTCTTAGTCATGCAATTACTTTAATCTGGTCTAAATCATACTTTTCTCAAGTAATTTAAACAATAAAACAGGTAAACTTTGGCACGGAGATTACAAGCATTGAAAAAATTAGGGTATGTTTGGTCGAGAATTTAAAAACAAGAAATTTAATCAAAACAGAGTTGTATTTTATGTTTTCATATATGTGTATTTGGCAGCAGATTCAGAAATTCGATTTTAATTTAAACAATTATTTAAACTTTGTTTGATACAATATATTTATAAATCATAAAATTAAGGGGAATTTTTAAAAGTAGAAAAGTAAGGAAAACTATCTACACAAAATAGCAAAATTTTTAGGTAGTTGTGATAGACGCGGATAGAAGTCTATCCGTGATAAAAAAAAAAATTGATAGAAGTCTATCAATGTCTATTAGTATTTTTTTTTTTTTTTTTTTTTTGCTATTTTTGGTAAATAGTTTGATATTTTTTCTATCTGTGAAAATTTTCCTATATGTGATAAGAAAGGATAAAATTGAAAGTTAAAGACGAGAAGAAATTTAGTCAATCTAAAGCTAAATTTTTTTTTCTTTAAAAAACTTACATGTGTGAAATATATGTTTAAAAATAGGCTATTTAGTATAATTTCTAAAAAAAACAAATGAAAAAGAAAAGGTTTAAACAAGGAAAATTATTTTAAATAACACAATGTTGAAAATATTTACAAATATAGTAAAATTTCATTGACCACAATAAACTGCGATCTACTACTATCTATGTCGTGATAGACTATAAATAGACACAGATAGTAGTCTATCGCAGATAGAGAATTAAAATTTTTCTATATTTATAAATATTTTAATTTATTTTTCTATATTTAAAAACAGTCATTTAAATAATGTGTCGCGGTCTATTTTAACAACCTAGTAGAAACTCATCAAAGTGAAGGAAAACTATAAGAATGGCAAAAAGAAAAGGTTCCCCATTGAAAAACATTTTTTTTCTTTTTTCTTTTCTTGTTTTATAAGTTCACATGTGATGGACGATTCGAAACTCGAACCTGAAAATATAACAAGTGACATGGTAAGAAGCTAGGCCACTCTACTTAGTCCTCGTGATTTTTTAAAATAAATTGGTTTAAGTTTCTAATGGTCTAATTAGTATAAAATCTATATTCTATTTTATGTTTTCAGATTCATTGAGTTCAACAGATATATATTTGGCAAACTCATATTCTGTTTTTGAAAATTGTTTTCAGATTCTTTAATCCAAACATTATATATAGGGAAATTTCACAAATAGAAAAAATGTCAAATTATTTACAGAAAATAGCAAAAAAAATTACTGATAGACATTGATAGACTTCTATCAGAATCTATTAATGATAAACTTCTATCAATTCTATCACTGATAGACCCTAATAGACTTCTATTAGCGTCTATCACAACTATCTAACAATTTTGTTATTTTGTGTAAATAGTTTCTCTTATTTTTATATTTTTTAAAAGTCCCCCTTACATATATTCTAAAAACAACATTTTTATGTTTCCATGTATCCAAATTTTGAGTTTTAAATTTTAAAATGCAGGATTATATTAAATAAAATTAAAAACATTTAGAAATACAATATGTCATGTTATAAACTCAATTCATTTAAAATATATATATATATATATATAACATGTGTTATATAAAGTATTATAAATTATATAATATTACAAAATAATAATTACATACTTATTTTAACATAAAGGTTGAAAAATACTTTTGGTCTCTAAACTTTCATTAAAGTAACAATTTAGTCCCTGAACTTTGATTTATAACGGTTTAGTCCCTGTACTTTCCATTTTATAACAATTTAGTCCCTGAACTTTAGTATGTAACAATTTAGTACTTGTACTTTCAAGTTTGTGACAATTTAGTCCCTAACGTAAAAAAATTCATCAAAATCATGTCAATTTTATTATTTTATGATGTAGACTTTGAATTTTATAAAAATATATTGAGTCTCTAATTAGGTTATCGGTTTATTTATGCAAGAAATCTCATTAAATCTTAACCCTAATTTCTACAATAGGGACTAAATCGTTAAAAATTTGAAAGTACAGGGATTAAATTGTTACATAGTAAAGTTTAGGGACTAAACTGTTACAAAAATGAAAGTATAGGAACTAAATCGTTACAAACCAAAGTTCAGGGACTAAATTGTTACTTTCATAAAAGTTTAGGGATCAAAAGTAATTTTTAACCTAACATAAATCATATTCATAAATTAATTAATAATAACTCAGTGTCAACTAAATATTAGTAGTTAACTATAACTAGTTTTATGATTAATAAACATATAGTATCATACACATTTTAAACGGTTGTTTAAAATTATAATCCATTTTTTAATCTGCCACTAAACAAAATATGAAATCCAACTATGTTTTCATTGAATCCCTTATTTTCAAACTCTCTACCACACAAGCCATAAACCTTCCTTTCTTTTTCTTTTTTTTTCTTTTTTCTTTTTTTTTTTTTTTTTGGAAGCAACTACAAAAAGAAATTATGGGGCTTTCTAGCAAAATCTCCAAAAAGGCAACTACAACCCATCCAAATCGGTTTAGATTTGAGTTGGAGATTATGTCCATAAATAGTGTTTCAAGTTATGAAACTGAATTCTTCTTGAACATATCCATCTCTACTCTGCATCTACTTATTCAGAGATCAGCTTTTAGCCACCCCAAAATCAATCTAATCATACGCTAAAAACGTGTCTGGGATAAGTCTAAGTTGATTCACAAGACAAATACATCTTTCCTATAACAGGAAAATATATATATTCAACGAGCAACCTCAATTGACTAGTCTCTAACAGCCAACTTAGTTACAAATGTGTCTTCCCTTCCTCACATTACACAACTAGCTACAAGTGGAATCAAGGCTGATAGTAGTTCTAAGAGTACTACTGTTTAGTCAACAAAATAATACTATACAAACTGTACATTCGAACTACGGCTCTATAGACGCGTAAAGAATAGAACTAACCTTTATACTTACTTGTAAGCTTCAGCTTCAAGCTTTCTTGTAAGCTTTATCAGAGATGATGGCAAGGAGATTGGTGGAAGTTCAAGTTTCAGCAACCTTGCTGACAATTACAGAGGCATATTTGGCGATTGTCGACTCTGGGGATTGCCGAAGCTGCCCGACCACTGGAAATAGCTTTGATGAAAGAAGGAACTGTCGGCAGGGTGCGTGTGCGCACATCTTTGCCAAGGAAAACAGGGCTATCTTGAGAGGAGACTCATTTGCTGCATCTTTTCTGCTTGGATTCAAGGCTACTGCCGAACAGTCCGCCACCAACTTTAACAAAGCCTGTATTGATATTTAAGAATTTCACTGTTACCAACTTTACGGGTGAAGAGAAATGAGTACTACTATAGGTCTGAAATGACTATATCTATCAGTAAACCAGAGTATTGATATATCAGTAAACCAGAGTATTGATATATAAGAATTTCATTGTTACAAAATTCCAGTCTGGCTCTATTGACATCCAATCTAACCACAATGCTCTTACTTCCATAAACATCAGAATAATTTGTGTTTCAAAGCACTAAGAAAACAAAATGAATAAACGAAGATGTCAGAGTCCAGGCATGATTATTAAAATTAGATCAAATACAAAATTTCCTCATGTAATTGGGACTTTGGCAGCTAAACCCTCAAAACATGATATGATTTGAAAGATCACTTGATTTCAATAATGTGAAAAACACCAAACCATTAAATTCCGAGGGAGATTGACTTGTGTTGTCTTCATAATCGCTGTTTTTTTAGGTTATTTGAAAAATTATAGGGACAATGCTCTTATGGCTAAAATTTTAAGTTTTAATAATCCAGCAAAACCAGTCTTAATTTGGATTTGCAAGATAATTGGGGGGTTTTTTTCTGTCAATTTTCAACAAGGATCCTATTCTGACACATGTCCATATTACAAACTTCTGACAAACATAAATTATGTAACCTTACAAGTCAGAAGATTTGGGTAAACACATCAATTCATTGACTATTAAGTTGATAAAATATCTTTAATAGGTATAGTGAACATAATCTCGAGAGAACTTCTGAATTTGGCTCTTTCAATTTCCAAGTTTTATTCTCTACTAGCAAGGACATCAACTTCATTAGCAGTCTTCTTAGGAGGAAAGTAAACAATAAAACAAAGGTATTAATAGAATAATAACATAGTATGAAAGCTTTACAGACCTGCATCGCCCCTCTGGAAACTATATCCTCACAGAGCATGTTGGAGTTTCGAACAAGGTTACTTAGTGCACCTGCCGCATTTGCTTTTGTTTTGTCTTCCTCAGATGATACCAGTAAATTTGCTAGCTGAGGTATCGATCTCCTGAGCTCTCCATACAACGTGTCATCATGGTAGGCAGCATTTCCGATCTGAAAAAAGAGAAAACCAACTACATCAGATTTCACATCAAGTACATGTTATAAACGAAAAGGGAACTAGAAGTTTGGAAATTTACTGATTCACTGCCTGGCTGTTATAAACACGCCTACCTGACTTGTTCTTATAATCTCATGCATTTGAGAGAATAAATTTTTTATTCCTCTTACATAGCTTACGTTGGAAGAGGAATAAAAAATACCCTATGGATTTTAGGTAGAAGATAAAAATATGTGGTTTTGGTTCAAGTATTGGAGAGAAGAAAACATAAGACACTCAAAACAAAAATATTAAATTAAATTTTTAAGATAAAAATGTATACCTCCCAAAATGCAGTTTTCCAAACACACTAGCAATTGATGAGTAAAGATCACATTTACACAGCAATTGATGAGTAAAGATCACATTTACAAGTTTCAAAAGGATTTCAGCCCTATTAAAAAGCAATAATAGAGAGTTATATTTTTTAAAGGAATAAAACTTACAGCAAAGCATGCAAACTTTCTCGTTCGTTTGTCCGCATCAGAGCATCTATCAATTAGAAGATTGATTATGCCATACCTTGCCTGCAAGTTTCACATAAAAGGTTGAATACACTTGAAACAGAGGGTGACACAATTAAATAAAATATAAATCCACAGAACACAGCCACAAAAGTAATAGTAATCTGCTTCTCACAACGTACCAAGGAACCATAAAAGTAAGAACTATGCCGACACATATTTCCCAGGGCACTGCAAGCCTTTGCTCGTATATTTGGATCTTCATATGCAAGGAATTGCTTTAGGAACTCCAAAATAGATGCTCCATTGATGTATTCATAAAATGCCTACAATGCAAAAGTCATCAACATTGTCAACCACCAATGCTGGAAAGTATCATATCAAGCATTATTCAATAGAATCCCAAGGTAAAATATTGATCCCGTCGCGCCTGAAAGAATTAAATTTCTACAAAAACCTATTTTAAAGTATTTAGGGGAACCACAAGGATAGTATGAAAGAAAAGTCTTTTACCCGAAAGAACATCTAGACCCACCCAAAATGGGCTTTTATGTGAAACACACCTAGACCCAGGCATTGCACGTTTCAAAAGCGTGGCCAACAAAACTCTTGGACATGCCAACATAAAAGATATATTTTTCTTTATTGATATTTTATATGTACAACATATGTCTTCTCATATAGAAGATTACAAATAAGGAAAGAGAATAACAATATAAAAGGAAATATTGACAAAGAATATCTACACATACGTGTTGCTAAATAATTGGAATTCAAACAATAATTGAATCAGGATGTTGGCATATACTAAAGCATCAAATATGAACAAAAACACTAACCTTATCCATACGAGCTAGATCAGAAATAATCATTAAAATATCCAGTAAAATCTCCTTTGAATTTGAAGTGTCGAGCAGCCGTCTCATCCTATTTGCATCCAGCAGCCCTTTACCTACAAGTTGAACGGCCAGAGGTCGATGGCTGATCATTTTAGCAAGAAAGGCAACAGGCCTTCCAATATCCTTGAACTCCGAATATTCCAAACATCGAATGACAATACCAGGCACTCCCACCTAAAAATTTAACAAGTAATTAGATATAAAAAATACAAATATTCTCAATTCTAACTTGAGAGAATATAATAAGGCTTCCTAGCAAGTGCAAGTTCAACCAGAAAGATAGATATTTTAGAACAAAGTGAAGAATCAGCAATGTTGGTTGGGGATTTTTTTTTTTTTTAATCAATGTAGAACAAAACAAAGTGAAGAACCAGGAATGCAGAATGGGGATCTTTTCCCCCTAACAATATACTTTTTCCAATACAACAAATACTACAGTAGTCAAGGCATCACTTCAAATTTCAAATTTAGTAACCAATTTTCAAATACAAAGTGCAAGAACTAACCTCTAAAAGAATTTTAATATATTTCCCCAAGTCATCCTCTATAGCTTTCACCAGATCCTTGTCATCCATGCAAACTCTCCCCCCTGGTGAACCCATGTTGAGTAGGAACCCACTGTTCACAGAAGCAGTGGCAGACGGCAGGCCTGGAGCATTTTGTACAGCAACAAAAGGAAATGCAAGAAGATCAATTACCACGTTAATTATGTCTCTGACTCCACTCTTGCCTCCACCCGGCCCACCCCAACTCTTAACAAGCTTGAGATGAGCATCAGATATCAAGTCAGACATGAGCTTGACATTGTCATTCCTAATTAAGATCTGACGGAAAGTTAAAGACCCGCCTAAAAGGCAATGGGATATTGATGAAACAGTCCATACAAGCCCAATAGGTGACAACCCGACTTGATCGTTCTTGATATCCATTCCTTGAGGAGCAGTTGAACCATTTTTGGCCAGCATATTAACAAGCAAGTGAGGTATATTACTAGCACACAACTGTTGAACAGCTAGAGGTCCACCCCATCTCAGCCTAGCCTCTAATAAGCCAACACATCCATCCATGCAGCCGTGCCAGTGTGAAAGGAATTGACCAAGGTCATTTGCATGCCCATCATTGCTGCCTAGTGATGAAATTTTGAGATAATCACATAGTGTTGCTGTTCTGGGAATTAGAGGAATAGATATTTCAGACACTGAAGACTCAACTGAAGCTCCAATTTCAAGCGAGAGAATGGATGCAAGAGCCAACATGCCGGATGCACAATGAGGTAAAACAGCATTCCTTATCTTATCATCAGAAGAAAAACTATGGGCAAGGACTGTAAGTCGTGAGAGCTGTCTTTTCGGAGAGGTGGTCAACATAAATAATGCAGAATTCCTCCCCATTGACTTCAAACATTGAGCAACTGTAGCTAGGAGGAGGCATGAATGCATAACCAAGGAAGAAGGATTGACTAACTTGCACTTCAAGTTACTCATATCACCTGTTTGTGAATCTTTATTTAAAACTGATATACATAAAGATAACACATTGAATGCTTCTGCTACTATAGTGCCATCCCCTCCGCCACTTACAACAGTAGTGACAGGGAGAGAACTAGGCAAACCACAAAGGACGCCTGGAACAATTCCATTATGCAGGCAGCATCTGAGGAGAATCTACAATATAAATGTAATGTACCTAATATTATCTCTTGTTTAAGTATAAGAAATCCAAAAATCTGATCATCACAACTAAAGGCTCTAAAATATTTGACATAGATACCTGAATACAAGAAGACAAGGCAGCTTCATGTCGTTGATGGAGGCAATAGTAAATAGAAACCTGTATTGCATTTGATTTAAGAAATGCCCTGGTCACTGCATCAACAACTTTTGTTGAATCTGATCCTTGTAAGGATCCCTTTTCATGATCCCTAATGTCAAGTCGGAGTAGAGAAGGACTTCTAAAAGCGTTCAGGGGAAATAAATAAGTGTTCTCCTTCACAAAAAGAATTTCGAGTGACTCTATCAATGACCAAATAGCTCTACAAGCTTCACAAGCAGCGCGCAGTAGAATTGAAGAACCTGAAATAAGGCTTGCTCCTGAAGTAGCTAAGCAGAGACACAAATGATCTACCAAACCAGATGTCCTGACATGATCCAAAATCTTTCTCAATATTTCATTCGAAGCACAAACTACCTCAGGACCTGAACCGGAAGAAGATGCTCTAAGACCTTGAGCTACTTTAGATAACATAACAGCGACACAAGCAGTGGATTCACACACAACTTCTCCAGCTAAATCTCCGCTAGAACATATAACCTACAAACTTAACAGAATTAGAGAATTGAAAGCAACAGAATTACTATTTAAGCATCAATATTCATTAAATAACATAAACCTGGGAGAATATTTCAGCCAACTTGACCCAGTGTCTAAAGCTCAAGCTTCCCATGACACCTCCAGACTTACTCACCAATGTTCTAACAATTGAAAAACTCTGCAATTAAAAGCAATTTAAGTTGCATAACAAAATTCTCATTGCTACAAGGTTAATGACCCTGCTTTAGTTTGGGAATCAAATACATATTTCAAAAAAAAAAGTTTAAAGAATTAAGGCTACATGGTACAAATGCGTTTTAGAAAAAGATTTAAAATAAATTAAATAAACCTACATGGCACAAT
Source organism: Lagenaria siceraria (assembly GCA_002890555.2). Taxonomy (NCBI): domain Eukaryota; kingdom Viridiplantae; phylum Streptophyta; class Magnoliopsida; order Cucurbitales; family Cucurbitaceae; genus Lagenaria; species Lagenaria siceraria. The sequence continues at coordinate 5,529,520 of CM016488.1, forward strand.
GCATTTAACTGAAGTCTAATTGTTATTCAAAATATAAAATTGTTAGCATATTATAGTTTGTACCATTTGAGGAGCATAAATTGTAACAAAATGCAGTATTGGCTTAGTTACTGAAGTATTCTGGTAATAGAAAGATGACCCTCAATAAAATAATTCTAGAAGCTTTAAGTAACGGAAAGACGACCCCCCTCTATGAAAGCACACCAGTGAAAAAGAAAAGAAAGTGTTCGTTTGAAAATTATGAAAATTTGTAATGCATGATGATTATGACAGAATTAAAGAATGCTAATAAATATTATCAAAAGCAAACACTCATAAGTTCGAAAAGGCAATTGAATAGATAGAACAAACCATCACCTTCGTTAAGATCCAAAAATTAGGTCATCTAAACATGTAACGACTAGATGGAGACCTATAGCTTTAACAAAACTTCAAGAAATATACCTTTATGATTAAATCATTAACTTCAACCGATTTCAGGTTTACAATAATGCTAGTGAATACAAGAAGATCATGTGTAACTTCATCATATCGCCCAGTGCATTGAATGGCTCCAGCAGCTGCTAAGTTTGAAAGGATTCTCAATGATTGGCTTGAACTAAGTATAGTTTGCTCCCTGATAAGATTTAAAATAGAAAAATAGACCGAATTAGGAGAATGAAAAGTTACAGTGCAACAAAAAGATTTGCTAACACAAAGTCATAACATAAAATAGAAGCAAGGTTGCCATGAAACTAGAATTGAAAAGTGATTATTTGTTATTAGACCAAAGACCAAGAAAACCTCCCACCCAATCAAGTGGGAACCACATCCTCCTCAACCCAGATTTTTGCTACAAGAAACCAAGATCTTAAACAAAGATGAGAAGCCAAAATCCCACATTCCCACTCAAGACGAGTTAATCTCCCACACTCTTCTCTGCATCTGTTGAGCTAAACTCGTATATCTTCCTTTCAACCCTCAGGACATGTGGGTTCCCACCCAATCTACAGTATTCTTTTAGCTTCCTCCATCTCTTCTTTATCAAAAAATATTTATAGCTGAACGGCATCTCTTTAATTATGCCCAATTAGAACTCTATCCTATAACTCTTTGGCTTCAGATTTCTTTAGCATATTCTGTCCCATCAATGAAAATAGTTTTCATTCCCTATCAAAGAAAATGGGCACTATCTAAGAACTGCAAAAGATGCACTCGAAATTTACTATTTAAGATACTCTGAAAAAAGGAAATAAGTCAAATTGAAAAAATTGGAAGTTGTGCCTCAAGATGACATTTTTCATTCTTTCATTGCAGTGAAACCTAGCAAAGCAGACCATTTTAATCAACAAATAGTATCTTAATTTAAGAAAAGCTATTTAGTATTGAGAGAGAGATTAGAATGTACATCCCAATAATTGACCTATTTGAGATTTTGGTCTTACTCAAAAAATCAATATTGAATAATGAATTCGCACATGAAAACATGAAAATTTTGAAGTAAAATGATGGAGAATTTAAGTTGCATAACCTGCAAGAGTTGTGTGACATTTCAGACCATCTTTGTAATTGTCCCAAAATGTGGGTTAATGCTTCAGTATCTTGGCTAATAACTTGTGCACCTTTCACAGTGCGCGAGTTATCTTCCAATTTGTCCAATATCTGACAACCTGTGTAAAAAATAGTAAATCAACTAACAGATCCACTTAAACAACATCTTTTTATAAGAAGACAACATTTATTTTATTTGATTCAAAGAATGAAACATACCAACAAAAGAACACTGAACATGAGAAATAAAATATTCAGAAAAGAAAAATTAAATCATATGCATAGTAAGCATGAAAAATATTAATTATCAGCTGGATTTTGTAAAGAAAAATCAGGATGAAGACAGCCTGAAACAAAGAAAGATGAAAAAACAAGATAAAGACAACATGAAACAAAGGAAAATATAAATCTATGGGGACAGAGTTGCTTCATACCTGTATGTTTAACATCATTGGAACTTACAAACCCTGGGAACTCCTCAAGATGGGAATTATTTCCCGTCAACGAGTTTGGACTGTGAAGCTGACCATTGGGGGGGTTTACAATGCTCTTGTCCTGGAAACCAGCTGGAGCATCAATTTTACCTTCGATATAGTAAAATGATGGTCAAATTTCAGTGGTCAATGATCAATGTTAATTCTAATAAGTATAGATGTGAACCCTACCCCCAGGACTGGAAACGTTTGAAACAAGACTAGCATTTCCGTCTCCCCTCCAAGTTGGATTGCACGCTCTGGTTGCAACAGATGTAGCATGCAACTCCTGAAAACAGTTTTAGGATGTTATAGGTTCCATAATTTCATATTTAAGCATCTATTTAATATTTTACACAGAGACACGTCTTATCGTAACGACAATGATTACTGTGTGATGGTATAATGCTAGTTGGTACAATGTTAGTTGGCACAATTTTGAAGCAATGGAGAACAAACTCTAAATATCTTGTGTCTTGCCAAAATTTTGAAGCAAATGCAAAATGATACACTGCTTCCCAGATCATATTTATAACCAAATTGTTGTAACCAAAAAGAAATTCATTACCTTCACTTCCAGCTCATCTGAAGTTTCTTTAACAAAAGGATGTTCCAGAAGAGCAGGCCATGTGAGTCGATTTTGAGGTACCTATTCCCAATTTTAAGCACAAATCAAATAAAAATGTGAAGTTACCGCACATATTTGAAAACTCTTGAAACTTGAACTCATATTGCAACTTCAGAATAACCTTGTTGAGTAATCCCTTCAAAAAGCTCTTGAAACTTGAACTCATATTGTCAGGATACTTAACTGGATCCTGGTTTATTGAATGTAAAATTAGCTAGCACTTTAAATTTTTAGCCAAAAAACCATGGATAAATATTAAGTTGTGAGATAAAATACCTTTACAATGTGCCGAATCAATGCATACACAGAGTTAGTGTAAAATGGAGGTTGGCCAACAAACAACTCGTACCTGTTTCAGCCAGTATTCATTTTCCGTGAACTTAAAAAGATGTAGAGGCAAGGGAAAAAATCACAGAAGAAGGCACAGTTAATGTATAAGATCATGCAGTCCTTAAAGAAGGTGTTTGTACTAAAGTTTTCTACCAATGGATGCGATCTCAACCAATCCATGGATTTTTAGGACCATCTTAAAACTATAGAATTTTTCGTTTTCCATGTGCATGGATAAGGGTCGAAGAGGGCCTATTGATTAAAAATGAATTTACAATTAATCTACACTACCTAAACATCATCGGTTCTAAGTTAATTATCTTATTGAGTACCAACTTAGTTTAATTGAATTAATATACTAAATCCTGAATTATTATTATTTTATTTTAACTAATTTTAATGGATTAAGTTTTTTAAATTTTTACGTATTAATTTTTTACTATTAAAGATCAACTTTGATTCATTAATCAACAACTTAATTTTTTATTAATTTAGTATACAAGTTAATTAGAATTTCTTAAATTTTGTATGTTAATCTTTATATAAGCAATTAACTCACTAAATACACAATAATAGAAGATGCTCGCAAAAAAATCACATGCAAAACTAAATACAAAAATCATATCATCAAAAATAGCTAGTCATAGCATGATATATACATGCAACCTTTGGAACAAACAACCGCCTCTAGATGTTAACAATTTAAAAGGCGAGGTTTTTTGCCATAAAGTTGCTTCTAAACCAGCATTCATCTCCATCCACTTGAACAAAATTTTATTAGGCCTTTACAAGGGAGAATAACTGTAAACTATCAAGTTCCCAATAATCCTATCTTCCATAAACATTGCATGAGCATCAACAAAATCAGCGATGGAACTTAAAATTGATATCATTTTAGTTTGTGGACCAATTATTCTACTTGCTAAGTAGGGGAATTACCCCAAGTAGAAAACAAATACTGCATTTCTCCATTATTTATGGCTTTGTAATAAAGTCTGTGATAGACCTTGAGCTTCATTTAATCATTGTGGCTTAAACATAAAATAATGCACAAGGACGATGCTCAACTAACATACAGCCAACAGTGGATGAGGATTTCGTAATATCAGTCAAACTCAAGTATATACGTGAAGTACCTTCATGAAAATTGAACAAAGACATAAAATCTTAAACAGCCAATAGGATGAATCAGAGAGTAGTCAAGGAGATTATTCAACTAACAACTAAGAAAAATCAGATGCACCATAAGAATAAAATGTACATAATTTCATAATAGAAGATAATGAACAGAAATAAAATCATGGACGGCGATAATCCACGTACAATATCACTCCCAATGACCACAGGTCTGCAGTGTGATTATAGGGTTGTTCACGGACCAATTCTGGAGCCATGTACAAAGGCGTGCCTAAATAAAGTTAATAACACAATATTAATAAACAAACAAGGAAATGTGGCATTACTGTTCAAATGACTATAATAGTTTAGTTAAAACTGGAAAACCAAGATGAAACACATTAACGTCATATAGTTATCAAAGAAACTTTACATTTTCCAATGCAAAAAGCAGATGAATGGGAAGTACATTATCCTCAAAATCATTTTACATTTACAAAAAAATTAAAGATGAAAGTAACTCTAACCATCAATGGTTATCAATGGATAGAGCATAATAAAAGCTTCCCTCTAATGCGAAGAAAAGGAGGAATGCCTGTATTTGACAACCAGATGCAAATTTTCCTTTTCCATTCCTGGTAATCATATAGAGCATACAGAAAATAATTGGAACTACCTTTTATAGACCGCAAAACAACGGTATTTGTCGACATTGCTCGAGCAAACCCAAAATCACAAAGCTGAGGTAAATAAAGCAAAAAGGAGTAGGGGATGTCAGTATGAAAATGACTAAAATAATTTAAAAGTAAGAAAAATGGTATAGCGTTGTGATCTTGGATTGTTAAAAATATGGATGTGCTAAAAATAATAGCATATAAAGAAAAAATTAATGAGATAAACTGGTAGTGGTAGTGGTAGTACACAAACATAAAATCAAATTATTTCATCAATGCATGACCAAAAATTTGTTATATGAAAAAAAAAAAATTAATAAATTCACACAACTATGTACTGAATTGATGTAGAATCAAAAGCAAGCTGCTTAATACAAAGGGGAAAAAGTGAAATTTTATGTAAAAGAAGCCCCAAAAGTGAAGCTGCAAAATAAAAATGTGATCTGAAATGTCAAGAGTGTAAAAACCTATAAGAAAGAAGGATGAAAATATCAACATGTATGCCTTGGATTTAGGATATGACGATAGAAATTTGGATGACAGCAGATATTTCACAAATAATCATGGATATAATAAAAAGTTACAAAAAAAAATTTATAAATTCATAAAATTGTAACACTGGCTAACCATCCTGTTAATACTTATATCCATAAATTTAAGTCGTGAATGTTTATTGATATAAATACATAACATTGAAGACTGAAAGAGAGTTACAAATTAAAATGAGAGAGATAAGCACAAACCAAAAAAGAAAAACTCAAGAGAGATAAAGAGACTGCGAGAGAAGGGAGAGGGAAAGCTAGAATAAAAACAATTGAATTGAAGGAAAAAGAAAGAATAATTAAACAAAAAAAATTATAGAGTAAAGATAGCTGAGGCAAAAAGTTGAGATGAGAGAAAGAGCAGTCAGTAGTCGAGATAAAATAAGAACAAACATTAAACAGAAAGAGGAGGCCAAAAGAGAGGGAGAGAGAGAATTAGAACAGAAAAATAAAATGAGAGGGAGGGAGGAAGAGCTACAACAAAGTAAATAGGGATTAGTAGGGTGGCCAAGAGAAAGATCTAAAAGTGAAGCTGGAAAATAGTGGGACAAATAGCCTGTTATTGTCAGCATGTCAGTGATAGAAACTGAACCCACTAAATTATTGTCTCCCTTCATTTGATCATGCTCACTCTATTTATAACCAACTCATACTAACAAACACTCTGGCTAATTACTAATATGTACTTAATATTCTAATTATATATCTAACTACTCTAAAGGTGGCTTCCTACAAGCCCTCAACATAGTATTGATATGTTGTCAATTTCTTGTTACATGATGACTAATTATCCATATAGCATTATCATCTACATTGATGTATGTTCATCTACAAAATATTTTCCTGATAAATTATCATGAAATTGACATGCCAATACACATAAATTCTACGTCACCAAACTTGCACTTCTCCCTCCCCGCTTATTGATGTGGAACATTCCAAATTTTTAGCATATCAACAACATTGCTAATATTCTTCCATAATTAGAATACATCTACTACTTCATACTACACAAACAAATTTGCCACTATAGAACACTTAAAAGAAGTTACTACTATTAAGTTAAAGAACACTTAAAAAAATACTGCTAGTAACAGACAGACATGTGTATGCAAATGGTGAGGACAAACCTTCACAACAGATCCAGCTCCAATAAGAATGTTTTGGGGCTTCATATCACGGTGGATGATACGATTGGAATGCAAGTAGTGCAATGCTCTTACCTGAAAGTTATTGTTCTAATCAGGTTAAGAAAACATTCAAAATTCATACAATTGAATGATCCTATAAAGTCTTGGTAACATAATACTAAGATAATCATTGACCAAGAAAAGAGATAAATTCATGAATTACCAACTGTTTTGCAATTGCTTGAACTTGCTCTTCAGGAAGGCATTTATCATCCTCAAGGATCTCAAAGAGTTCACCCTAGCAATCAGAAATTGTCACATACGTGAAACTAATTTTGCATAAGCTAGGTTTGGTTATATGTTTGTTTGTTAAGAAGCAAGCTTCATTTCTATCGAGAAAAGATTTGCATGTTACTTGTTCTACAAAAACAGATTTCACTTTCTATCAAGAAATCAGAAATATATGTCACTCTGTTCTAAATTGAAGTCCCTTTTTCTTTTTACTTTGTAATGTAATCTTGTGGAATTTAGATAGACTACTTATTAAATAGATTTTTGTTACTGTACAATATGTTTCAATCATCAAGAAAAGTTCAGATTCCTTTTATATGAGTGTGTGTATCTGTATCATCACTCCATGCAGACAGTTTTGCAATCTACAATAAATTGGCAAGAATGTAAACTATAGGTATGTTTAATCGATATCAAGAAATAAGAAGATGAATTACTTGTGCAAATTCTGTGACAACACAAAACTCTTGCGGGCTTTCAAACGAGTCGAGCATTTCAATGATATTTTCATGCTTCAGCTTTCTTAATATCTGCAACATTGTGACAACCAAATACCTTAATTTTATGGAGGAAATGAAGGACTAAGGATTAATCTGACTAAACAAATGTTCATTCTTCACTTATCATACGTGATTGCGTAGAAATAGGAAATATTCTAAATAAAGAAGAAAAAATGTATGTCTAGAATCATGCTTTCAAAAGGTTCACGGAGCAATTGTGTTACACTTGTTCTCGCCCACGAACAAGTCTGCCAATTCAAGTTCAGATAGCCGGTGGCACAACGGACGTATCTCGCAATTTCCACCCCGTTGCGGAGAAAACAATTTTAGAAAATGAAGTTAGAGAAAAAGGCTATCGCAAACGTTTGAAAACATATTTGAGAAAAATGATTGTTGTAGGCTAGTAAGCAATAAGAGACAACAATGGCTTAATAGTATACAACTCTAGATATAAAGGTATGATGCTTAGTCTTACCCCCATATAGTACATTTTAGGCAATTTTGTGACTCACCCTTGCATATGAAAATGACGAGGAGTCGTTTCATTTACAATAAAAAGTACAATGAAAGTAAACTAACTTGCATAATAAAATACATAAGATGAAAGCATGATAAAAAAGGGGTTGGTTTGGACATCCAGCCACGGGCAACACGCCCTAGACAAGCATGACCATGACATCTAGCACCTTAAATTTTTTTTAATATCAAATAGACAATTTGAAGCGTGCTGCTTAAATTCCTTATTTTAAGAAATAAAGTACAAAAATAGTAGCATGGTAGCACCTTAACTTTCTTTCTAACAATACAACAATGACCAAATATTACATTTACCAAAAAAGTAATTTTACTTGCTATGAAGTATTTCCTTCATCTGATCAATTGGGAACACAGAGAAACAAAAGATGCAATCAATATAATCACAACAAAGAAGCGTCATACAAAATTACAGACAGTGCAAGCCAGGAATACCAAGAAAATTAGTCAGGTACCTCAATCTCCTGTCTTAAATTATGAATGTCTTTCTCGCTTTTTCCATGCTTCATAATGAACTTCATTGCAACGGTCTGAGAAATCCGTAAACAAATTAAATTAATAAGCTTAACGAGTAAAGCAAAAGACTTATAAATACACAATTCACCTGGCCTGTGTTCTTCCGCCTCCCCTTATACACTTTACCAAAAGACCCCTCCCCAACCAGCTCGATTACATGGTAATTTTCAACACCCATTCTGTGAATATAACAGAATAAAAATATTTCATTGCTCTGAACTGGAAAAAGGTATAAAAATACACCACTGCGTCGTGGATGGAAAAAGGATAAAACATATCATTGAAGCAGCAAAAATAAACAAAATAAAATGGGCAGAAAATTATGATTCACAAAAAAAAAGTAAATGATTTACAGATATTAGACAGTAACTTTTCATCAGAAATGCAATCATGTCGAACAAAAAATCACAATCTAAAAACAACAGAGTACACACGAGTAGAAACCCATTAATCCAATGGTCTCAAATAACATCAAGTTATAAATCCTGAAATCATGGAATGCAAAATAGTGTCCTGATGAGTCCGAAATGGGTCCAGTGGAAGTGGGTTGGAACCAAACAGTAAAGAAAAATACTACAGACAAGCAACTAAGTAAGCAATTGAGAGCGACGGAGGGGATCTAGGGGAAATGGTCTTAAAATTCAAGTAATCAAACAAAAGGGTCAAGAAACTAAAAAGACGAGTGAGGAACAACCTGCTGAAATTGGCGGAGCTTAATGATTGCAGAAAATTGTTCCTGACTTCTTCTTATCTGAACCAAAATCAACTCAAAGCAACTGTATCGGAGATCAATGGTAGATTGAAACTTGAAATGAGATTTACAGATACACGGAGCAAAGGCAGCACAGCCAAAAATAGAGAGAGAAAGAGTCAGATGAAATGGGGGTTTCTTCTTTCCCCCGTTTATGTATTTCAAAATTGAACTGCAACGTTCGGATATGGGATGAATATCCGTTCGAAAATGGTTTCTCGGTCTTTTATCGAACCAATTTTCCGGTTGGACCGGTTTGTCTCATCGAATGATAGTCGGTTTGATTTTCCAGTCTTGAGACCGATCGAAAACCAAACCAAATCGAATGATTTTATAAAATAGAAAACGAAAACGATGTCCAATCAAGAACAAAATCAATATTTCTGTTTTCTATTGGATTGGTTCCATGTTGGTTTTGTTCTATGTTTGGGCCTAATGGTGTCTTTTCCTTCTTTTTTTTCTTTTAATTTTCAAATTTTTATTTTGGTTTTCGTTTTAAATTGATTCTTTTTTCTCGAATTAAAATTTGGTCTATTTCTTTTTAGATTAAAATTAGGGGTCTTTTCACAAATAGAAAAAAAATAAAACTAATTACACATATAGAAGAAAAAAAAGTGAGAAATACAAAAGTATGGAGTGCACTTTTTTCTATATGTGTAATTACTTTTGTTTTTTTCTATACACAATAATTTCCCTTAAAATTAGGTATTTTTGTTCTTTTCTCTTAGAAAATAATAATGGGTCTTTTCTACATAATTAAATAGAAAATTATTATAAATAGAAAAATATCAAACTATTTAAGCGATAGGAATCTATCGCAGTCTATCGTATAATTTGACTCATTTTTTTATATTTGAAAATAACTCTAATAAATATACATGTGTCATAATAACTAAAATACTAAACGAAAAAAAAATGTAAAAATGTAGTTCATCATCCATCCAACAAAATAAAATACTAATAATGCATTGCTCATCTAATTTCAAGGGTGTATATATAATCCTCAGTTCAGTTTAATTTTGACTGGCTTTTTCAAATTCTGACTAATTTTTTTAATAAAAGTTGAATCAACCAATAATTTTTTTTCTTTTTGAATACAAATCAATATGTCTAGTTTTTCACTAAACAATTGAATCAATCATTTATTTCCTCCGAATACAAAACTATATGTTTAATTTTTCACTAAACAATCGAAATAAACTAGTAGATCGGCTTTGATTGGTCCAATTTGTCGATTTTTTGTTTTTTGCTCCACTCCTAGTTAATAAACTAGTTGATTTGGAGAAATTGTAAAAAAGTAAAAGCTAAAGTATTATTTTGATAGGTAACATTGAAATTTCATTACATTTTTATATATATATTTTTTTAATTGTCCAAAATTTATCTGCAATCTAAAAAATCTTAAATTTAATAATTCATAATCAATTTTTATCGAAATGAATTAAATGATAAGAATAAATATTTTAGAAGAAGGGACACTCTATGAATATTATAGGTGATTTTAAACCAAATGGTATAATCTACATCTACAAAAACAAAAAATAACAAAAGGCAGGAAAATAGCATGATTTGAGTCGAAAGTTGCAACTTAGGACCAAAATGGGCCTAGAAAAAACAGGGTTGGTGTTGGCTTTTTGGTCCTTAATCTCAAATTAATTAATTAATTTTAATTAATTAATTAATTAATATTTTGATGATAACAAACCTGCTTTTATTTATTAATAATTTGAGTGTTTTGAAGTGTCCATTGTGTAGAGCTTGGAACAACGGTTCCAACGCAATTTGAATCACTCAAATCGGAGTTCAAACGAAGAAAATATGGCTGGAACAAGCTTAACGGAAAAATACCCGATGTCGATGACGTGGCGGCCAAATCATTAAAGTGGACCTACTAGAGGATGACAAGTACATGGAGCTTTTGATTTTTGTTAGTTTTAAAAAGAAAATGAATTTAATATTATTATATGTTTGTGTCTAACAGCTAGTTGCTTTTAAAGGAAAATGAATTTTATATTATTTTATGTGTGTGTCTAACGGCTAGTTGAGTTTAAATCTCAACCATTCAATTTTCTTTTACCAACATCTAATGGTCCAAATTTAATGTAGTTTCCAACAACTTTTCTCTCTTTTTAAACACTTCATATTCTCCAAAATCAAAACAATAATTTCACATCTTTTTACAATCCTCCATAATTCATTAAGCTTCCATTGTTGCTCTCTCTTCAAGCTTCAATTTTATTCTTTTCATCTTATTCTTGAGAGAAATTTATGTATGGTGAGGATTGATTTGTTATGAGCTCAAAATTTGTAAATCCACTCTATTTAGAGAGTTGCTCAAGTGTGTTTTTTAATTTTTCCAAATTTTTGTAAGGGTTGCTCTTGATCCCAAAAAAGGGTGGTTATAACAGTATGATCTAATCCGTAGAAAGGATTGAGTTTGCTCTTGAACTCGCAAAAAGAGCAGTGTAGCAGTTGGGCTCTAATCCGTGGAAAGAGTTGGTAGATTCTTATTCAAAATCCCAAGAGGTGCTTGGGAAAGTGGACGTAGATCGAGTTTGACCGAACCACTATAAAAATTCCCGGTGTTAATTTCTCTATCCCTCTCCTATTTATTTTTGCAATTATTTTGTTATTATATTTTATTATATGAAATTAATTGCAATATTTATTCCTTGAAATTAATTGGTCATATTTGTTTACTTTGATTGGTAGTCCTTAAATTTGCATATCATCTACCAATCTTATTATTAGAATTAAATAGAGTGCTTAAAAGTATTAGTTTTATTTTCTTGGCTAATTTTGGATTGAATTTATTTGCATGAAATTCTTGTTTAAATTATAAAGTGTATTAATTTGTTTAATTGGGCCCACATTAGTAAAAAGTTTTAATTAGCTTAATAAAACTCTATTCACCCCCTCTAGGGTTGCCATACCGGTCCAACAGTTGGTTCGGGCCTTGGCCAAGACCAACCTAGCAAATATATTGAACGGAACGCGCCCCTCGCATGCCCCAGCTTAGTGAATCAAAGGATAATCCCAATACAACTTCAAAATCATTGGGGGAAGGGCCCAAGTCAATTACACCTATAAAATAGGTCATGATGGCTTTAGGGGAAGTAAGTTTATTTTAATATTCAAGTCTTCTACTTGTTACACACTACATTTTCTGGCTTAGGCATCAGAGCCTATGTGCCAAGTTCATTCTAAAATACAGTTCATCCTGTAAGTCACATTCTTCCCAAATTACATAATATCATTGTTGTGACGTGTAGGTCAAGTGTGTTATACCCTATTCAGATTTTGGCATCAACAATGAACAAATTTTTAATATTTATAAAAAAAATGCTAATAGAGACTAATATTTTTCTTTTTTAAAAAAATAACTATAAATTAATGGTAAAGACTATTTTTTAATATTTAACAAAAGTATAAACCAAAATGAAATCTAAAGTATTAGAGACCATAATAATGATATTTAATATAAAATATGACCAATTATAGAAGACAGAGAAATTTAAGACGACTTTTAGAATTAGCTACATTATAGAAACACACTCTTGAACCAATAATATCTCTCAATAAATAAATAAAAACCTTTAAACTTTCAAATTAGCATTAACAACCTTAACATTTTTTTTTAAAAATTAATCCTTTGTATTTTGTTTTCATTTTTTAAAAAATAAACTGAAGACCATACATTAAATAATCAGTATTATAAATTTAATATTTAATCGATAGTATATCAGTAACATATCAACAATATTTTAAAAGCAAATATTCCTTCAAAATATAATTTTCAAGTATAAAATTGGTGTAGTATTATTGTTAGTAGTATATCAACATTCATTCAAAATTTATTTCAAGTATAACATTGTTATATCATTATTATATTATTACTTCTTAAAACTACATTTGTTCAAGTATATTCATACTACTCACGAGAGTAAAATTAGAATAAGAATTCAAATGAAATCCACAAGCTCTTGTTGACGGATAAATTTGGTATGTCAATCATGTATCCGATGACGAAAATATCGATAAAATGTCAATAACAATGAATATTTTTCTAAAATTATAAAAAGAAAAAACATATATATAAATTAAGGCCAACATTTTACTACTTTTAAACAAACTAAAATATTTATTATTTATATTATATTCACATTAGTAACATGTTGATTATTTTTATGTTTCATTTATTTTTTGCCATATAATGAAATTGTCAATCACCCCTCATGTCGATGTCAAACCCATAAAGAAAAAAAAATATCAATAGAAATCTCGAACATATCGATGGAAATTTAATACCCAATCGTTTCTATTTAGTCCAAATACGTTTATATGTGCTTGCTTACATAGTACTAAAAGTTTTCGTGTCAATCCAAACATAATTAAGTGAATAAGGCATCAAGGAAAAAAAATGGTTCTCTCACACCTAACTGGTGGGTTATACACTAAACGATTGCTTGAGCCTCCAACTTCAAATGAGTGGAGTGGGCTATTATAGTCTACTCCATGTTTGAGGCTCCAATTATATGATAGTCGGTGTTTCCAACTATTATTAGTTCAAATCCCTCTTTGTTACAGTGTTTACTATTTCATATCATCCTCTCTTTCCCTCTTTGTTACATATTTACTATTTCCTACCCATATTATAATAGTATGCACCCCAAAATACATAATATTATAATCTACAAACTATTATAACCCACATGCTATAATAACCACTTATTATAATAATCAACTCACACCAAAAGAGTCGAAACAAACATGAGGTGTTAAACGCTCATTTTCTATTTTTTTCCAGCATATCAAAATAATATATTATAAAGAGAGATGGAAGGATGGAGAGAGGAAATTATGTGCAAAAGCTTCTAAAGAAGATATATTAATTAGTGGCAAACCTGCACTTTGGATACATATATGTATATATATTACATTCTAGTCAGTTAACCTTTAAAGGTCAAGGCCAAAGAGTAGGCACCTGATAATTTCAAGTTTGATAAGGAAAACAAGACATTCTGATTACAATTTGAAATCTGCAAAGTCGAGGAGTCAACTTTCGACCAGCCAACCTGGACCTACACAACACAAACAAATCTAAAAAAACATGTTTGAAAGGCTGAAATGGCAAAAAGGAAGATCGAGGGAAACTTGAATCAAACCTTTTATATCTTTAAAATGATGTTCCTACTGAAGAATATCCAGCAGCTCTCATCTCCTTGAGAGTTCCAGCTAACCAGTCTAAACCCTCGTAGAGTCCATCTCCTCTGAGTGCACACGTTCCTTGTATATGCCATTTTCTGTGTTTGAGATCAAATAGACCTAGTCCTTGACATACTTCCATTGGCGTCATGGCTCCTTTCTGGACCAACCAAAATCATTCAAACTTACATTACTATGATCTAAGAAAACATCAAATTCATTGTTGATACTATTGCTATTGCATGAGAAACCTAACTTGGACGAAAGAAGAGAAGTATGAACAAGGCAAAGAAAATCATGTTGAAAGAGAGAGCAGGAAAAAAGAAAACAGTAGCAGGCTCCAGTGGTGAAGAGCTATACACGAAGGGAACTCTATGTATAAACATCCAAAAGGGAGGGGTTTAAATGGGTTAATAAGGCCCAAACTTCCACTCAAGAACCCTCCCCTCGAAAAAGTTTTCCTCTTTTTCTGAAGCAAAATGTTCCGCAAAATAACCAGAATAGCAACTCACCAGAGAACCTTTCTCTTATTCTGAAAGGAGACTCCAACGTTAAATGAGAAGTTGTGTGAGCCAAATTCACACCAAAATTCTCCGAGACTTAATTTCAAATGAAAGCCACAAACTGATATCTCCATGGTAAAGAAGCCAATTCCAAATCCTCTAATGCACATATACACAAAACAAACCATCGAGACCCCAAGGGCTATAGAAGACAACCTGGTCAAAATCACTGTGATAGTGATAGTGTGTTTGGCATAACTGGAAAAAAATGTTTTTTTAAATAAAATTGATTTTTCAACAAGCACCTTTAAACTTTAATAATTTTTTTAAGTGTTTAATATAGCTTATTGAGTGATTTTAGAGGATCAAAATTGGTTTATTTTAAGAAAAAACTTAATAAATACGTAGTTAAGAAAATTGGATTAATATAAAAACTTTTTTTTTAAAGAAACACGTGAAAGATGGATTATCCAAAAACAACTTTGAAGTGACTAACCAAAAATCTTCAATGTGGTCAGAAATAAAAACATATTCAGAGTGCAACCAAACAAATTTGTCATTTAATAATTTTGAATAAATGCAACATTTTCATTGAATTTTTTTTTAAAAAAAAGTTTCATTGAGAAGGTCTGCCAAACAGACCCTTAATCTTCTTAGGATTAACCAACCAAGTAAAAAAATTTAAGCTTCCAAAGTCTGCATCCCTTTGGTATAATGATTTAACTCGATTCATCTATCTCCTTTGGATCCTTTTCATTAACGGATAATTTGCAGCCAAAAAGCTATCTTGGACATGATATTGTTATGGGGTATGTGCGACCTAATATGATGACTTAATCAGGCAAGAGACCATTTTAATTCAAAAGCTATCTGATCTTTATATAAGTTTACAATTGCTAATGGCCCAATATCAACTTCACCTTTCATTATTCAGTATTCACCCTTCTTTTCATGGACTAGGCTGGTGTCTTATGGCTTCAAGAACTGGCTTTAACCGCTATCTAGCTGTCTATATATATTGCTAATAAGAAATGAAACTTTTCATTGATAAAATGAAAAGAATCTAATGTTCGACCCTACCATTCACAATATGTTTTTTGAGATTGGGATGAAACAAACGCGATTAGACACAGACTTGAGGGGCTAGAAGCAATCTCTAGATCACATAATCTACCTTATGCCCTTCATCACCAACAAGGTAGACAATTTTCTATTACCAATTCTTCGTCCTCTTCAAGTAGGAAAACATTTCTGCTATTTTTTATAACAAATTTAAGGACCTGATTTTTAAGATTACTAAAAATACATTCGAAACAAAACCTAAAAGTATTCATAATTCTAAAATAAAACCAACTGTCCATATGAATATCAAATACTCAGTATGTAATATTCTTATCCACTATTCACGTCAGTTACAGGCCCTTTTCACAACTTGGGCTTGTTAGAAACTAACCTTTGTTTTTATATGAAAATGTGTATTTCAAAGAGAGGAAAAATACTAATATTACGACTAGCTCAGACCTTTACAGCATAAGCACCACGTACTTTGCACAGTAGTGTGAGTGTGTGAAAGGGAGCAGGTTGAAGAGTTGATCTCTTATCTCTTGTTCAAAAAAAAAAGAGTTGATCTTTTGTCTTCCCAATCCCAAATATATAAAAAAAAATTATGGATATAAAACATTAATTGTTTCCACAGTATGTAACAGAAGAAGATGAGATTTACATACCATATCCTGCTTATTCGCAAAGACCAATATGACGCTGTTCAGCATAAATGGGTCGTTAATGATGGCCTGAAAGAAATATTACATATCAGCAAACAAAGGTTGCCCACAATGCCATACTTAAATGCACAATGCGCCTAGGGCTATAACCTGAAATTCTGTTTTTGCCTTCCCAATTCTCTCTCGGTCCAAGGAGTCCACCACATAAATCTGCATGAATAAAGCTGTCAGTACGAGGACTTGTTTCTGTTAGATGAATACTAGGTGAGAATGTAAGATCGTCTTACAATAATTTATAAGAGAAAGAGAGGGATGATGGGCTTCTATGAACAAGAAAGGAAGTCATTAAATAAACAAGAACTCCAGAATAATATTTTACAGTCTAAAATCAATCAAATTGCGTGTTAAAAAGAAACCTGAAGAATAAAAAGCCCAATTACAATAACTCAGTGACATCCCGTACTAGTTCTTAGATCTTAATTTTGGGAGGATAAAAAGATATTCATATAGTAAAATATGAAATTTAGGTCCTCTTACCTAGGAGAAAAAACTATTACAAACATTGAAAAAAAAAAAAAAAAAAAAAGACAATAAAGGACAAATATTTGCAAAATATGTCTTCCCTAGCCAACTTTTTTTTTGAAAAGGAAACAAGTCTCTTCATTGAAGTAATGAAATGAGACTAATGCTCAAGTTACAAAGAGGGATACCAATATAAACTCCCTAGCCAACTTGTCAATCAATTTGTCAAATTGCTTCATTGAAAATCTTTAAGTTAGTACATCAACAATTTACTCTGATGTAGGAAGATGAGAAATACATATTACACCTGCATCAATCTTCTCCTTAATAAAATGTTTGTCAACCTTAAAATGTTCTATTATTATGTAGATCTAGATTATGAGCTATCGAGATGACAACTTTATTGTCACAGTAAATATTATAGGTATCCTCCAAGGAACCTTCAATTCTTCAAGTTTTTTTTTTTTTAATGAAACAGCAACTTTCATTGAGAAAGAATGAAAGAATACAAGGGCGTACAAAAACCAAGCCCACAAAAGCCCTAGAGAAAGAGTCTCCCTCAACGAAGGCAACTAAGGGAAAAGAAAATGTTTCCTAAAATGATATCTCACAGCCTAAAATCAAATTGAATGTTAAAAAGAAACCTGAAGAATAAAAAGCCAAATTACAATAACTCACTCACATCTCGTACTAGTTCTTAGCTCTTAATTTTGGGAGGATAAAAAGATATTCAAATATTAAAATATGAAATTTAGGTCCTCTTACATAGGATAGAGAACTATTATAAATATTGAAAAAAGAATGAGGACAATAACGGACAAATATTTGGTAGAAATTCCAACACTTCCAAGCTAGTTTAAAGATATCTCCTATAGCCAACTTATCAAATTGCTTCTTTGGAAATCTTTAAGTTAGTACATCGACAATTTACTCTAAAGAAATTAATAGCTGGACAATACTTTTTCAAAATGCTCAAACTAAGCTCTCAAAGACTGTATAAGATCATAGACAAACTTCAATAGTTTGTAGATTTTACAAATTCTGAGTTCCTTTTCAAAACCTGGTAGTAAGCTCATTAAAAACTCTACTTCAAGATCGCCATTGAAAAATACATTCACGTCAAGTTGGTAAACAGGTCAATCTAAATTAACTACTAGAGACAAGTTGGTAAACAGGTCAATCTAAATTAACTACTAGAGACAGGGGGCAAAATTTTAAAAAGATCATCCAAGTGAAAATCAATATTAGTTGGGGGGAAGAAATGTCATTATAGAGTTTGAACACATAACCTCCTGCTCTGATACCATTTAATTTTGGGAGGATAAAAATATATTGAGGAGCAATTTAGGCCTTCTTATATAGAAGAAAGACCAATTACATACATGGAAAAAAAGCATATAAAAGCAAATAGTTGACGTTCTGTTTCCTTAAAAAAAAAAAAAGCAAATAGTTGAAAATTAAAATTTAGACACCAATATTTGCAAATAGTAGAAATTCCAACAATCATTACCAGTCCATCTGTGTTATTAAAGTAGTGCCTCCACAACGGCCTCAATTTTTCTTGTCCTCCAACATCCCAAACAGTGAACACGACATTTTTATACTGGACTTTCTCCACATTGAAACCTGCATGGAAAATGACAAATCAATTTACTGCCACATTAACAGAAAAAATCTACCAGGTATGATTCTAAGTACCAAATGTCTATGAATGCCATAAGAAACATTACTAGTGCCCAGTAATAATGGCACAAAGAACTGAAACAATTAGTAGCACAAGAAAGGCCAGGAAAACCCAAACAAGACCATGCTACCATGTGAGGGATATAAGGTCTTATGTACTATTATGGAAGTATTAAGTTTATTTGATAATTCTACAGGAAGCACAATTATCTATTAGTGGGGACACAATTCTAGCTTTTTCTGTTCTCTCTTCAGCCCTTTCCATTACCCCTCCCCTCTGTCCTTTCCCAATGGTTCCGTACTCTCCACAGCAAAAGAAATTTAGAGATTATTTCATAAACGTACCACTTTCATTTACAAGAATGAAAGAACAACAACAGAAATCAAGTCATAACACCCACCCACACACACAAAGGGGAGAAAAAAAAGTCACTAAAGTCCATACAGATGTGTTGTCAGAAGCACAAGATGAACACAATGAAAGCCCTGTTGTGGGGTTTATGGAAAAAAAAATACCAGAATTTTTAAAGATAAATGATGTTCATGGAAGAAAGCCTAGATCTCTTACAAGTTATGTACCTTGGTGTCAATGTGTTCTTTCCAAAAACTTCCATAATTATTTTTATTTTGAAACGTATGCTAGATAGGTCTTTTGTTTTGAATGAGATGTAAGTGACTCAGATATTGTAAAGCATATGACCAACTTTCAGTAATGAATGAAAAGAGCACAAAGAAACAAACACCAACAGCAAGGAAAAATACTAGAAGCTTTTCAAAAACATACACAAGAACTCTTCATCATAAACCTTTTTCTCCCAGACAAGGCCCTTCTATAATGTTCCAATGTCTACAGTATATCGAGTAAGAAAGATGGATGGTCCACCCTAAAGAATTTCATCTCGAGAATGGAAAAGCCTGGCAGTGGGAAAAAGATCTTTTTTTTTTTTTTTTTGGAACATTGGAGGAAAGATCACTTTATACACTCACTAACACAGTATGAAATTAACTTAAAGATGTTTTTATTGGGTAATTACTTGAACGCCCTCTTTTATTTTCAAAGGCTCATAAATTAGAAATAAATTATTAGTCAAATGTGTAAAAATGTCATAAACATTAGTCCTTTTTTCCCTCTAAAGTAAAAGGAAATAGAAAATCAGAATGCCACTAAGGCGAGCACCTCTGGTTGACTACCAAGTGCAAGTGGCTTACCCCCACCTTGTCATCTGGCATTGTCTCAAAAGCATTGCACTGAATCCTTGATTCAGGGAAGAAAGATATTAGCTAGCATAGAAGTTATGTTACCACAAAATAGAGATATTAAAACCCAATCAAAAAATTACGATAATCCCTATATTGAGATTTTTCGTTTAATTGTGAAGAACCTACCAATTGTAGGAACCGTCGATAAGACTTCCCCAATGTGCAGCTTGTACAATATAGTTGTCTTGCCAGCCGCATCCAAGCCAAGCATGACAACCTAAACCACCTCAATAAAAAGGAGTAAACTATGTGATAATTTGTAACGAAGAAGATAAACATAATAGAGAATCTAAAATCCATATGGAAATATAATCCATGAGTTCGCATTCGCTATATAAAGTGAACAAAGTAAAAGTCCAAGACCTTTTACGCACATCACAAAATCATCTCAAAGCATCTCTTTGGTGTTCTCTCTCACAATCCTAAGAAGCACCTACACTTGAGTTTGGTTAGTGTGTACGTGTCTGACATATGTTGAACACTTAAGACATTTATGGCCCGTTTGGATTGACTTGAGAAAAAAGTGTTTTTCCAAAAACTTATTTTTATTTAAACTCTTTTGATAAAAATTGTTTAAAATATACTTCAAAATCTATTTTGAGTGGTTGCCGAACATTACATTTTTTTTTCTTTCTAAAATGACTTATTTTTTAAATTAAACACTTGAAAATGTATTCCAAACACACCCTTAGACACTTGTTGGATGCGTATTGAACACTTGTTAGCACACTAGATATATGTTAGACACTAATTATACAAAATCAATATAGGTCCAACATTTGTTATACAAATAAACATGTTTTTACTTTTATTTTCTTGTTTCTTTTTATTTCACTCCTCTTGGAGTTAGTATTTTTTCAACATTAGTCTCTTTTCATCTCATCAGCGGAATTTTTTTTCTCTTGTTAAAAAAATATATTAATATTTTCTTAATTTAATTTTAAAAATTTATTGGGCAAAGGGGCAGTGTAACACTCAACTTTTAGATTATAGAAACCATATGTTAATTTTTGAAAAAAATAAAACAAGTGAAAACATGTTTTATTAAATGAAACAAAAAATTCATTAAAAAAGTGAAAAGTTGAAAAGTGCCAAACTCATTTTAGGAGTATACAACGATTCCCCCTACGTCAAGCAAACCAAAA
The DNA here is from genome assembly GCA_002890555.2 of Lagenaria siceraria. NCBI lineage: Eukaryota > Viridiplantae > Streptophyta > Magnoliopsida > Cucurbitales > Cucurbitaceae > Lagenaria > Lagenaria siceraria. Next base: position 5,550,577 of record CM016488.1, read on the forward strand.
TATGTATGTATAGATATATAGGATTAGGAACAATCCTTGGGAAAGTACAAGAAAGACTACCACCAGATAAGAAGTCACAACTTGATCTTCTTTCCCACAAAACGTTTTCAAGAAGTGAAAACGAGTGTAGATAACTATTATTCAGTTTTTTCTCAGGAATGTCTTATTACCAATGCAATTATGGGTAAATGCAGTCAAGTCTGTTATGGTTGAAAGGATTAACACTATTGCAGAGGATTAGGCTGAAGTGTTCAAATCAGCCAAACATCATTATACTTTTTCAGTTTCTTTAAATAAAGACTTTTTCAAACTATTCTTCTTGTATAATCAATAGTAATTGGTGTGGATTTTCGTACTTCTCTTAGGGTTACTGTTGATATTGCAAGAATGTTGTAGGTTCATGATTAGAAGATTTAGAGTGGGAGAGATGCTATTGGATGTATCCTAACCTTTCATCACTATGTCAACGAAAATTGGTTTTGTTTTCAAAAAAGAGAAAAAGACAACTAAAGACCAAGTCTATAATTCCTTACAAATCACGGACCTATGAACTATGATTTTCAAACACAGATTGCATTTCTATAAAATAAATCATAAAAACTACTATGGAAAGCAAACTACCAAATAGTCCCCAACCTTTTCTAGATTAAATTACAACATCGCTTCCTTGGGTCGAATGGCAATGTTAAACTTTATGCCTATAGATCAATCATGATTTGCTGAGAACAACAAATTAACATCTACTACTAAAATTGGGTCAGAAATGGGCCATTTTCCCTATAATATAAGGTCTGTGCGATCAATCCTGAGCCCATGAGACTGACTTCTTGTCAAAGTCAAATTGTAAAGTATTTCCCGATTCAGGGGCCAACATCGATGAATTTTCAGAAGTACCACTTTGACCTAAGTTCGATTGGGACCTCCATCGCAAATTAGACATCAAACATAACCGAGACACATTAATGCAGTGGCTATAATAAGAAGAGAAAATCCTACAATCAGAAGAAAGTTTCAATTACCCAGAACTAGTATTAGCCAGATGAAACCAAACCATTTAACCAACACTTCATGCAGTTCCCAGTCCCGCTAGCATTCAGTTCTCTGGCTATAGTATCGGTAAATATAAAGTAAATCAATAGAAATAATTTCTGTAAAAATCGGACTACGATTCTAAGCCAACCGTGGGACAAATTGAACAGGCGGAAGAAATCAAGAACTTGCAATAATCAACAAGATCAAATGGGCACATAAGGGTACGAAATCCAATTGTAGAAAAATACTATTGGAAACAAAAATAAAGAAGAGTATGATACCCGCATCTCAGAGTTGCCGAAAAATGTGTCGAAGAGTTTGCGAAAGGCTTGGCCCATCTTCTTCCGAATTCTGGCTTTCAACTCCCGATCTCTGTGTCTAAGTCTGAAACAACGTACAGGAAAATGGTTTGAAGTTTTCTTGGCTTTGTTTACTTTTCAGAGAGAAAAAAACGGTGAAAATTGAAGAGAGGGAAGAGAATGTTCTGGGAAGAAACCTTGAAGAAAGAGTAGCGTATGAATGGTTTTTTTTTTTTTTTTCTTTTTAATTTTTAAAATTTCACATAAAACTTACGTTAAGTTGAATCAATTCTCTCACTATCATTTCTCTTTTTTTTTTTTAAAAAAAAAAAAAAAAAAAAAAAAAAAAAAAAAAAAAACTCATTAAATTGTCATCGTGTCGATATTTAATAAATATCATGTTGGATGTGAACTTATAAAGAGTGAATCTATATTTCTATTAAGGGTGAATCTATATTTTTATTATTTACTTAAAAAACACATTAAATATAACTAAAAAATATCAACAAAATGTCATTAATGTGAATGTAATATAAACAATAAACATTTTATGATTTATAAAACGCAAAATACTTATTTATTAATTAAATTTTTTTTTTTGAAATTTTTCATAACATTTCCAAAACATCAATTACATTCTATCGATATTTTCATCAAATTGAGATTTCAAAATATTCGTTGACATCACATTTTAAACATTGTTTGCTATAAAGGGTCCGTTTGTTGTGTAGTAATCAAGGATGATGGACATATGTATTGTCATGGTTTGTTTTCCAATAATGTATACTTCAACATCTTAGGATGCCTTACGGATAGATATATTCATTTTTTCTACAAGATATAGGGTGAGGATTCCCCGTTTAGGCAAGGAATGAAGGAGAGGTGGTGGGAAAAATTCCAAGATAAATGAAGGATAGGGACAGGGAATGTATTCTCCGCCTTGCTCTATTTAACTATTTTTTAATTTATTATAATAATAATTGTTATGTTATTAATATTATTATATAAATATTATATGTAAATTTCAAGTTGAATAATTAAGATAATGGATATGTTTAAATTTACATTATATATGTAAATAATTTGAAAGGTAATTACTTATTTCTATTATGAAATTTCGGTGATTCTCTCTAAATTCAAAATGTCTTTGTGGAATTAATTATATTAAAAAATTAGTGATAAATTTAATTATTTAATTTTAAACTTTTCTACCATAGTTATTTAAGTTAATGTTTTTTAAAAGAAATAAAACAAAGAAAAATTACCTGCAGAAATCTCCATCCCGATCCTCATGAAATTTTACATGTATGAGAAATGAAATGGGGAGCGTGGACGAGGACATGGAAACCATCTCCGATCCCACGTTGTTCTGTAGACATCTTTAATTACGATGTATCTCATAATTTTTTGATGTCTTGCTCGAACATGAATTTTTTAAATTCTCGTGTTGAGATCATTTTTTTTTTACTTTTTTTGTCCATCATTTTATATATCAATCTTCTTTATATTCATTTTATAATTTTTAAAAAAATCGATATATTCATTTATTAATAAACAACTTTGTGTAATTAACTATATTTATTATTTTTCATTCACATATAAAAGTAAACTCTATTTAAATTGTTGAATATACAGTTCAATTCAATTTTAATTGAAAACTAAACTCAAAATTTTAATTTATTTTACTTTTTCCAATAGTCACCATCCAATATTCAAGAAAATTCACAAATTCATATTATTTCTCCCAAATTTTCACTATTTTGACCATGTTTAAGTATAATATACCAAACCAAATATTATCAATCAAATGATCCTCTTCTTTTAAAATAAGTTCAAGCATTTTAAATCTAAATTATAATTGATACTTAATGTCATTTTTTTTATAAAAATTAAAAACAATATATAATTTTTTTTAAGTAATGGATTGTTTTTAAATATAGAAAAATGGGTCAAATATTGTCAAAGATTATGTGAATCAAAGTTAAAGAAAGAAGGTTTGTCCATGAAAAATTATCTAGCAAAAGTTAAAAATCCTATAACTTGCTTGTCTCCATTAGGTTAATAAGTTTTTAAGCAAGATCACAAAGTGCAAATACTAGCTGGGTTTGGTAGTGAATATGAAAATCTAGGATAATTAGATTGGATAGTACTTATAGATCAATAATTAAGTGTATAGCAACAAAATTGTAAATATAGCAAAATATATTAATGATAGACTATATCGCCGACAACTTCTACGAGTGATAAATTCTATTCCTAATATATTCCTATCAACGATTTAGTCTATCACTGATACACTCCAAGAACTGGATCTAAACTTTGTTATATTAGCAAAATGTTTTGCACTGTATTATATCTGCTAATACTTTGGGGGCATGATTGTTATATTTGACACTTGCCCCATGAATCTATTGTATCAACCATAACAACTAAGACAACCAAAACACCTTCAAGATATCTAGTCCTTTCATGAATGATAAGAATCATGGTGTTCCACACGTTCCGGTCGGACCAATTACAAGATCTAAGGCAGCAAAGATTCAACAATCATTCATTCTACGTTTAAGATTGGATAGAGTCGGCTCTTCCTCAATTTCAAGTGCTACATGCTAATCCAAGAGATGAAGAACCATTTGGAGTATTGAAGGTCAATGTTTGCTCGATTGAAGTTGACCATGGAGTAGACATTTAATTCCTATGAGTCGAAACATTTTAAAGACTTCTTTAGTTATCGTGGCATTTTTTTATTGTAACTTTTTAGCTTCTTTTAATTTTATGTCTAGTTAATGTTTCTAAAAGAAATGCATTAAATATGATAGTTGGAAAATAGTAGCTATCATTAATGAAGTTTACATTAAAGATGGTGGTTGGAAGATGGAAAACTCCTTTAATATTTTATTTTGACTTTTTGGAATTTACATTAGATATGTTAGAATCTCTACAATGTTATATAAATTTTTCCACTCTTTCATTTGTTCAGACTTTTCATGAATTAAATTTGATATCTCATATTGAGACTTTTCCTTTGCAATTCTTGCGAGTTTGATTGTGGAGTGACTCAATTTAGAACAAGATTTACAAATCTTGCTTCTAGATCTTCGATCTAAGAGATCATCTAATTCTAGTATTTTCTCTTGGTCGGTCTAAATTCGTAAGAGATGTGTTAATTTCTTAGTTTCAAAGGTTCTTGTTTCTACAATAACTTGGATCTTTGGACTAAGAGTCATGATTACCTTATCATTTGGTATCAAAGCTTCAGAAACATCTCTTCAAACTATATTCCATTTCAGAATGTATATAATGTTGATAACAATTGGTATCCCGACCCGAGTGCAACCCATCATGTCCTAAACCATCCTAACAATATTTTTGTGGGATCCGACTATTTAGATGGGCAACAAATTTGCATCATTAATGGTACATGTCTATCTATTTTTCGATCAATGTCTTCTATTCTTCTTCCAAGTGATTTACAGTATGATATTTTCTTTCTTTTACTAGATTTACTTTATGTTCCTAATATAATGAGAAGAATTACCATCTAAATCCTTCCTTTATTTTAAAAGATTTACTTTATGTTCCTCATATAACAAAAATAAAAAAATTATTAAGTGTTAAGCCAATTTGCAAACGAAAATGATGTATTTTTTTAATTTTATCAAAGTGTTTGTTTTGTGGATGTCTTTTCTTATGGGAAATATTATTCGTTACTTAACAAAATTTAATAATAAATAGCTTCAAATGACTAAATTTTAGATTTATTGAAAATAGAAGAATTAAATTTGGACAATGGAAGGTATATAGGCTAAAGCGAAATTAAACTTCAAATACAAAAAAAAATAAAATAGTATTTTAAACCAAATTTTAAATTTAATCAAACTGGAACTTGAACTTAGTGAAATGTTATCCTTTTTAACATCTAATTCATTCGTTAATTTTAATAAAAATAAATGTAAAGATCTCTCTAATTCCAATACTATCAAATTTAATCAAATTCATGCTTGATTAATGCACAAATTAGTGATTATAGGATTTTTAATAAAATTCATAAATTTTAACCAAAAAAATTGAAGCTATATATCGTTTTTTCTTTGAAATCTTATTAATTTGCAATGTATACATATATTTTATGATTTATTGAAAACTTATTGGAAGGTTTACTCAAAAAAGAAAAAAATGAAAGAAAAGAAAACTTATCCAAAGGCAAATATTACAACACGTTTTTAAGTTTAAGGTTGATATTGTAATACGTATCTAAGCGTGTAGTACAATTCAATGAACTTAAAAGTTAACGATAATTTTTATACAACTTTAACCAGTTTAATTTCTCTCTTTTTTCCTCTAAACTATCAAGTCTTTTCAATTCTTTCTGAAAATATATATTAAAAAAAACAATTATATTCTTAATCTTTAGAGTTTATTATTATTTTTTAGCACAAAAATTGTCTAAATTTTGAGAGTTGTATTAATTGTTCCTCCAAACTAATAATTATATAATTTAAACCCTAATTTTTATTAGTGAATTAATTAAAATTATTTTTCAATTATTTATTACTATTTCTACGCCATTCCATTTAAAGTCAATAAAAATTGTCTAAGTAAAATTATTCTTATTTCAAAATTTTATAGTAAGCTTATCATGTAATTATTCCTAAATAAAGTAGTGAAAAATAGAGATGGAAAAGGAGATGAAAAATCGTAACTATTTGATTCTAACACTTTTGGTTAATGTTACAATAATCTTTGTATTTTAACAAAATAACTAAATTGATTTACATTGTTTAGGATCTTAATCAATATAATTACTAGTTTGAAGCTTTTTTTTAAATATCAACTAAATATTTTGAATTTTTATGGTACAAATATTTTGAAGTTTGAAAATTATTTATAAGATTACTATCTTCCACTTGCGAAAATTACGTATACTATAAGGAAAAAAAAATACGATTACTTTAATCATATTGTATTTTCTTTAATTGAAATGTCACATCTATATATAGAATAATACCCTAACTCATTATATATTAAAGTTTAGTTTTCCTTAAAAAAATATTTTTAATTTATTTTATTTTATCATAATTCCAAATTAAGAATAGAAAAAGAAAATTTTATTTAAGTTTTGGATATTTAAATTTTTTATTAACCGATCTTTTGAAAAGAGATAAGAGCTGGTGAATCAAAAAAATTAATTAGGAATTAGAAGCCAACCTAAACAGAATTGGGTTAGAGTTTCAACTAGGAGTCGTCCCCATCCCATTTTGATCTCTATTCTTGCAAAATTTTATACTTAATTTTCTGGAGATTGGAGGAGAAATTTTCCACAGAAAATTTTGCGAGTGTAGAATTTTTTGTGCTCCGTTAAATTTATTTAGAAAGATTCAATGAAATGATCTTTTAAGGAAAAATTTTAATGAAATAGTTAATTATCCACTTCTAATCTTCATTTAAGTAGTTAATTCCTTATAAATCCTCATTTTTATGAGAAAAATGATCATTTAAATAATTGAATCCTCATGAAAATTTCTTACACTTCTTAAATGAAATAAAATAACGTTTCATATTAAGTTATTTAATTATCCATACATTAAGAGTTTAAAATAGTTCAAACATATCTAATTATTCGTACAATATCATTATTCATACATAAAATGCATAAGAAAAATGAAGTCAAATGACACAACCAAATGTATTAGAACTCCCACTTTCAAATTTTCATTTCTCAAGACAACGACTTTAATGTCCTTATTATGGTTGCATAGCCATTGTAGGACTTCAGGAAAATTATCTTATTTTAATCTCCAATTTTATTGTTGTATTCACGTTATTGCTTTTAACCAAGTTCAATATTCAATTTTGGCTTGGTCAGAGATATTATTAAAAAAAATGTTGCAATTTGTTGTTTTTGCTTCAAAAGAGCTTCACATTTATCTCAAGCTTAGTTATGTTCTCTATTTGGTCTTTCAATATGAATTTGCAATTTCTCTTTTTTGTTACAAATTTGAAAATCCTTCGCAAACAAATGGTCACATCTCGAAACTTCTGGTTTAAATGAATAAAAATATGAGTTGTTTTCAAATATAGCAAAATGAGCAAACTTATTTACAAATATAGCAAAATGTAACTGTTTATTAGTGTGATAGACTACTATCATCTATCAGTGCACTGATAGTAATCTATCAATGTCTATTAGTGATAAACAGTAACATTTTGCTATATTTCAAAATATTTCCAGCAATTTTATTATTCCGACAAATTAAGATATTCGGCAAACCTTATTGGATTAAATAACACAAATTTTCCCAACGAAAAAGTATGACTACGAGGATGACATGGTCCCTTTTGTAGATATATGCTTTGCGAACTTGGTCTCAAATATTAACATTATAGTCAATAACATTGTAAAAGTCAATAAATTAAGAAGAGATTGACTATATAACAACCATACCAAATAGACGTATCATATATTAGACAATGAAATTTAGTTGAGCAAAAACTATTTTTCAGTTTGCCTACTTTTGAGATTCTTCAAATTATTTATAAAAAAGAACTAAAACACAGAATAATAATGATTTAAACTAAATGTATAAAAATAATTGAAACATGAAAATTAAACGTATAAATTAAAAGTGATTGTAACATGAAAACTAAATGTATATAAATAAAATAACAAACTAAAAAAAAATATAAAAAATAATCTAAAAAATCTTACCTCACAAACGAAGAGAAAATGTCGAAGTAAAAGATGAAGAGAATTAAAAGCCTAAAGAAGAAAAGAAAATGAGCAAATATCAATTTATCCTCCCTAAACTTTGGAAGTTATGTCAATTAACACCTTGAACTAATAAGTGTGTTAATTTAAACTCTAAACTTTCATAAGTGTATCAATTTATCCTCTCCTTCAAATTTCATTCGACCATTATCGTGTGAAACTTATAATTTGATTCAATCAAACTACTAAATTTTCCCAAGTCAATCAATTTAGACTCTTCATTACGATTACCTTTGAAAAGCATCCATGCATTAATTCTCAAACATGTCTAGACTTCTTTAAATGTCAAACTATTTATTGTCTATCAGCGATTGAAACATTAAATGAGTCAAACTATTTATAAATATAGAAAAATTTCACTGTCTATCGAATTTGTAAATAATTTGATATTTTTTTTCTATTTATAGTAATTTCTCAATTTAAAATTTAGAGTCCTATTAGATATAAAATTAAAAGTTTAGGACCCTCGTTTAATATTTGATTTTTTAAAATTAGGTCTATTTCCTTTCAATTTCTTATAATAGCTTTATTTTATTTTTACTCAAATAGAAAAGTTGAATCTTTTGCTAAATTAAAAAAATTTAAAAACATTTTTGTTTGTTTGTTTCAATACTTGTCTTGGTTTTTGAAAATATTGATAGAAAATATGAGCTCGTTTGATAATGTTACCGTTTACTGTTTCCTATTCCTATTTCTCATTTTTCAATAAACAGACTTGTTTGATATCCGTTCCATTTTCGTTTCTAAATTTTAAGAAACGTTTGATAAAGTTGGGCTAACTTTGAGAAACTATAACTAAGCAAGAATTTTAGAGGTGAAAAAGGTATATGTAGGGTTAATTTTTTAAAAAAACTAAAAATAAAAAAATAAATGATTCCCAACCGAAAATTATTATATATAAACTTGTAATTTAATAAGTAGAAAATCATAGATAAATTAATAGTCAAGTCAGCTATTTCCTTAATATTGGGCCTTTGTTTGCCAACAAAAGCATATTGGGCCTTGAATTTTGAATTGCCAGATCTGTCAGCCCGTCTTACTGGCCCATGGGCCTTGTATTTGTTCGTATTCTTACTGTGTGGCCGCGGTACACCAGATCCCAATCTCTGGTCTCTTTTTTCTCCATTTGAAATTCAAACCATTTTCTAATTCAACACAATAAATATAAATCAAATTAAAATAAAATATATTTTCTTCCACCAACGGTCTATTTTTCCCTAACGTCTCTCTCTCTCTTACAAATTCAAAACGCGGAACAGAACGAACATTTTCTTTACCACGAAAAAAAAGAAGAAAAATAAGGGGAAAAAAAAAGCAGATCTCAGGAGATAATCATAATTCCTATTCGCCACGGAATACTTTCGGAGCACCGATTCATCAGGTTTGTGTTTAAGCTCTCTGATTTCTCTTCTCACTCCTTCGTTATGTGGTGAAGAACGAGGAATTTTGTTGTTGTTGTTGTTGTTGTTGTTGTTGTTTTGGATTTGGATTTGGGGAAATGAAATGTATTACCTATATATTTGAGCGTAATTAGCATATCGAGGATTGCGTTTGTTTTATCTTGATTTGGATTTGGAAATGATAAATTGGTTTTCTTTCTTACGGTTATGTTTTGAGCGGAATGACGCAAAATTTTCTGAATATCATGCTATGAATCAATTGAACAGAAGTTTTGATGCGAATGTGGTTGGATTCCTGTACAATGATCTGAGCATTTTATATTCCCATAATTTGATGCTTTGTTCTTGAGGCGGCTATTTGGAGTAGGGTTGAGTTTCGTATTTGGATTGGAATAATCGTTCACTTTTGGAAGATTCGTCAACATTTATAAATCGTTTTCATTTTTGTGGTTCGAAGTTTGTTTTATACTATTTGATATGATTCAATCCTTTTGTAGCTGACAGAATTGCGTCAGCATGACTAATGTTCGAAATGATCCAATTTTACAAATGGAAACAACATGTGGAACACTTCTACACGAACTTCAGGTTTTTGTTTTACTCTCATTTATATGGATTTTTCTGTTGTCTATTTCATTGATTTTTCCAACAATTTTTTTGAATTTTGAACAATGCTGCCATTGTTGGTAAGTTTACTTGGCTGAAATATTTATATCTTGCCCCATACTTCTCAATATCAGATAATTTGGGATGAAGTAGGGGAATCTGAGGCCACAAGGGACAAAATGTTGCTTGAGGTTGAACAAGAGTGCTTAGAAGTTTACAGAAGAAAGGTAGATCAGGCAAACCGCTTTAGAGCTCAGCTAAGGCAGGCAATTGCTGATTCTGAAGCAGAATTGGCTGTCATCTGCTCTGCAATGGGAGAGAGACCAGTACATACGAGGCAGGTCAGAACATGTTGCAGATAATACTTTACTCGCATCGTTACACCTAAGAGTAACTTTTATTTTATTTAATTATGATTGACAATCATAAAGATAAAGGTGAAAAATATGTGTCAAATTGTTGATATCAGAGTTCTTGGAATCTTAAAATGAAAAGAAAAAGAGGCTAGGTTTTTAAATGTTTTCTAGGCTCTATACAATCAACAAATGTGACTAAGTTTTAGTTCTAATCTCTGCATGAAATTTCGTGGCTCAGATAATGAGATAATGGTCACGGCCTTTAAATCTTGCTTACGGAATAATTGTGCACAACTCATCTAATATGCAAAATTTTGTAAAGAGGACATTTCATAGTTTGGACAATATGGTAACTTTTACAAACTATATATGTTGATATTTCTTTTAATGATTTGAGTACTTTGATGGTGTGATTATTGATAGTTTTTCTATTCTTTTCAGGCTGATCAAAAGACTGGAACCTTGAAAGAAGAGATGGCCCGTGTTCTTCCACAAGTGGATGAAATGCGGAAAAGAAAAGTAGACAGAAGAAATCAATTTTTAGAAGTCCTAGAACAAATACAGAAGATATCCTATGAGATTTATGGATCAAAATTTTCACCTTCCAGTGTAGCTATTGATGAAAATGATTTATCATTGAGGAAGCTAGAAGAATTGCAAGGACAGTTGCATACGCTACAGAAGGAGAAGGTCAACTTTGTTGAATTTTATAAGTTCATTATATATTTTTTAGATTGATCTGCTTGTTGTTCTCTCAGTCACTCAGTAAACTTGATACCCACTTCTGCAGAGTGACCGGCAGATGGTTGTTCAGGACCACCTTCACACTCTAAACTTGCTTTGTTTAGTGCTTGGGATGGATTTCAAGCAAACAGTGAACGGATTTCATCCCAATTTGGGTGACCCAGATGGAGCTTTTAACATAACTAGTGAATCAATTGAAACCCTGGCTGCTGCAATAACTAATTTGCGCGAGGTCAAATTACGGAGAATGCAGCGGGTATTACCTCAAACCTATATATCAGAAGAGAATAATTTTAAACCCATCTGCCTTGTATTAGCTGCAATAACATCTTTTTTGCGCAGCTCCAAGATCTTGCTACAACTTTGTTGGAGCTTTGGAATCTAATGGATACACCAATGGAAGAACAACAGTTGTTCCAAAACGTGACATGTAATATAGCTGCTTCAGAAGATGAAGTAAACGAACCCAATAGTCTCTCTGTGGACTCAATTAATTCTGTGAGTACTTCCAAGTGTCTGTATTTTCATCTTGATCCTCTGATATAACAAAACTTGCGTGCCAAATGCCAAAGAAACTTAAAAATTGATTTATAGATTAATGGTGATCAATATTTTGCAGGTTGAAGCAGAGGTGTCTCGGTTAGAAGAGTTAAAATCAAGCAAGATGAAAGAACTTGTTTTGAAGAAGAGGTCAGAGCTGGATGAGATTTGTAGAAAAACACATTTGGTCCTGGAAGAAGATACAATAGTGGAATATGCAATTGAAACTATTGACTCCGGTATCATTCGTTGTGTGATATAAAACGTAACATTGCTGGTTCTTTATCTTGTTCTTTTATGAACTTGTATGCAATTTCATCTGATGTAGGAGATGTTGACCCTGCCATTATTCTTGAGCAAATTGAGCTTCAGATTGCCAGGATTAAAGAGGAAGCATTTGCCAGGAAAGAAATTCTTGAAAAAGTTGAGAAATGGTTGACTGCCTGTGATGAGGAGTGTTGGCTGGAGGAGTATAATAGGGTAATGTGTTTTTCATGTTCTATTACATCAATTAGTTTGTCTGCATTGCTTAAGTCAACCTGCATCCTTGCATTATTTGTGTATTTCACAGGATGAAAACAGATATAATGCTGGTAGAGGGGCACATCTCATTCTCAAACGTGCAGAGAAGGCCCGAGCTTTGGTTAATAAGCTTCCAGGTTTGTGTTCGAACAGTTTGGTACTCTTTTGAAGAGATAGATTAAGTTGGTATTTAAATAAGTTCAATTCCGTATCTTTATGTGCTCTAGTATAAAATTTGCTTTGAAGTGTTCAACGTATTTTTCTTTCCCCCTAAAGTTTTGTTTATATTGAAACCAGCAGTTATGCCATTGGTTTTCTTGCGTTGTTTTTTGTATATTATCTTCATGCCTTTGAATATCATAATCATCAAATGCAGGAATGGTGGATGCATTAACTTCAAAAACAATAGCATGGGAGAAGGAGAGCGGCATTGAGTTTACATACGATGGAGTAAGTAGGATATTTTAATTGTCTATAGTTTGTTTGACTTAAATATTCTTGCAGAAATTGATCAACAATTTTTCTGTAATCTACTACTGTCCAGGTCGGTCTGCTCAGTATGCTTGAAGAGTATTCCGTATTAAGGCAAGAGAAAGAGCAGGAGCGTCGCAGGCTGCGGGTTGATACTTATTATCCTTCTAGTTCTCTTCTATTATTCTACGATAGGATTCATTTAACTGTGCTTGATTGAATTTTAAGTGGCCATTTTTTCATATTGAAAAACTAACTTATACAGTCAAGTCCTTATTTTTTTCTCCATGATTTATTTGATTAGGACCAGAAGAAACTCCAGGGACAGTTAATAGCAGAACAGGAGGTCCTTTACGGATCGAAGCCAAGCCCCTCAAAACCCCAGAGTGTTAAAAAGGCTTCCAGAGCTTCAGCTGCAGGTGCTGCAAATAGTAAAAGGCTTTCTCTTGGAGGGACGTTGCACCAAACGCCCAAGCACGATCCAATTCACAAGGCAACACCTCAGTCACGTCCATCTAGAAAAGGTGACCAGCTGAATGATCAAAACTTTCAATATGATGAAGGATTTGGAGCTCTTCCAGCTGGTACGTTTTTCTGGCTAGTAATGATTAATTTGGGTTATATGTTGGCCATGAACACACATTCGTCTATTGAGTCCATAATCTTCACCCACGGTAGTACTTTCTGTGTATTCATTAAAGTCAATATTCAACTTTCGACCCTTGTTTGATAAGTCTGTTTCATGGGGTCTCTTTTCCCCCTTCTTTTAAGAATAAACTTGTGAAAATTCTTATGCCTACGTTCTCTCTGTCTAATGTCTTATTGTTCAAAAATGTTTTTGAAGTCAGAGTCAATTTTCAAAAAAATAACAAAAAGAAGAAGGTTCTTCAAAACCGTCTATACTTTTCAATTAATTTAACTAGAATTAAAAAAGTTTTGAATTTAGGTCGAACAAAGTAGAGCATTGCCAAACATGATTTTTTAAAACAAAATACCAAAAGTGTAAAGGGTTCAAAGGCGTTATTTTTTTCTCCTTGAACCTTTCCGGATAAAAACACAGTTTTGATGAAAGTCTTATTTGTTTTTGTGTACAGCGTTATACCACTTCAAGACAACTTGAACTTTCATTTTTGTTTTTAGTTATTGTTCAGTGATTGAGGAATATATTATGTTGGGATTTTGGGGTAGTAGTTTGGTGTTCTCTATGCCTCTTTCTTGTTCTGTATAAAAACATTTTACTTATCTCTCAATTTTAGGCCGAAGAGAACTTGATTTTTCTGGTCAACCTGCGAGCCACAATAACTCACTTACCAGTGCTCGTGAACCCGAGTTGGTGATTCGGAAACCTTTTGCACCAATAGCTACCACCACCACAGTGCAACCAAAGACGAACACGACGAACTCAATCGATGATGCAAACACAGCATCTAGTGGTGAACCATTACAAAAAACAAGCCCAACTAGCAATGTGCCATTTACACCTCTGAAGAAGATCTCAGTTGCTACAGATGAAGAACAAACCATGACTCCAAAGGGAATGTCAATTCCAGTACCATCTACCCCTTCAACTCTATCAGTTGCAATGCAAACCACTACAACCCCGGCAGTTGGCCCGCCTCCTCCTGCTTACAAAGCCGAGGAAATTCCTGAAGACGACATTGAATATTCATTCGAGGAAAGAAGAGCCGGGTTTGTGCTTCCGAAAACGCATATAAAATCAATACAAGTTTGATCGGTAAAACAAATGGGTTGGTTTGCCTCTGGTGTGTGAGTTTCAATGGCCTTGTAGCAAGTTTATTATGGTCAGTTTTTTGGTAGTTGTAGAGAAACTCTCCAAGTCAATTTTAATTGGCTTTTTTTGGTGAACTGTGTATATATTTTATCAAGATCATGGAGAGATTGAATTGTGATGTCTTCTCAAGCAATGTGGGGAAAAACCTTTCAAACCATTCTTATTTTTATCCTTGCTTTTGGATAGCAAATTCATGGAAATAAGTTGATGATCTACATGAATTTTTTTTTTTTTCAAGTTAAAGTTGGTTTTTCTCCATGCCAAAATTGGTTTCATTTATTACTATTACTAATGAACTGCTATTTTAGAGGCTTGAAAATTCTTTCATTTCTTAAATAATATAAATAGTTAGGTTTGATTACAAGTTTAGGGGTTGTTTGGCCCACTAACTTCTTAAGTTGGTGTAAATAACTCGACTCCAATAATAAAATACTATTGAAGTTTGGAGAAGTTTTAAAAATAGAAAAATAAGGAAAATTATTTACACAAAATAGCAAAATTTTTAATAGTTGTGATAGACGCCGATAGAAGTCTATCACGATCTATCAGTAATAGAAATGGTAGAAGTCTATCACTGATAGATGCTGATAGAAGTCTATCAATGTCTATCAGTATTTTTTTTTACTATTTTTTGTAAATAGTTTGACATTTTTTCTATTTGTAAAAATTTCCCTTGAAGTTTGCACATTTATCGAGTAACTTTATCTTTCTTTCTATCTCTATTTTTTCACATTTATCGTGCAACTCCATGTTACAACTTTACACCCAAAACACAAACATGCTAACTCCAACATATTAATTCTAGACTTATTAACCCCACTCAGTGGCCCAAATGCCCCCTTAATATTTAGCATTGGTTTGTGTTTGATATACTCGTGAACTTTTAGCTTGCTTTTTGGATTTAAAATGGACTTGCTTTTTGACACTTTAAAGAGCAGTGGTGTCTAATAGGTCCTTCAATTTCCCATTTTGAGTTTAATACTTTGACCTATATCACAGTCTTAAATGTGGAAAGTTTAAGGGAGTGTTTGGGGTAAGGAGCGAAATAATGAGAAGTAAGGAGTTGTGAAGTCTAGGGAGTTGTGTACTCCTGGAGCCCATAGTGTAAGAAGTTAATAATATATAAAATTGATGTTTTTTAGTAGTGAGACTCACCAACTCCTTAGGCCAAACAAGTAGTGGAGTTCACGAACTCCTACTTCCCTACTACTTAGGCCAAACACGCCTTAAGACTGTATTGGATAAGAAAAATAGGTTATCTAACTTATGTGGTGGTTGATATATGGTGATTTCCAATAGAAAGTCCCATATTGAAGATGTGAGAGGCAAGTTGGCAACCATGTCTTCCCTCTAGTGATGTAGTGGGAAAGGTATTTAGGCCAAATTTATGGCCAAGCAAGGGAAATTCATCCCTATGAGAGAAGACTCTCTAGAGAGAACAAAGTACTATTCAAAATATATTCCAAAAGCTTTCTGTAACAAACCCTAAATGGCTATTTATAGCCTTACATAACAATAAGAGAATTAACTAATTAGGATAATTAGTATGTTGTAGTAAATATTAAGTTTGGTTTAAATCTTATTTTAGTCCCTAAACTTTGAATAATGTTCAATTTTGGTCCCTAAACTTTTAAAAATGATTATTTTAGTCCCTGAACTTTGAATATTGTTTTATTTTGGTCCCTAAACTTTTACTAAGTGTTCGTTTTAGTCCCTGAACTTAAAAAAGTGCTTATTTTGGTCCTTGCTATATTAAGATTTTGTTAACCCTTTAACAAGATGACGATGTGCCTTATATTATTGGATGACTAGGCTACTAAATAAATTAGCCACGCTAAAAAATCTAAAACCTAGTCATCCAAAAATACAAGCTCCCTCATATTTCTATTAAAGAGTAAACATAATTTTAACCGTAAGGACTAAAATAAACATTTTCTAAAAGTGTAAGGACTAAAACGAACGTTTTTTAAAGTTTAGGGACCAAAATATAACAAGATTTAAAGTTCAGGGACGAAAATATGATTTAAACTCATTAAGTTTAGTAACTAGCTATTTAGTTTAGTTGTTAATTTAAGAATTAATTGGTTAATTCTCTCATTTTCATGTACGGCTATAAATAGCCGTTTAGAGTTTGTAATAGAAAGCTTTTAGAATATCTTTTGAATATAACTTTGTTCTCTCTCCCGCTCCATCATCTAGCTAGCTACATCACTTACACTTTCTCTAGTGAGCATTTTCAATTGACAAAATAGCTCAATATTATAACTAGGAAGATGATGAACATTTTTAAAATATTGGAATAATACTCAATCTCTAAGTTAGAGACTAAATTTATAATTTAACCTCTGTATAATTTAATTTCAATTTTCATACCATTCTTTGATATTTTATATTCGATTAAAATAACATTTTAGACTTCATACTTTGAGTTTCGTTCCATTTTCGTTAATATGCTTTCAAGTTTCAATTATCTAATGTAAGTCTCCATACTTTTAATAGATCTTAAAATTAGTACATGCACTTTTAATAAATTTTAAATTCTATCATTCGAAGTTATTTTTTATTGAAATTAGTAAAACAATGATATTGGTTCAATCCATGATTGTCACCTACCTAGGATTTAATATCCTAAGAGTTTTCTTGACACCAAAATGTTGTAAAGTCAGATGAGTTATCCCGTGAGATTAGTCGAAGTGCGCATAAACTAGCACTGACAGCAGACACTCATGGAAATATACTTTTCACAATTATAATGGGATGGATGCTCATTGAGACAAAACTTTAAATACTAATTAGATTAAAGTACATTATAAAAAGGAAATTTTCACCTATAGAAAAAATATCAAACTATTTACAAAAAATAGAAAGAAAAAAAAAACACTGATAGACATTGATAGACTTCTATTAGCATTTATACGTGATAGACTTCTATAATTTATATCAAGGATAGACCCTGATAGATTTCTATCCGCGTCTATCACAACTATCTAAAAATTTTGCTATTTTGCATAAATAGTTTCCCTTATTTTTCTATTTTTAAAAATTTCCCTTATAAAAATGATATTTTAACATTAATATTTTTAGTGATGATAACCTTAGAAATCTTATATGGTCCAAGAATGATAGTAATTTATTTGCAAGGAAAGATTCACGTAAAAATATGATCACAATTATAGCGAAAATGTTTATAGGACTATTTGTTCTAGAAAAACAACAAAAAGAAAAAATTAAATGTCGAAATTAATTTTAAGTATAAAAATCAAAATAATTTAAAGTAAACGAATCAAAATAATATTTTAACGTACAACCGTGAAGTCAAACGTGTCATATGGTCAAAGAACGTTTAACCTAAAGTTAGTACATATGAAACCAACGTTAGAGTGGTCAAAACTGAACTGAAAAAACATATATAAAGTCATTGTAGTAGCAGCAGCAGGTAGAAGGAGAAAGAAGACCAAACCTTTGAATTCAATTTATATTTATTTTATTTATATTTTTTCTTTTTTAATTTTATATATTTATTTTTTCTCTTTTCTCCATTAATTTTATGGATTTTAATATTATTATTTAGTATCTCAACCATTAAATTCAAATCAATTTCGAAAACGGACGTGAACCATTTTATTAACCAAAATCTATACTTTCAATTTCCCAAATATAATATTAATTATCTATTAAACTTTTCCACCTTAATTTTCCCTTTTCCTGATTTATTTTTATTTAATTTTTTCCCCTTCCTTTTTCCCCTTTATTTATTTCTTCTCATTTCCCTCTGCAAAACCCTAATTTTCTACCTCCTCAAAAATTTTCTGCGATCGTTCTGATTTTTTTGGAATTTTTTTCTTGTATTTCTGATATTTTTTTTACTGTCTTTTTTTAAATTATTTTTAAAACATTTTTTTTTTACGATTTTTGGGGGAGGTGATTTGTTGGATTTTTCTTTTACTGAAGCTTTGTGTAGTAGTCTGTAATGGCGGAGATTTAGGTTACTAAGATACTGAATCAAAGTTGTAGTACTGAAAGCTGTGGTTCCTGATCTAGAATCAGTTCTACTGGAGGTTTTGAGTTGTGGGTTTTAGTCATAGGTTCTGGATTTCATCTCATTTCATTGGCTCTGTTTTTGTGTTCTTGTTTCATTGTCTTCTTCATTGAGAGCTTCTTCATTGATGTTGTGGTTTGTTAAATATCTTCTGTAGTGTGAATAATGGAGGTTTAGGGTTTAAGCTGTCGTTTTACCGTTTATGTACTTTTGCTTTAGAACAAATCTTTTTTTTCCCTCACTGTAAAAATGGAGGAGAAAGAGGAAGGAGTGGATTTCGGGTTTGCAGTAAAAGTGAGCCAAGCTGCAGAGAGCTTCGGGATGATGGATTCAAGACCTGAAAATTCAAGCACAGATGGTGAGACGCCGCCGCAGCAGCCGCCGGCGAGTGTTCCAATGGCGGCGGCTAAAGATGGGAAAAAGAAAAGAGGGAGACCGAGAAAGTACGGTCCCGATGGGACTGTAGCTCCAACATTGTCACCAATGCCGATTTCGTCATCGATTCCGCTGACCGGAGAATTTCCGGGTTGGAAAAGAGGAAGAGGGCGGTCAGTAGAGTCGATTAAGAAGTCGCGGAAGTTCGCGTATGAGATTCCAGGTAAAGTGTTTCAGTGTTGTATATTTGGAATCATTTGATAATTTGAAATTCTGTTATTGGTAGTTTTCTGTTCTACTGTTACATTTGGATGCTGATCCATTTGAGAGCAATAACTTATATGGATGGAAAGTAAGAATTGTAAAACTTTGACATATATTTCTTTCTCTCTCTCTCTCTCTCTTTAATAGTGAGAATCTCTGTACTTGCAGGAAAAGATAAGAGGGGTCCGGTCTAGTTCTCTGGCTTAGAAAGCGATGGTTTTAAACGTATATTGTTCGTTTTTGTACAGTAGAATTATGAGGGAATGTTTGTTGGGTTTTGATGTGATAGTGGCCTGCACCGTTGGTTTCATTTCAGATCTGCTGTAAATAGTAATTTATGAATCAAAAGTGATTTTGGAGCCTTCTGGAAAATGGAGGGAACTTTCCTTCCTAGGATAGGATAGCTTTTGAGAAAATAGCCATTATTTGGGTGCAAGTGACCTGCTGCTTAGACCCTCTTTCTCTCCGGATCTGGAGAATCTAACCTGAGTAAATCGGTAGTCAAACGTGGTGTGAAGTTTCCAACTTGGCTGCTTATAATCAATAGAAAATGGAAGGAAAATGCAGGGAGCAGCATTATTAGGAAACATTTTGGAAATTTCAGGGAAATAAACTGAAACTAGAAGAGAAAATGATTTAGAGGCTTGCGGATGCTAATACTTCTATCTTTGGTGGGATTAAGTGATTTCAATCGCTGGCTTTTTTTTCCTGGTAGACAAATTTGGAAAATATTCTTATATTACCTGAAATCTATTACATCTCGGTTCAGACATTCTGAAGTGTTGGTTTAACTTGGAAGTGGATGAAGTGAAGGAATCGGATTCTTAATTTATTGAAAGTAAATAATTGTGAAACAATGCTTGGTCAGTGTACTTCATCTTTCTTTTTCTGTTTCCTTTAGTAGAGAACTGAAGTCTAATACCATGAAAACAGAGTATGGAGTAACAAAGGATAAGATATCCTCTTTAAAGACACTAAAAGTTACCAACCAATTACATTTTTTTACGGACCAAGAGTGAGTTGACTCAGTTGATGATGATCACTGATATGGGGTCCAGCTAAAATTTTAAACTCTTAACCATTTACATTTTAAACTAGATGAAAAAATATATTCAGGAATTAGGAAATCGGAGCTGCTTTCCCTTCTGAACTAAACTGTGGAGTGAGTTAAAATGTCACCGACAAGGTTTTTTATTTCTCTTTGAGGGCCATATAAATTCTGATATGAGATGTTAGGGGGATTGAATTTATTGCTTTTATTGAACATTTGAAATGATAATTTCAGATAATATGTTCTTGGTTTTGCTTGAAATTTAGGCTGATTTTCTTCATGGTAAAGGAGACAATTATTTTTCTCTCATCATTCAAAAGAAAACCAAACTGAGCAATATTTTGTGCTGATTATATATTATTTAATGGCGATGGCTGTAATTGATATCTTAATTTAAATAAACATTCTAAAGTCAGGTCATGCATTTTTATTATTATTATAAAAGGAGAAACTTTATTTCATATCTAAGTGATTCTTACATAATGCATCTGTTACCCAGGTAACAAGGTTGCCTTCTTTGCTGGAGCAGATTTCACACCTCACGTAATCACTGTTAATATTGGTGAGGTAAGCCTTGGAATTCCTTGCGAAGGGGCAACTATTCTGCCATCAGTGAATAAGCCTTGGATCAAATAATATGGGTTAGGATTAGGAACATGATTGTTCGTATTCTATTCAATTTGGCTTGGGGATAACTCATAACAGTAGCTGTCATGATATAATATAATGATGAGTTACCTTTTGATATATTTCGTTATAAAAAAAGAATGAATTAAGCGCAAACCTTACTTGATAGGGGGTACTATGAATTACTGTTCAATAATACGTGGGGATGATGATGTTGATCTTTATAACTTCTCTGATGAAAGTGTTCAATGTGATTTTTTTTTTTCTGCCTGAATTCTGGGTAGTACTGAAGAGGTTCAAATGACCAATTTTTTTTCTAACTTGTGGAAATATTTTTTAGTGGGCTTTCCCTGGCACCTGCTATTTATATTGTAATATTAAACTTCTAGAAGTAAATTTTATTCATTGAATTGTGCAAATAATTGCTGAGACCTGCAATAATGAGCATTCATGTGATTTGAAAATGAATTACTGCCAACCAGATTAATCATCAATAATCATTCAAATAAATTTGGAAGAATAAGTTACAAAAGTTGTCAGTGATTTGCCACTGACATGATCTCATCTCCCGTTCATTCTCGATGCATAATTGCCAGTTGTTCCTGATACCCTTTTTCTGCCGTTTTAGGATGTTAACTTGAAAGTCATGTCATTTTCTCAACAAGGATCTCGGGCGATTTGTATACTCTCTGCTAATGGTATGGTTTCAAATGTTACACTTCGACAGTCAACATCTTCTGGGGGTACTTTGACATATGAGGTAGATCACCTTCCTTGCTGTACGTACCATCTTCTATATGATGAAATCATGTTTGATCTTATAGCTTATTCCGCACTCTGTTTTCTTTTCAAATCTCATTTTATTTTTTGTTCTTTAGTTCACGTCTGATTGCAGTAAGATCTGATTATTTGGACTACTCTCTGTTTTCTTTCCTATGTTTCATGTTATTTGTATACATGCACATTGACACTTTAGGATAATATACACTATTTCTTTTACTAATAAATATTCAAGGTCGTACAACCTATGAAGTATGAAATAATGAGTGATGCCCTGGCAAGGCAATCAATGCTCTCCCATGACACAACCTTGTTTGACAATATTCTTGCGCCTCTAATTCTCGTCCACCTCAGATTGACCTATAGGTGCTTCCCTTCATTTTTCACTCTTTGTTTGAGAATGGTTCCATTTTTGATTTTTTTTTTTTTTTTTTTTTTTTTTTTTCCTTTTAAGAAAAATTGTTGACCCAAAATTTCTTTATTTTGTTTTTTCATTATAAAACTGCATGTAAAATGTAAATGGGCTTATTTATTAAAAACAGAAAATCAGAAATAGAAAAATTATGTATATGTATGTATGTATGTATGTTTATATATATAAACCCCTATATTTTACAATTTCTTTTAGAAGACAGCTATCACATATTTTTAGCCTTCTAAAGATGAAAATAATAATAAATAAATAAATTAGACCTTTTCTTTCAGGTATTTTATCGAGAGAGCAGCAATTATCATTTATCTGTATTACTGTATAGTGTTTTCAATCACATTATCACTAGCAAAACAAGCGTTTCTATAAACATAATCTAGGTTGACCGAGTTGAATATTTTTCTTGAGTCTACCATCAACAATAGGTACATTTGGTCCCTAAGATTTCAAAATATGTACTCTTTTAGTCTTCAAGGTTTTAAGAATAGGTTTAAAAGATCTCTAAGTATTTATTTATTTATTATTATTTTAAATGTTGACATGATATTTTAAATTAAAAGATAATAGTTAAAGAATAGGACATAAGGATGGTGGAGGGAGGAGAGAGAAAAAAGTTACTTTTTTTCAATTATTATTTTTAATTTAAAATGTGTTGGCAACATTTAATATAATAATAAAAAAATTACTCAATACTTTTTAAATCCATTCTTATAACTTTGAGGACTAAAAAAAGTACATTTTGAAGCAAAAAATTTAGGAATTAAAAAGTAATTTTCCCTTTCGTTTATCTTCTGGAATAATCCCTTAAAACAGTTGAAATGATCTTGATGCAAGTTGTCTTGCAATCCATATTACTCAAATCAATTGTGAACTATTTTACAGCTGGGATTGATGTATTGCTTGCTTGCAATTTCGCCCTTCCCGGCTCATGTCAACAAATGAGTAAAATGGATGGTAGCTTTCCAGAGTCAGTTTCACATTTTAAGTTAGAATTTTAAACCATGTATTTCTCTGAGGTCTTTTCCAGTTAACTTGGAGGTAATTTAATAAACAGCAAGTGAACTTTTATACATGTCAAGAGAAGATCATTGGGAAAAATTTAATTCTCCTTCATATTATGAATTTATTTCCATTTAATCATCTACGATTGTGAATCACATGGTACTTGTTATTTGTTAGCCACTCTACGCAAATGTATCCCTGCATCTTATTATCAACTATCATGGTAAGCATTATTGATTAAGGAAAATCATCAACTGTTTTGATTATTAGGGTCGATTTGAGATACTTTCATTGTCTGGATCATATATGCCTTCTGAGATTGGTGGAACAAAGAGCCGATCTGGAGGGATGAGTGTCTCTTTGGCTGGCCCAGATGGCCGAGTGATGGGTGGAGGACTTGCCGGCATGCTGATAGCAGCTGGTCCAGTGCAGGTATGATTTTCTCCATCTCCATATTGGTTAGATTATGGAGGATTAAGTTAGTACAACTTTTATGACAGAGAGTTACGAATGCATATGAATATAATTTTAAACCATCAAATTCAATATTGTTATAACTATACAAGACAAAATAAAACTGTATCACGGTAAAATAAAGTTGGTTATGCTTCTGTTTTGTTTAATAAAATTGTATGTTTTCCATGGTCACCAGGTGGTGGTGGGTAGTTTCCTGCCACCAGGTCACCAGCAGGAAAACAAACCAAAGAAGAGTAGGATGGAACCTACATCGAACGCAATTTTGCCTCCTGCCAATGTTCTTTCTGGCGAAGGGACGAAGGAAGTATTTGGAGGAGTGAAGCCCATAGTCACATCGACTCTAATTGGAGATAAAGCAGCTTCTTTAGACCAAACTTCGGCTTTTAAAACTTCACAAGTCAACGACAAATCACCTTTTCCAAAAGAATCAAGAGGTGTCCTCAATCATTCAAACCATGAGGTTTCTTGTTAAGCGACATCTCCTGCACCTTGAATTTTTCATACAGATTTGCTGGTGCATTGGCTTTTCCTCAACCTCGATCATCAGCGGTATGAGCTCATTGATTCTTTAAAGGGCTAACTAAGAGAGTTTAAACAACTGATGTATTTGTCGTCATCAGGTAACATCTCTAGATAGGGTTAAGCCTAATAGATTAGATAGGAGTTTGATCTTTTAGGCTTATTTGTTGTGTTCTCGGCATGTAGGTTCTCGTGTGTTGTACTTGTATCCCACTCAACGCTATAGCAGTTTAGATGCAGGAATTTGTGTAAATTATTCATGTTCTAGAATTCTCTGTATCTGAAATAATAACATTAAATTTCAAAGACTGTTTTCCAATCTTTTATTTGGGTACGTTTTCATTTATCTCACTCAGGCCTGGCTAATTTTCATAGTTTATATGGAGAATTTAATTTTCCTATTATTAAGGTTCTGTAGCTCACCATGCATTCAATGCAACCTCTCTTCAGTAAAATAGTTGGTCATGGAAGATCATCTTAGCTCCTAAGATCTGCAAAAGGATTAGGATCTCTGCCCAGAAGTTCTTATTGGGAAGTAATGAATTCGATGTGTCTGGCACTACAAGAAAATATGCAGCCTAGTTGGAATAGCAGTGAAGCCATAGCATAAATATGTTATGAATGATTTACGATAGATGTTTAAGGGGTATTTGGCCCACCAACTTCATAAGTCAGTGTTAAATCACTCAACTTTAACAGTGTTTACTATTGAAGTTTACACATTTATCGATGAACTCTATATTTTTCTCTCTCTCTCCCTCTAATGTTTCTAACTCTATACTAAACAATTCTACTGCTTAAACACAAACTTCCTAACTCTAACATATTAACTTCAGACTTTAGAAGTATTAGAGAATAAAAGTAGGATAATTTGGATTGATCATTAACACTTTATTTAAATATTAACAATTTGATTTGTCTTTTAATGAAATCATAAGATGGAGTAAGATGCTAAAAACATTCCAATTTTATTCACGTCTTTGATTAATTGCATCTTTGTGAAACTATTCTAATTGAATCTACTCGATTCTTATGTTTCTATGCTATCTTCTTCAAAATTCTGATATTCATACATTAGGTAACATACATGTTCTAAAAGAGATACAGAGCTCAACCCCCAGGTAAAAGTGATGGAGATTCTTGTTTGGCTAGGATGAAGTATGTTAGGACAACAATTCCATGAACTCAAATCAATCAGTTCGAGCTGACCAACTATTCGACTGTTCTCGATGGTCTCGAGGTTCTTCGACTTTCTTCTCTCCACCCTCTGTTAACCTTTTCAATAAATTCTTCCACTTTTCGTCTGAATTCATCCTCATCTCCATCCTCATCCTCATGATCATCATCACTTTGTTCAACATGATCATTGAAGGTGAAGTTCATGCATCTTTCTGTGGGATCTTTCTGAAGCATGGAATTTTGTTCTGTTGTATTTGTGTTGCTGTGAACGACAATTGAAAGTGGCATATCATCATCATCATCATCATTTGGATGATCAAAACTGGAGAATGAGACTGGCTTTGAGGTGAAGAGAAGGATGAGTATGATCAAATTGAAGAAGCAGAAGATGAACAGAGTACTGGACGCTGCCTCAACAGCAAGTTCCAGAATGGAATTAGCCATGGCTGCAGTGGAAATTGGTTTGTAACTTCTACTTGGAATTTGGAATTGAAGAGAGAAGAATGAATGGAAAGTGTGAAGGTTTTTGGGTATTTAAAGGGTTTGGTAATGTAGAAGTGTAGTGAAGACGCTTTTTGTTGTGGAAGCAGACAATTCTGTGTTGTGAAAGCAACTTGAAATGGTTTTTTAAAGTCAACTCAAAGACTATCACGTGTCGAGGATTTCAATAATTAATAAAGAATTCAGATTTATATTAAGGTTGTTTTCAAATATAAAAAAATAAGTCAAACTATTTACAAATATAGAAAAAAAATTTAGTCTATTTGCTTGAGCGATAGAAAGCGATACATGATCACTAATAGGCAATAAAAATTTTCTATATTTGTAAATAGTTTGATATTTTTTCTGTTTATAGTAATTTTTATTTATATTATGTGTAATTAGTAATTACTACCACTATTCATATAGGGACTTCAAATTTGGACGTTGGATGTTATTATGCCTTTTCATTTTGATAAAGGTTATATTTTTTAAATTTGGTCTATTTTCTCTCCATTTTTTAATTATCATATTTACCTTTATTAAAAAGACACTTGAATGTTTAGTCAAATTTTAAAAAGTAAAAATAAGTTTTTGAAACTTATAATTATTAATTTTTGAGTTTTCAAAACTTGTATTATTATTCAAAAACATTGATAGATAGTGGATAATAAAATGTAGAAAATTATGAATGAAGACAATGTTTATAAATGTAATTTTTTAAAATAAAATATAAAAAAATTAAGACCCCTTTGGTAAGTGTTTGAAATTTAAGTTTACAAATATTACTTTCACCTGTTAATTTTTATTTAGTTTCTTTATTTTATTGTTTACATTTTGAGAGTCTTTTCAAAACTCAAGTTAAATTTTGTAATAAAAACTTTATTTTGTTTTTAAAATTTAGCTAAGAATTTAAATGTTTATGAAAATATGATTAAAAATAGATGAGCAAACAAGCACAAACTTTAAAAACTAAGAACTTAAAACAAACGGTTATCAAATCAGTCCCAAACGATTATTAAAAATAGATGAGCAAACAAGCACAAATGCATGAATGCATCTTTGAAATTGATGAATGGGAAGTGAACAAAAACATCATTGTTTCAAATTATTTAATCAAAATTTCTTTGAAGGTTTAAATTATAGATTTAGAAGATTATAAGAATATGTAGATCCCATACAGTACACATTACAAAGTTGTAAATAGATTCTTATAATGTTTCTATTTATTTTTTACACTTCCAAATATATTCCAATAAACTCCTAAAACTTAGATATTAAGTAGAAATCAACCAGTAAAAAACCTTAAAAAATTCAAGAAAAAAAAACCCTAATTAGATTAAATTGCATTATATCACCTAAGATGATTGGATTAAAACATCTCTTCAACCAAATCCAAGCAAAATAACCCAAAACACATCAGAATGATCTGCAAATCTTTGATGTGTAGAACACCACTCTATCAAGATTTATAAGATTCAAAACCATAATGGCACAATAACAATAACTACCAAAATTAGGATTTCTTCAAAAAGAAATACAAGCTATAATTTTCATCTTCTAGGATTTATCACAGAGGCTCACAGCATTACAGAATGAAATTTTCAAAAGATCAGACAAAATTATAAAGTGAACACAATACCCACCATCTTTAAACTTGAAACTAAACTAGTACCATTAATCTATGACATCTTCCTTCTTTTGTTGTTTGATAAACTGCCATTGTTGAAGCCCCTAATATCATTTGTTGTCTCAGCTGAGTTCTGTTTTTTCAAACTTTTCCTCCCACCGAAACCGAACTTGGAATCTCTAAAATCTCTCTTCTTCTTTGGATTTTTCCCTTTTCCTCCTCCTCCTCCTCCTTGTCTCGCCTTCCCTCCGGAGCGATCGCCAGGAGACACCCCTGGCCTCTTCTTACCTCCAGATCTCTCAAATGTCTTTCCATCTTCAAAAGAAAAGTTCATATCACCACCTTTATCACCTCCAGCAAAACCATTCTTTTGCCTCTGCTTCCTCCATTTCTTAACAGATTCAATCTCCTCTTTCTTCTGCTTAGCCCTCTCCTTCTGCTTCTGAGCTTGAATCTCTTTAGCCAATTTCTTTGCTTCTCTTGCCTTCCTTCTTTCTTCAGCCTCCTCCATCTTTCTCTGTTCAGACAGCAGCCGACCTTTCACTTTTTCCATGTGAGTATCTGTCTTCACCATCTCTGCGTAATAGTCTGAAGGCCTGAGAAAAGGGAGTCCTAAAGATTGGAACTTCTCAAGAGCCATTCTTGTACCCTGCAAAGCCTGTGTATAGAATGCAAGCTCTCTAGCTAGATCATCATTCACATCCACTTCTTTTTCTTGATCAATATCAAGAGATAGCTTGTGTATCCATTCCACGTTTTTGGGCCAGCTAATATCTCCAAGCTTATCGAGGAGACCATCAGCATTATATATTGCATTCTTTGATGGTTCAGACAGTTCCACATCCTCTTCCTCCTCCTCAAACTCAGACTCAGATTCAGATTCAAAGTCCGAATCCTCGCTATGAAGATCGTCGTCTTCCATTGTATCCTCATTTAAGAAGCTAGCATCTTTAACTGATACACCCATGTAAAACCTATCCATCAAGATAACCATTGTTAAGGTTAGACCTCTCAACTTATAATTCTATTCCGAAAATAGGTGACAAAATCAAATATTCATAATCAAGGAAGACGAGAACACTTTGATAGGAAAACTATTAGAGCATTGTAAAGGTATACTAGTAATTAGCTAGAGAAGTTGCTGTGGTAGTTTATTGTAAATAGAGAGAGTGGGGAAGGAGAAAGGGAGGCATTGTTTTGGTGAGTGATTTTAGAGTTTGCGAGAGACACCTAGTTTATCTTGTAATTCAATTTATTCTATATCCAATTCCATAACTATCACTAATTAAATAAAAATAACATTAGCAATTTAGCATCATTTGAGGAAAAGTGAACTTTGCTTATCAAGAGACCAAATATTCCATTATCATGACCTCAAAAGGACCTATAAGCGTTATGACAGCATTGTACATTATTTGACGACTAAAAATTGAGCCATATAAAATACTCAATACAACAAGCTAAATAGGATCAACTAACAAAATACCCACGATATAATAACATACACTTGCTACAAGAACAAGCAAAAATTACCATACATTCAGTGTTTTAAAATGCCCTATGAACACTATTTTATCAACCCTAGCCAGGCAAGGCACACAAAGCACAAAAATCTGTTTCCAATTCTACACCATAAGATTTTTTTTTTTTTTTTTTTTTTTTTTTTTTTGTATTTACACCTGCCCTGTTCATATTCAAATGCCTCCCCATGCCATTTTATAGGCATGAATAGTTTCTTCTATAATCAAGAAGCCTCGAAGCCATTCAATCGAACTAGACTCCAGTTTAATTTTCTGCTTTTGTTGGTTCTTTAATTTGATAACAAAAATATCGATCTTTTCAAGTTTTTTTATAGCCAACCAAACTGCGACTTTTTTGTGTTCTGCTTTGTTCATCTTCTTAACCATATGTTTTCCTCTTTATTCAGATACGAATGTTATATGTGAAGTATACATTCCTAATTTCATGTAGTCTAGTTGAACATTAGTTGAAGAAGAAATCAACCCAAAAAAAAAAACCAAAACAATTGTTATTGATTCTCCATAACCCAAAGAAACAAAACGAAAAATAAAACCTTGGGGATGTGGTCACACTCGGAGCGACGAGAGTGTGAGATGGATGGGCGGCGGCGATTTCGTCGGAGGGCTGGGACTACGGCAGCTGAGAGTGCAGCGGCTGAGACGGCGTCGGGCAGGAACGAGAAATAGGGTTTTAGAGAATGGAGAAAGAAAGAGGATGGTTAAAAACAATTTAAAAAAGAAACAAATAAAAAAGTTAATAATAAAAAATAAAGTCTGCTGCGTACTGAGGAATGAGGAGAGTGAGAGATGGAAAAAATAAAGCTAAATTATACAGAATATCTATAAACTTTTACGTAAAAAAAAAAAAAAATCTTTAAAGTATAAAAATAAAAATAAAAATACTCTTAAACTTCTAAAAAAAAAATACTTTTCCTATTAATTTTAGATAAAAAAGTGTTAGTATTTTAAGTCAAAAATACTTTTAAATTATCAAAAGTTTCAAAATTATCCTCTAACTTAAAAAAAAAAATTAAACGTACATTTACTATTAGTATAAGATTAGAAATCGTTAACCTTCTTTTACTTCTCTATTTTTCCTTATTTTCTCTTATTCTATTTTTTTTTTTTTGTTAATTGTTTGACATTAATAAATAAAACTGTCAAATTTAGTTAAGGTATATAAACTATAACAAGAAGAAAAATAATAATAGAAACTTGACCTTCTAATATTCTCACTCCAAATATCCTTAAAAAATGTTTTCTTTTATCAGTTCCGGGAATCATAAAACATATTTAGGATATGCGATTATAAAACTTTTAAGAAATGTAACACATAGCTTTTTTTTTTTTTTGGTTGAAATTTGTGAATTTTGGCAAAGTTATTCAACGATTAATTTGTACATTGGTCAATTTTATTTCTATGCATAACTTGCTATTTTGTTTGAAATTAATGAGCTCATGAAGATTTTTACTTTGCTTTTTGTTGAAATTAATGGGAAGATGGTAAAAATTGTTACACTTATTTAAGTTGATGAAATTGAAAGTTTATGGTGAAAATTGATCCAATTTGACAAGTTTAAGGTAAAAACTTATTTTTTCTAAAATAGGTTTCAATATGACCTTTGAAATAACAATATAATGTTAAATTATATCGCGGAGAGAGCGATGGTTGATTAGGTAGGATTGTAGGTTCAATTAGGAGGAGGGAGTAGGGTCAGTAGGGTTTAAGGTGAGGATGAGGAGTGAGAGTGGTAGTTTTTGTGTTTTGCTTTTGTTGAAGATAAATAACCTAAAAAAACAAAAGTCCAACCAAGCTACAAGATTACATCTTAAGCCATAAGTAGCATAAACCATTCAAGATAAGAAGTCTGAAGAATTCTAAGACTACCGAGCCTCCAAAACTTTACGTGCAAAATAATGAGCCAACTCATTTTGGACACGGTGAACATGAGAGAAAGCAACAATCCCCAGTCCACCACCACGTTCCTTAGCCTCAACAATAAAGAAAGAAACTTTAGAAATATTGATAGCATCATCATTTAACAGATTGACGTCCCCAAACAATCAAAGTCAACAAAAATATTCGAAATATGGAGTGAAGAAATACTCTTGAACCCAGAGCATATCGTCATCGCTTCAATAATCTTCCCCTCCTTGTATTGAGGGACAAATTTCAATACAGCAAGACGAACCTGCCCCAAGTGGTAGGTTGATTGGTCAGAATTCATAGAATGCATTTTTATGCCTACTAATTTGAGGACACGTGCAATACACATGATTAAAAATCTTTAGAATATACATTTTTAAATCAAGATACTTTTACTTAAATTTAAATAGTAATTTTTTTACATAAAATTTATATACATGTCAACCTTGTATAAAATGTAGCAATTTTTACCGTCAAATTCTTTTTGCTAGTTCATCCACTAATTTTAACACCAACAACAATGTTCAATTGTTTTATTTTATTTTTGTGTTGATTTCACCCTAAATCAATGCTCAGCTTGTCTAAATGAAAACATAAAACTAAGACTGACCTCACAAATTAGGAAAAAGAACAGATTGAACCAACAAATAAACAGGATCAACTAGCATATCATTCTTATCCAAACAATGGGGGCAAATGTTAAGAAGATGCTATAGAAAGAAAAAAAAAAATCAGTTTGTACCGTCATAATATTTACGTAGAGATGGTAAAGACATATCGTCGGATCAACAAATGGAAATCAATATTAATTAGTAGAGAAAATAACGTTACAAGAATTTGAACACGGGATTTCTTACTCTGATTCCATGTTAATGTTGGAAAAAAACCTCCACTGCTTCCACAGGAATAAACAAAAAAAATAACAAAGAAATTCAAATAAAGCAATAAAATTGGAAACACAAAGAATTAATGTAAAAAAAATTTCAAATCGAAGAAAAAATTACAGACAAAAAAAATGTCGCCATGTGAAAAATTATTACAATCACACAAGAACTTCGCCGCAACCCAATTACAAAGAAAACGTTCTTTCAAAGCTTTCGTATCACACACACTCTTTTCTCCACTCTCAAACTAGAGAATACAAAAATGGAATTTAACTAGAATTTGTACACTCAAAATTATAGTGTTTCTAACAGGGACGATTTGAAACCAAAGGCATAAACTCCTTTTATAGTACTTGAAGCCCATTGTTTCTTTGAACTTTTCTAATATGGGACATTGTCAAAACTCAACCGTTAAATCTTCAATTGACCTAAAACTTAAACTTATGCATTATAGTAGATTTAATTATATCAATACTTCAACCAATAAGAAAGCGAAAAGTAGGCCAAGGAAAAGGCTAAAAAAGTTTTAGAAAGTAGAAGTCAGCTAACATAACAAATGACATTATGGGCTTCAACAATAGCAGTTTATCAAGCAATAAAAGAAAGAAAAAATCATAGAATAATGCACTTTATAATTTTTATCTTTTTTTTTAAAAAAAAAAATTTCTTCTGTAATGCTGTGAGCATTTATGATAATCCTTATGGATGTAAACTTAGGAGCTTATAAATTGTATTTCTTAAAATTTGGTAGGTGTAATTGTGTAATGATGAGAATTTGAATTTTGAATTTCGAAGGAGGTAGTACACGTCAATTATTGTTGAGTTATGTTCAATACGGTGATGTAATTAAATTTAGAAATATTGATCATATGTTCGACATTTAATTCCTATATGTTTGTCATATTAACTACATTTAAGAAATAATATATCATTCAATAATGTGGTAAATTAAGAGTGAAAAAAAAAGAGTAAATAATATATCATTTGGTTGGGCCTTGGGGAAAGATGGATTTGAGCCAATGCCTCAACCTCGGCCAAGGAGGTTGAGACCAACCCTTTCTTCACAGGGTTCAGTTTTTTCAAACCTTTGATCCATGTCTTCTCTGATTTACTTGTTCATCTTTTCTCCACATCTAATCCAAAAAGAAAACAGAGAACCCTATAATTAACTCTCTTATAAATAATCATTACAACTCTATTTAAAGGTAGGCTTATTCTTATTTTCTAAAAGCTTGCTACTCTATTATTCTTGGTTTAACTTAAACACCGGAGAGTATGTGGGGGCAAAAATCACACTGGTGTGCAACTTTTTTTTTTTTTGTAGGTCAATTTATCCTCTAAATAAAAAAATTCATTGTTGAAGCTCATACAAATCAAGCGAGTCTTCCTTGCTTATATTTACGCATCAACGATCACTTTTTTCCCTTTTTTTAAGCTAGTAATCGTAGACTCCGTTTATGATTGTTGTAGCTTTAAAATAATTATCGGCAGCTGTACTATTAGAAAAATCAACTGTCATATAAAGTAGATTAGTATTTGGTAAATTTCAAATTTGAAAAAAAAAGAAGTAAATAACAAACGTTTGGTCAATTTTAACTAGATATCTTGTGACTTAGATATAATGACGGCTAAATTAGAGATACTATTTTAATTATTTATATGTTGATATTTTATTTTATTTAAATTATATGATATAAATTTAGGAAAAAAATTATTATAAAAATGTTAAATCAATCAACACTTTATTGGTATAGGATAAAATATATGTGAAAGAAAGAAAAAAAAGATGTATAAAAAGATGAGGATTTAATTAAAAAATAATTAGCTAGAGAATATATGACAGATTTTTAGGAAAGTTGCTTTTAAAACGAGGTGATTTTGAATGTAAAGAAAAAACTAAAAAGAGAACTTAAAAATTAAGGAATAATCTGTTTTACCAAACATCTAAAACAGTTAAATATTTTCTAGAATTACTTTTGACTCTCCTAAAAATAATTCCAAATGAGCCTAAATCTCTTTATCTCTAAATTTGATAAAATTATTAATTCATATTTAGTATTTTCAATTTAAAAAATGGTAGGGTTAAATATTTTCAATTCTACCTTAAAGTTATCAAAATGTTTCGATCCAACTCATTTTTTTTAATAAAGATAATTGCAACAGGTAACACTTTTAAGAATAGTAATTAAGTATATAAAAATATCTTTTAAAAATTGTAAATACAGCAAAATCTATCAGTAATAGATTCCATAGTTGATAGACTCTTGCTAGATATATGTCTATCACTGATAGACTCCGAGAGTTGCATTAAAATTTTGTTATATCTACAAATTATTTTGTATTGTGCTATATTTACTAATATTTTAAGTTTGATTGCTATATAATATTAACATTTTATTTGAGCCGCGGTTTTCTAAATATAAAAGACTATTAGAGAGTTGAAATGGAATAAAGAAATAGTGATGTGATATTAAAATTATTAAGGGAAATAGTTGAAGAGTCTTAAAAAAAGTAGATTAGGATTTCTAATTGAATAATTTGGACCTACATTCTGACTTTTTAAAAATTATTTAGTACAATTCACTATTGTTTATCATGAATTTGATCCCAAAATAATTAATAAAAAAAAAAGTGATAATCATCTAAAATAGTTCAAATTGGATCTAAATTCTTTGAAGTCCAAAGATTTAAGATATACGAAAACCTCGAAATTATGATAAACTTATTCTAGTTTTTAGAAATTGACTAATAATTCAAATATTTATATAGAAATATGAAAACCATGGGTAAGAAATTGTGAGAAAATAAGCACAATTTTCAAAAATTAGTTACTAAACGGGATGTACATTCAAATTTCTAACAATTCAGTCTCAAAATTTTAGCATGTGACAATTTAATCACTATATATTCAAATTTATACCAATTTAATCCGTACGATAGAAAAACTCAATAAAATTAATGGTAAGTTTAAATTATGTAACCACTTAGTCTTTGTAACGTATTTTGACCCTAATAAGTTACATACCATTAAAACTTCATATTAGTTTTCACACCAATGACTGAACTGTTAATAAAAATTTTAAGTATAGAAACTAAAATGTTACATACTAAAGTTTAAAGGCTGAATTATAATAAAATTGAAACTACATAGATTATTAGTACAAATTAATTTTTAAAGACGAAGTGGTTGTTTGGGGTTCTAAGTTGGTTATTATAGTTTGTATGGGGAAATTTCTAGTACTCCCCTAGTACCACACTCCCTACATTCACACTATAAATTTGTCTTCATAAATATTTGTAGACCCCACATTAATGTCAGTGGATCCCATCTTATTTTATAAGCGTATTGACGTGACACATAATAAATAAATGTAATATGAACAAATTTTCACACTATCATAGTAAAGGAAAATTTCCCATTTGTTAGCTGCAGTATTTGGAGTGCATGCTACAAATGAGGGGAGATAAGAGTTACAAAATAGTAAAAAGTATAGACAATGAGGGATTTAAACAGTTTTATTGTATCTAAGTGTGAGTTACAATAATTGAGAACTTTAACTATTATATAACAAGAGACCTAAACATTGAACTGACTCTAATATCCTACTCCACTCAAAGCAAGTTGGAGTCCAAACATTCTTAGATTTTTTTTTTTTTAAAGTGAAGTTAGAAATTGGTAAATGAATTAAAAAAAGAGTTGTTTTCAAATATAGAAAAATGAGTCAAACTATTTACAAATATAGAAAAATTTCACTGTCTATCAACAATAGACCGTGATAAAATTCTATTGCTTATCGCGATCTATCGCTGATAGACAGTGAAATTTTTCTATATTTGTAAATAGTTTGATATTTTATCTGTTTATAGTAATTTATCTTAAAGAAATGGATTTTTTTTAAAAATAATTATTAAGAATATTAAAAAGGAATTATTTATTGAATTGAGAAAGACCCAAGACCTTACTAGATGTATTAAAGTCTAAAGGTGAGACAAGATGATATGGTTTAGGTGAAAAAATTGGCACAAACCTCTCACCCAAACCAAACACAACTTTTTTGACTTTTTTGTCACACTCTCACACATCCCATCTCACATGATTTTCATTATCAACATTTTTTTTAAAATTAAAAAAAAAAAAAAAAAAAAAAAAAAAAAAAAAAAACTCTTTTTATGGCCCCCTCCTAATTGCATGGTAGTTTTCTTGTTTCCATCATTAATTTTTATTTTTATTTTTTATTTTTTATTTTTTTCCCCATTTGGGACCTCCAAATAATAATTCCCTCCTCATTCCCCTTTCTTTTCCTTTTCCCCTAAATATCATCATTCTCTCTTAACTTCTTCAAATGTATATCATTTGTTATATATTGGATGCTTTTCCCTTTCTTTTTAATTTCTTATAGGTTTAGGGATGAAATTTGTTTCCTTCTTTTATGGAGAAAAGTAGATTTCATTATATTTGAATTATATAACTTTATTCCGAAGTTATTAATGATATTCATATAAAACTTTAAGTTATTCGATTTGCTTGATATGCTCTACCAAATATAACACTTTGAAAAAAATAAGTATTGTAGAAATAAATATAAAAACAATCGCGACAATAGCCTGTTGGAAAATATTGAGTAAGAAAGATTTTAGTTCGAGTATGTTAAATTTTGACTTATCACTTCTATTGATTAATGATTTTTTTAACTAATTGATAGACTTTTAATTAATTATTATTTGTGGTCAAACTAATTCTTTCAAGAAGGTCGAATGATGATGATAATTTACGTCGATTTGGCATGACTGGGTTTGAACAAGCTACGAGATATGTCCTCTGCTCAACCATGTCTAGCTCGAGGGAATTGCCGACTGTGGCACTCGGGGACATGCTCCTCGCCTCTCTAGTTAGTTACTTGTCTCAACTCATAATATATTAAAATACTCGACCTATATAGCATCAAACTGCCGATCACGTTATAACATCCTCTACCTCTATAATCTAAAACCAGGTCTTCCTTTCTTTTAGATGCATTTACATTCATATCAAAACTCAATGATTTTTTTTTTTGACATGATTCACCTTATTATTTTTTGAATCATCGTAGCAAACACTATGCAAATATTAGTTTTGCGCGCACACACACATATAATTTGCATTCTTTTATCGACGGTAAGTTTTCAATCTCTATAATTATTTTAGGGTTACATAATTGATTCGTCTCATATGTTAGGTCTCTGAACAAAATGATTTACGTCTTAGAATTTACTTATTCTAAAGTTAATTCAGCTCTAAAATAGTACAACATTGAACATTTTTAAATTCTTGGAAAAAATAAAAAGAAATCAATTTTCCAACTATTTATAGATTCCTTTTAGCCAATACTTTAATATTTTCACGGATGCATCGTACGTACATACATCCATATCAAAACTCAATGATTTTTTTTACATGATGCACATGTATAGAATTTGTCTTTTTTAATGACAGTAAGTTTTCAACCTCTATAATAACCTTAATTACATAATTGATTCGCCCCATATATCGAGTCTTTAAATAAAATGATAATTATTTATTCTAAAGTTAATTCATCACTCAAATAAC
Source organism: Lagenaria siceraria (assembly GCA_002890555.2). NCBI lineage: Eukaryota > Viridiplantae > Streptophyta > Magnoliopsida > Cucurbitales > Cucurbitaceae > Lagenaria > Lagenaria siceraria. The sequence continues at coordinate 5,587,879 of CM016488.1, forward strand.
ACAAAATTGAATATTTTTAAATCTTGGGAAGAAAAAGAAAAAACGAAATCAATTTTCCAACATGGCCTTATATATCATAATAATTATTCACCAAGGCTCCATTATCTTTAGGTCCTATCAGAGCTTTAAAAGTGATTTCATTTTCAGAATCACAATCATTTGAAAAAAATAGTGTTCTTCTTTTTACTCAATTAACTTAGGTAATTAATTATAAAATATGTATGAATTATCATAATAAGTACTCCACCAAATCCTTAATCATTACGTTTAGAATATATATATATATATAATAAAAATTTATAATGATTTAAATCATAATTTTAGCTATCAGTATCACCGTTAATAATAGTAAAAGTAGAAAAGCTATTCCCTTTGAAAGGATTAATTACATTCATTATGTCTCTAATTAATTAGGCAGAAAGATTAGTCACCTATATATCTAATACCTAATACTAATTGACACGTGTTTATATATATTATATATATCATAATTATATAATAAAGTAAGTTAAATAATACAAAATACTCCGAAATTTCAAGTAAATTTGAATTTTGCTCATAATAATATTTAAAAGTTTCATTTTTACTCATAAATTTTAAAATTTGTTTAAAAAAATATCACTGTACAAATATATTTTCGTTAAAATAAAAATGAAAAATGAAGTGACAACTCATCCGTAAAAATTAGAAGATATGTGTAATTTTATTTATAACTATATATAAAATATATAAGATTGTTGTTATAATCTATTTCATCTCAAAAAATATGGTTAAAGTCAATTTTTTTTTGCCTATCAATTGTTACGTCAATTAACATAAATAATATTATATATATATATAATATATATATATATATATATATATATATATACTTTAACAAAAAAAAATTATTATAAATAGAAAAAATATCAAACTACTTACAAATATAAAAAAATTTTACTGTCTAATGCGATTGACAGACGGTAAAAAGTTTATATATTTATAAATAATTTGATTCATTATTCTATATTTAAAAACAGTAAAAAAAAATTTTAAAAATATTGTTTTTGGAATAATTTTAAACTTTTCAAAGTTGTAAATTTATAGCTAAATGGAATCGGTCAGAATATTTTGTATAATTTAGTCAATACAGTTTTTTTTTTTTTTTTTTTTTTAAATTTATTTTATAAACAATGAAGTATCTTCTTCCATCAATAGTAATTTATGATTAGAAAAGAAATTTTGATTTTCCAAATAATACCCTAATGGTAAACCTCCAGATTTTTTGATGTTACGAAATTGCCCCTATACTTTCTTTTAGTGATCTAGATTCTCCTAGAGTAATTAGATAATTCCTAGCTCCTATTTGAGGCATTTTTTTTAATCAAATTTAACATTATTAAATTTACTTTCTCTAATTATTTTTCTTTTAACATTTTATATCTAATTTACCATAGAAAGACCATTTATATAAGATTAAAATATAACATTTTAAGTGAGTGTAATTACATATTTCGTTTTTTTAAAAAAGGTTGAATGGAATAAATATTTCGGTTTTTCAATAAAAACTATTTATAAATTAGGTGATAAAAGTAGTATTAGAAATATCATTTCAAGACTCTATTAAACAATATAGTATCTAATTAATAGTTAAACATTAGTATAAATTAAATTATATAATCATTTTATTTACATATTTTAATTGTGATAATTAGTTATATCTTTAAACATTTTTTACATAACAAAACAAATTGATTAAAATTTCACGTCGATTGAATTGAATTATGACACTTTAGTAAGATTTCAAAGTTCAAATCTCAAACTTAAAAAATATGAGATGGAAGAATCGAACATCTGATCCACCAACTTTATACCAATCGAGTTACATTGTTAAATAAATAGAAGAATTAAGCTTTATCCTAATAATATTGTCATATCTTTTCCATATAATTTAAATTTTGACCGTCTTATTTTATGAACATAATTCTTCAAAAGAAAATTAGGGTGAAAAAGAAAAAGACATTCAAATTGAATTCCAATCCTTCCATTTGACAAACTATTTTTTTTTTTTAGTATTATCAATAAACTATTATATTTTTCTAATTATATTTTAAATCACTAATTTACTTGTGGCTAACAAGTAAATTTTTAAACAACAAATTAACTAGTGATTTTACTTTATCAACTTAAATATAACACAACTAGTTATAATATTATACTTTGACCCAAAAAAAAAAGTTTGACCCTTCTCATTATAAAATTTTATAATGATTAGTTTTAAATTTAAATTTTGGAGGGTCTCCATCTAACAAATCAGTTGGATTACCAGCTTGTTTATGTAAAATATGTTTACTTTTCTATATTCAGATGATTAATGTGACAAACAGATACAACTACAGATTTATCAAATCTTACTTGCAACATCATCACGATGAAACATCTCCATTGAGTATTTTGTTTTTGCATGTGTGCACATTGGAAAAATTAAGGGACCTCACACTCTTAATAAGATAGATGAGCTACTCTTCTCATTGCCAATTGGTTTTAAGATAGAAGCTCATATTCTTTGATATGGTATCAAAGTCCATAAAGTCCAAACGGGTATTCAGTCCAATAAAAGAGGCACCATCTTGAGGGGGTGTGTTGAGGATTCCACATTAAAAAAATTAAGGGACCTCACATTTTTAATAAGATAGATGAGCTACTTTTGGGTGAAACTTAATATAAAGTTTGTTTTTTTTTTATATATATAAAGAAATAAAAAAAAATAAAAATAAAAAATTGGAGAGTTTTTAAAATATAGCCAAGAAAGCAACAACATTAAATTTTCTTATATAGAGGTCAACCAAGGAAATGAATGAGTAGCTTTTCCTTCTACAATTATGTCAAATAATGCTTATTGGTATTGGACCACTCTCCACTTAATTATTGAATTTAATGTAATTACATACACCTTATTAAATATTATGCCATGGAATTATTTCCCAATATTTGCTCACTCTATGAGAAAAGACATATATAATTTCATTATAAAAATTGCAAAATGCAAAGTATATGAAAAATAAATGAGAACTCATAACTCTTGGATTTAATCATTCTTTCAAAGTTAATATTATATTATTTCTTATAGTTACCACTAATTAGGGAAAATACTAATATCCTTGAACTATACTAAAATAAACTCTTATACTTTAGACATTTTTCAAAACAACAGTTTTTTTTTATTAGTGGAAAAAATGTAGAAAAATTAATAATGAGTGTTTATATAGTTTTGATATATAGTTGTAGAAACAAAATAGTTTTTTAAAAAAAATCTTTTTTCTTTTCGTTTTAGGGACTGTATGTTTTTTTTTTTTTGGAAATGTAGATAACTAAAATTTTAGATGCTCAGAATTATAGATATATGAAATTATAGATGTTCGACATCTTTAGATGACCATGTTTGTTTTGTAGGAATATTTTTGCAGATATCTAGAAATATTTTTTGATAACTGTGTTTGTTTCGTAGGAATTCTATTCAGAAATGTTTTAAATTTACATAATGTTCTAAGAATGCTCTTACGACTATGTATTAATTTTATAATTAATTTGATATGATTTGAACTTATATAGCATATTTGTTTTTATCAATTTGAATTTTTTTTAAAATTTATACAATTTATATTATTTTTATATGTTATTTTTCTCAACAAAATAATATATTATAATTTAAGATTTTTTATAAAATAAATATTAATTTAAATTTGAATTTGAATATCTTGTTAAAAGATAATAAAAAATACGATATAACAAAAAATATGATATATGTAGTTGACAATATTTATTTTAATTATATAATGAAAATAAAGATTAATATATATATATGTAAAATTAAAAAAAAAAGACAAAAAAAGACAAAATGTAAAATGAGGATGCCCTCCATTCGAGAATCTGGAAAACCCATGTTTCAGGAGGGCATCCAAAACTCTTGAGATGTGCGGGAATCTCCAAATGCCAGGGCATCTTACAATATTGTCAAACAAACACGGTAATTCAAATGTCTACTCTGTGAAAATCTAGGATGCCCGCGAAACTAACAATCTCTTAAAACTATCTTAAAAAAACATTTGTGAGTAGTAAGTTTGTAAAAATGTATGTATCATTATTATTCAAATTACTATTCACAAGTCTATAATTTAAGAAGAATAAAAAAAATGTTATCTATAATGATACACTAAGATGTAATAATACCTAAATTGTGTATATGACTATTTATAAACCAATAATTACATAAGAATAAATAATTTTTTATTGGTTTAAAAAAAATAGGTAATCTAAGATAGTAGCCATCCAATATTACATGGTATCAATTAATTGTTCTTTGTACCTTCCCTCTTAGTACTCTTTTGAGATTGCAATCTTATCATAATCAAATTTTCTTCCTAATTTACCATTTCATTATTCACAACAAATTAGAAAGAATCTTTTGGCTTGGTAAATGAATTCTTCTAATAATTTCAAATTTAACTTTTAAAAAATGGTAATTTGCTTTTGATTTTTCAACCAAATTCTAACACAATAAAAGCGAAATATTGTTAAAAATGAATAGTTTTATCTTTATAATTTTCTAACTGTTTCAAGAAGTTAAATCAATCGAAAATTAATCTACTCTCAATTCGACTTTCTATAGATGGGACCAAACTTTTTCCTGTTGTTTAATGCCCTTTCGTTTTCGGTGAGGTTCTTTTCAACTCCATTTTGTTCTATGAATTTTTAGAACTATTTCCTTTTCTTTTCTTACCTATCGAAATATATATTTTAGTCCTAAAATTTTTAAATTATATATATTTTCACCATAGTTTTTGGTTAATTTATCAAATTAATGGATAACATGATATTTTAAGTACATGCAATAAGGAAAAAATGTCAAACTATTTACAGAAAATAACAAAAAAAAAAAATACTGATAGACACTCATAGACTTCTATCATTTCTATCATTTATAGATCATGATAGACTACTATTAACGTCTATCACAACTATCTAAAAATTTTGTTATTTTGTGTAAATAGTTTCCCTTATTTTTCTATTTTTAAAAATAGTCCATGCAATAATGTACTGATATGTGTGTATATATATATATTAAAAATTATTAACTATGTAACCGGTGAATATTAGGTGGCAGAATTATATGAAAGGTTAAGGGAGCATTTGGGGCAAGAAGTGAAGTTGTTTAGTCGTGGAGTCACAATGCAATACGTTAATAAATCATGACATTAATGTTTTTTAATTGTGAGGTTCACAAACTCGTTAAACTCTCTAACTCTTACTCGAACATGCTGAAAATAGTTTTATTTATTTATTTACTTTTTTAAGTGAAACTAAAATGAGTCTTAGAGCAAAAATGATAAATCTCTTAAAAAGGCTAAAAAGCTAAAATTAATAATTTTAAATTATAGAGATCAAAATATAATTAGAAATTTTTTAAAAAAATTGAAATGATGTAATGTATTATAAATTATTTAATATTACAAAAGAATAATTATAAAAAAAATTAACACAAAACACGTTCATAAATAAATTAATAATAACTTGTTGTCAACTAATATTTAGTGAATAACTACAAATAGTTTTATAATTTACACAAATAGTATCAAACACATTCTAAACAATTGTTTAAATTAGAATCCAATTGGAAATTTTTCATTCATAGAAAAAATGTCAAACTATTTACAGAAAATAACAAAAAAAATACTAAAAAATTTCTATCAGCATCTATCAGTGATAGACTTCTATCATTTCTATCGTTGATAGACTTCTATCAACATCTATCACAAGTATATAAAAATTTTGCTATTTTGTGTAAATAATTTCCTTATTTTTCTATTTTTAAAAATTCTTCAATTCAATTTATGAATTTGCTGACAAAGACATATATGAAATATAACTCTGTTTTCATTCAATCTTTTATTTTTAAATTTCAATTTGGTACCACTTTTTGAAGTAGCAAAATTTCTTTATTTATTCTGATTACAATAAATTGTAAAAGCTTAGGAACAAAAAAATAAAAAAAAAAAAAAAATTATCTTATAAAAGTCTATTCAACTTCTGTTTCTAATGCACAAAATATATTCCAAAGGACATCATTACAGACAAAAAAGTAGAGAAACCATATTGAGAGGTTGCACTTTTATAGAGAGAATAAAAATATATATATTTATGTTTATAGATATCCCTATGCACACATTTATTTCAAGAGTAATTAAACTACCTACAAGGTTAAAAAAAAGTTAAAATTTTTTACATTCTTCAAAATATAAAGAATAAATAAATTAAAAATTTTTAATTTTTTTAATATGTGAGAGGGGAGAATCGAACTTCTAACTTTAAAGTTAATTGTACAAGTTTTATACCAGTTGAGATTTACTCATTTAACATAATGTTGTTTTTTTTTTTTTTTTTGTTAAAACTCACTTTTAGTCCCTAAACTTTCATAAAAGTAATAATTTAGTCCCTAAATTTTGGTTTGTAACGATTTAGTTCCTACACTTTCAATTTTGTAACAATTTAGTTCATGAACTTTACTGTGTAATAATTTAGTCCCTATCGTATAAATTAGTGTTAAGATTTAATGAGATTTCTTGCAAATAAACCGATTAACTAATTAGAAACTTGATATTTTTTTAAAAAATACAAAGTCTACCTCATAAAATAATAAAAATTGACATTTAATTTTGATGAATTTTTTTGAGTTAGAGATTGAATTGTTATAAATTTGAGAGTACAGGGACCAAATTGTTACATACTAAAGTTAAAGGACTAAATTGTTACAAAATTAAAAGTACAAGGACTATATCGTTACAAACCAAAGTTTAAGAACTAAATTGTTACTTTCATGACAGTTTAGAGACTAAAAATGTTTTTTAACATTTTTTTAGGAGGAGAAAAAGTTCATCTTTTTGTATAATCTAATTTCTCCCAAAATTAGTATCCTATTCCATAATTTTACCATCGACCACAAAAAAAAATCACTAAAAAGTTTTTAAGCATTAAGGATCAAATAAAAATAAAAGTAAAAATTCAATTGTGAGATACTAAACATATGTAAATACACTCTTCCTTAACTCAAATTTAGATCTTATTTCCATAGAGTTAACTCAAGTAATTTATGGCTAGTCTATAACTGGTAGATGCTGATAGAATAAATATCTAAAAATTTTACTATTTTCTATAAATAATTTCTCTTATTTTTCTATTTTTAAAAATTCTTCTATATTTTACTAATTATGGTTGTTGTTAGAGTATGTTTTTTTTTTTTAATCTTATAATTTTATCCTTAATCGTAGTTTTGATCTTCTTATGTTTTAACTTTGGGTTTTAGTTCAAGTTTATTTTTTATTATTTTTTAGTGAGAATAATATAATAGAATGATGGTTAGCTTAATCACATGACGTATAGTGAATAAAAATCACTTAAAATAAATAAATAAATAAATAACAAAATATATATATGACTAAAAAATTTACATTTTGTCATTTTTCCATTTTGCTATATTTATAGCGGTTTTGTTATTTACAATAATTTTTCTCTCTATAGTCTTCCAAATTTATAAGAAAATACTAATTTTTCTTCTCTTAGATAATTATACTATTTTAGTAAATATCATATTATGTCTACATTTATCGGCCAATTTTAGCATTCAACAAAAGATATATAGATATATATATATATATATATATATATATATATATATATATATATATATATATATATAGTCAACCAGAGTTTAGTTCAATTGATATCTTGATGTCTTAAAGTCTGTAATTCAAATCTCCCTCACCTTCGATTTGTACTCAACCAAAAAAAAAAAAGATAAATATAATTAAAAAATGTAACCACTTAAATATGCACTTTCTTAATCTAAATACTTTAAAGTATTTTGTAACAAAAAAAAAATGTCAAACTCTATTTAATATAATTTTGTAAGTTAAATTATAAATTTAGTCTCTAAATTTTTAAATTTGTGTTTATTTGGTCTTTAACTTTAAAAAGTTTCTAGTAGAGTCCCTAAAATTTTAAATTTGTATCCAATAGGTTCATAAATTATATATATATATCATTAAACTTTAAATTTTGTGTCCAAATAGATCATTAAAGTTCTAACTAGTAACCTTTTTTTTTTTTAGATCAAGTTTATTTCGTCCCAAATTCTTATAATGGTTTACATTTTTTTTTTAAGTAAAAAAAAGTTGAATTGAGCCATATTAAAAAATAGAAACATTTTTCTAAAAATTATTTTTTTATAACAAACAAAAAAAATTTAGAGGTACTTAATTTTTAAAAATTAAAAATCGAAAGATTTGACTACCAAACAAGGCTTAAAATTTTCAATTATGTATATAACAAAGTCATTGACTTATTTTACATACATATTTTTTTAAAAAAAAATCACGAAATTTTAAGGTTCATGTAGACATTTAATAGATTGACTATCAATTATTTATTTTTAAAAATTAAATACATCATAAATCTATGAAATACAAAATTAAAAGGAAAATTTTCCTATTTACAAAAAATAGTAAAAAAATACTATAGACAATATCAACTTCTATCCGCATCTATTAGTGATAAACTTTTATCATTTCTATTACTGATAGATACTGATCACAACTATCTAAAATTGTTGTTATTCTGTATAAGGAGTTTCTTTTATTTTTTTATTTTTAAAAATTTCCCAAATCAAAAGTATATTCAACGAATCAAGTATAAAATTCAAAATTTAAAAATTTATTAGACTCAAAATAAAAAAGATTAAAGATTAAATAGAAAGAAAAAAAAAACATATTAAAGATGTAATTTAACTAATTTTGTAAATAAACCAAGGCTCTGGATGTAATAATTGGGAGGTTCCCTATAAATTTCCCAATTATTTTTTGTACGTTATCGTCTTCTTCCTCTTCCGCTTTTCGTTCTCTCTCTCTGCAATTTTTAATTCCTCCATTAACACTTCTCTCTCTCAACTGATCATTTTCCTTGTTCATCTTCAACTTCAACCAACGCCTCTACTCTCCATTCTTCTTTTACTTCTGCAACTCACACTCGCCGCCGCCGGCGAGGTTTTCTTTTTTTGACGATGATGCTCCAGAGTAGTAATATGGTGCGATTATCGGAACGGAGTACGAGAAGTGAGCTTTTTGCTTTGTAGATGAATGTCTGTGACTCGTTGTTGTGATTGAAATTTGGGTTTTGTTACTGTGATTGATGGCTTCCACGAACTCACCGCCCAACATTGATGCTTCGGCGTTGACGGAGGATTTAGCGACCAAGGCTTTGAATAAACGGTATGAATGCCTTGTAACTGTTCGAACAAAGGCTATTAGGGGGAAAGGGGCTTGGTATTGGGCTCATTTGGAGCCTGTTCTTATACGAAATCCTACTAATAGTCTTCCCAAAGCGGTGAAACTCAAGTGTTCTTTGTGTGATTCTGTTTTTTCGGCTTCGAATCCTTCGCGAACTGATTCTGAGCATTTGAAACGAGGCACTTGTCCTAATTTGAGTTCCATTTCTCGGTCTAATGCTTCGGCAGCGTCGCCGTTGCCGATATCGTCCATTCCTTCTCCGACATTGCACAACCACAAGAAGCGAAGCTCTCAAATGAATTCTCCAATTCTCACTGCTTCTTATCAAGTTCATTCTCTTGCTATGATTGAGCCGACGCGTTCCTATGCTCCGCTAATTTCCTCGCCGCCGACACCAGTGGCTCAAAATTCGCTTGGGATGGCGGGTAAGATGGGGTTTAATCAGCATCAGTTGGTGTTATCAGGTGGGAAAGATGATTTGGGTGCGCTAGAAATGCTGGAAAACAGTGTCAAGAAACTGAAGAGTCCACATGCCTCACCTGGACCAAGGCTAAGTAAGGAACAAATCGATTCTGCAATTGAATTACTGACTGACTGGTTTAATGAGTCATGTGGGTCAGTTTCATTATCGTGCCTTGAGCACCCCAAGTTTAAGGCCTTGCTTACTCAGTTGGGTTTGCCTTCATTACCTCGAACCGACATTTTAGGTGCTCGGCTTGACTCCAAGTTTGAGGAGGCCAAAGCTGATTCAGAAGCCAGGATTAGAGATGCAGCGTTTTTTCAAATTGCTTCAGATGGGTGGAAGAATAAGAATTGCTGTGGCGAAGAGAGTGTAGTTAAATTTATTGTCAATCTTCCAAATGGTACTACTGTATTTCAAAAAGCACTATTTACAGGGGGATTGGTGTCATCCAAGTATGCAGAAGAGGTTATTTTGGATACGGTCAACGAGATTTGTGGGAGTGGTCTGCAGAGATGTGTGGGGATAATTGCAGATAAGTATAAGGCCAAGGCGTTGAGGAATTTGGAGATAAAGAATCATTGGATGGTAAATCTCTCTTGCCAGCTTCAGGGTTTTATTAGTTTGATAAAGGATTTTAACAAAGAGCTTCCACTTTTCAGGGCAGTCACTGAAAATTGCTTGAAGGTTGCAAACTTTGTAAACACCAACGCTCATATTAGAAATTGTATAAACAAGTACAAGGTGCAGGAGCTAGAGGGCCATTGGTTGCTTCATGTTCCTTCTCCAAACTGTGACACATCCAAAAACTTTTCACCTGTTTATGCTATGCTTGATGATATGCTTAACTGCGCTCATGTGCTTCAAATGGTTGTGTTAGACGAGTCATATAAGCTGGCATGCATGGAGGATTCACTTGCGACTGAGGTTTCTAGTCTGATACAAAATGAACGATTTTGGGATGAAATGGAAGCAGTTCATTCATTTGTGAGATGATCGGGGGATGGCTCAAGAGATTGAAGCGGAAAGGCCACTGATTGGGCAATGCTTGCCTCTCTGGGAGGAGCTGAGAACAAAAGTGAAGGAATGGTGTGCTAAATTCAGCATAGCTGAAGGGCCAGTGGAAACAGTTGTAGAAAAGAGGTTTAGGAAAAATTATCATCCAGCATGGTCAGCTGCATTTATACTGGACCCGCTTTACTTGAGGAGGGACATAAATGGGAAATATCTTCCACCCTTCAAGTGCCTTTCACAAGAGCAAGAAAAGGATGTGGATTCAATTATTAATCGGTTGGTGTTCAGGGAAGAAGCTCATCTTGCATTCATGGAGCTTATGAAATGGAGATCTGAAGGGCTAGACCCACTTTATGCTCAGGCTGTTCAGGTTAAACAACGAGACCCTTTAACTGGAAAGATGAAAATTGCCAACCCACAGAGTAGGCGACTTGTCTGGGAAACTTGCTTAAGCGAGTTTAAGACCCTTGGCAAGGTTGCACTGAGGCTCATTTTCCTTCATTCAACATCTTGTGGCTACAAATGTAAATGTTCTATCATGAATTTGGTTTGCTCGCATCGGCACTCGAGGGTCGGCTTGGAGAGAGCTCAGAAGATGGGATTTGTTGCAGCTCATGCCAAGCTTGAAAAGGGAGACTTTTCCAACGAGGAAGACAAAGATGCAGAACTATTTGCAATGGCAGATGGTGAAAATGACATGCTCAATGAGGTCTTTTCTGATGCACCCTCAATGTAATGTCTTCTTTCGAACTACTGTAGAATCATGGAAATAGGGTATATTAAATTCTTTTGTTGTTTTAATTCATTTTACTTTTTCTTTTGGTTCTTTCTTCTTTTCTTTTCTTTTTTTTTTTTCCCCCCCCCCTTTACTGCAAATTTTGTGTTGTCCATGTAGAGTAGATTGAGCCGTGTACTGATAGAATCTACGCAGCTGCATGATTCTAAGGGAGTCCTCAATCTTTGTTTCTTTTCTTTTTCTTTTCTTTCCCCTTCAGGAAAGGTTATGAATTCCTAGGCTTGCAGAACAGAGGGCATAAAAAGGAAAAAAAAAATGGTCGGAATGAGTTGAGCATTCTTGTAATAATTTTCTGGATCAACATGGGACTTGAAGTTCTATTAACTTGTCATTTTTTTTTCACAAGGAATCGGTTTCATTCAGGAAAGAGGAAAAAAAAAAAAAAAAAAAAAGAAAAGTAAAGACAATGACACTGACTTAAAATATGTAGCCCCTTTAAAATTGACGATCAAATGTTTCTGGAAAGTGAAATTAACTTCGTCTGATTAAGAATGTTCTGATATACATTTCCTTGTCTGTGTATGCATCAAGAACACAACCCTTGACTAGCACCAGAATGATCTTCATGATGCAGTCTTTCCTGGTTTCCAACATCTTAATCTTTGTGATCGACTTTAACCATTTAAGCTCCTTTGAAGTTGAATCTTATTTATTTGAACTGTTAAAAGAAGAAAGAAGAAAAAAAAGCTGTAGCACCTTTGAAGACAAGAGACTGCTTGAGATACAATGTCAGCTTAAATCGCAGTTTTTTTTATTATTGGGAAATTCTGCTCTGTTAAACGATGTCAGTCCATGTTCCCAGGACACAATTATGAAGCACTCTTTGACATTGCCTAGGCTAGGTAAACATATTGTTATTTCAATGACGGAGGCATTCAAATGAATATTCAACTGACTGACTACTCTACCAAGTGTGACACGTTGTACAATTTTCTGAAAAAGAAAACAAAGAAAAAAGAAAAGAAAAAGCAGTGAAGCTTATTGTTTTTTGCATTCAAACAAAACTTCCTCCTGTAGTAGCTAAAGTCATTTTGCAGAGTCCTAGTAGGCACCCAATCAGTAGTTGAGTTAGGGATAGTTAGGGACAAAACTTCCTCCTGTAGTAACAAAAGTTTCTTGACATTGGTCTTCTTAACATTTGAAATTCCAATTTTTTTACTGCTAGTACTGATAGTTAGGGTAACTGTTCTGTTTAGCTTCTTGCTTACTATGTTAAAAACACTAGTATAGTATGTATACTTTGCCACATTTCATTTTGGTCCCCCTATTTTCAAATTCTCAAGTTTAGTTCCTATATTCGAATGAATTGAAGTTTTTGTCCATACTGTTCATAGTTGTTGGTCAACCCATGTTAACACAAGGGACAAAAACTGCTGTTTGTTCAAAGAACTCAAGTTGAACTTTGGGACTCTAGGGACCAGAAAAGAAAAATAAATGGATATTTTCCTGAGGCAATTATTATGGGGCATTTACTTTTCTTAAAAAACATGAAAATAAATTTTCTCAATCTACAATAGTTATGTTTTCATGTAATTTATTCAAGCATCAAAAAGGAAGAAGATTAAGCTTTTAAATCCTGTAGTGTTATGTATTTCATGACTAGGAATCCCGAACTAATGTTAATTAATTTGCTCTGTATTTAGATGTAATCAAATATTTCTTATTTCAAAAGATGAACAAAGCATGCAAGAAGCTTCCAAGGATTAGGGTGGTTTTTTAGGTTAATTAAACATAGAATTTTGAAATAGCTTGGTGGACAAAGAAATTGAACAACTCTCAGAAGTAACGTTGGCTCGAAACTTCTATAACCTTTTTTTTTTTTTTTTTAAATGCAGTAAAGTGCTGGATGTGTTTGATCAAACGCAACCAGAGCTGTCAGAAGTCAACCTCGGACTAGGTACCATATCTTTGCAGGTGAAGATGCACTTGGCTGATAGAATCCCAGATATATCTCCTGTTGTGCCTACTTATGTCACTTTTTGAGCCCCACTGTGTGGAGTGGATGTCTATCTCAATGCTGTTGTAGATGTCATAGTCAAAGAAAAGACATTTACAAGGTGACATATCCTCTCTCTCTCTCTCTCTCTCTCTATATATATATATATATATGCGTGTGGTGGGGATGGGGTGGGGTGGGGAGGGGGGAGGGCAGACACCTTCATGCACGAGACTTTGAGCATGCATTTATTTTTTTATTTATATGTTCTGTTCGCTTCTGTCACCAATTTTTAGTAGCTTGTTATTGAAATCTTCCTGTTCTTATGACATTTTTACTCTTAGAATGGGCCCTTGGGTGATTTTTCCACCTGAAAGTTGAACTTTGAAGTTTTGCAGATTTATTGGTTAGCCTTGGCATGATTGCTAAAAAAGTCTTGAGCAAAGGGCAAGCAAGAAGGGCTGTCGGCATGAGTATTTACATAACAAGGCCGAAAGGGATGTAGCAACGAACTTGAATTGATGTTGCATGTATGGTTCAGAAAACAACTTTGACAACACAAAGCAGGTTGGTAGTGCTTTTGAGGCGACATGTTTTATTTATTATTTTTCCACTTTTCTTTTCCACCTCTCGGCTCTAACCAACAAAGTAAATATTCATCGAATATCTTTTGTTACATCAATAATTTTAATGCTTGACAAGGATGTTAGTAGGAAAAAAATGTACCTTATAAAGGAAGGTCCATTAAAAAAAATGTTTGTATTATTTATTGTATATTAGATGACACAATAGTCAAACATTAATACAAAACTTGACTATCGTATTCTTTTCCTAAGCTTCTTCTTCTTCTTGCTTTCAGTGGGGAACTTTCCATTCACACTTGATTTTTTTTTTTTTTTTTGGGAAGGGGGAGGGGGTAAAGTACTCCATTGCATTTCTTATCTGACACAATATTCTCCTTCTCCTATGTCTTAGGTTGAAATTAATATAGGAAAATGAAGGAGGGTCTAGATCTCAAAGGAGCCATTATGCTAAATTTGCCCAGTTATCTTTTAATGATGGTAAGAATAAAAGCTAAACTTTTTAGTAGTTTATCTGGTCCTACCTATCTCATAATAGTGTTATTGAGCATCCTCTGCCTATCTCTCCCTCGATAAAAAAAAAGAAAATTAGATACCATTTAGCATTGAGGTGGGCTGAGTCTTTTTTTTTTTTGTGTGTGGGTGTGGGGGGGGGGGGGGGGGGGGGGGGGGGGGTTCATTTTAATTGCCATCCCAAACTCATTCTGACGTGTTTTTGTTTAACCCATAGTCACTGTTAGTATTGGGAATGATGTCATAACCTAGCTTGTCGGATTGGCCAAGTTGTATGGCCATGCTCCTTATCTGGTATACCTGAAAATGTTCTTTCTCCCCATATTCAAGAAATTAATGCTTAAAAAGAATATAAAAATAGATATAGTCAATTAAATTTTTAAAACAGTAATTAAATTTTGTTGCAATTGAAGCATAAGATGGGGCAGTAATGAGAGGAAAACAGGTTCAAAGGTGAGAAAGGATTAGATGAGAAAAATGTAAAAACTTGAAGATATTTGTTTGTACATTTGTAGATATGATATATTATTAGGTCTTTAATGCTCTTAATTACAATAAATTTTCTTCAAGGTTTACCAATGAGAGAAGAGTTGTCCCAGTAAGTCTTCTTCTTCCAATAAAGAATAAACCAAAAAAACTCATTTCTAGGGATATCAATAAAGTTCATTGACCCACATTCACTTTCTCTTTTCTCTTAATTATGGGTTTCAGGATTTACCCTCATCACACACGCACTACACTTCAAATTGACTTACCATTGAATAGATTGGGGAGTGAAAAATGATATTAAATATTAGGCTGCCCCTTATTATTTTGAAGTAGAAGGTCTTATCTTTACTCGTCATTTCCACCCTGCAATTGTTGTACTAAGAAGGTCTTAAATTTACTCTGACTTGGCTTTGGGATTCAATCATGGTGGAATGTATTGGATTTGTCGCAATGTCAGACAATGGTGACTGCTCACCAACTAGAGATGAAAGCTTTTTTTTATTATTATTATCATTATACTTTTCTTATTCACTTTTATATGCTTTATTAATATGTCATTCCACTCATTGTTGTTATTGTTAAAGGGAAAGTAGATATAATTATTTGTACAGGACACACTCTTTTCTACAAGGAATCTTCACCCTTTGAATTGCTGAACTGTTTGTGCTTTCAATTTACCTATTCACTTTCTTTTTCTCAAGTTTGATTGCTTTTGAAATTGATTGCCATCCATTTTATGTGTCATGATGTGAAAAACAATGGGTAGAATTCATTGCCTTTTGACATTTCCTTTCCTTTATTCTTCTATTGCATAGTCTGTAAATTACTTTTTTATTCTCAAGTAGAATTTTAGCATTGATTCTCTTAAGTTACTGTGAAGAACTAACTTGCTGAATGTTTTCACTAGAAGGAAGATGTAGGAAAATATCTTACAGATGAATGAAATCATGAGGGAGGAGAAAATTTAACCATCTAAATTTATTTGTATATTTAAGTGGAAACCTTATAAACTTCTAAATTTTTAAATATATTTTTATAATCTAAGACAAACTAGGGGATAGTTGTCAACCTCTCCTTTGTTCCCCTTGTTTGAAAACTTGGTAGCATACTTTCTTGGAGAAAAAACCTGCAGTACTGACTCAATTTTCTTCAATGTCAGGGTGTTATCTCCAGTTTAAGGTGATGAACACATTTCTGAGATATTTTTCTAGAAGGTATCATTGATATATTATTTATATTTCTAAAATGAAGAGAAAAATACATTTTTGGTCCCTAGGTTTTGGGTTTAGTCTCCATTTGGTCACTAAGTTTTGAATTGTAACACATTTAGTCAACCATCATGGGTTGGCCTAGTGGTAAAAAAGGAGATAAAGTCTCAATATATGGCTAAAGAGGTCATGGGTTCAATTCATGGTGGTCTACCTAGGAGAGTTTCCTTGACACCCAAATGTTGTAGGGTCAGGATTTTCTATTGAACCATTTCGAAACCTAAGGACCAAATAGAAACTAACCAATAACTTAGGGACTAAAAAGCTATTTTTTTTTACTTTGATTCTATATATGTGGTTCTTATCTCTGTTTTCCTCTGTTGAAGTAAAATTTATATGGTTGGCAATGAATTTGCTTCAATTAGTGCAATGAAATCTCACCTAAAAGGACAATGGTGTTGAGATTATCTCAATGATTTTAGGTAAGAAAAAAAAAATACTTTGCATTATACATTAATATCATCCCTTTTTTTTTTTTTCTTTTTGTTTGAATGACATTTTACTGTTTTATTCACATGCTAATCTACTTTTTTGGTATGCACTTTTGGCCCTTTCCCTATGAACTTTGCTACAAAGGAATGTCACTATGCATTTTCCCATCAAAACCCTTTCCCCCACCCAAACTTCATTTAATTGGTTAAGTGGCCCCCATTTCATAGGGAAAAAATAAAAAAGGAAGTGTATATAAAAAGCTATTTAAACCTTTCAATTAATATATATATTTTTTATTTCTTTTCCTTTTTTTTTTAAAAAAAAAGAATAATAATTATCAAACCTACTACCCTTTTAATTCTAGATGTGAAATGGAGGGGGATTAAACTTACCATTGTATGTCTAATCATTTTCTCTTGGTTTAGGCAGATTTGAAAATTTGGTTCTTTCTTTGACAAAACATATTAAAATTATTGTAATTATTACATTGATTAATGGATTAAAATGCCCTTTATTTATGGATATAGAGGTTGGGAGTAATAATACTCTACTACTAAGTGAATATTATGAAAGAAGATTGTTAATGTTCTAAGAGATAGTTTCAGGAATATGTGAAATATTCTGGAAATTTTAGAGAATTTAATTCAAATTGTTAGATATTTGCATCAATTTTTGAGGCTTACATGAATTTTAGCTATATGTTATGTAACATGATATGTTTTATTCAGATAAGGTTGGGGTTTGACAAGTCACATTAGTTGAAAAACATCATCTTAAATATGGGTTATGTTTTAAAATATTTGTTGGATTTAAAATATAACAAGAGTACGGGAATTTACACATTCGAACTCAAGAGAACGAGTACGTGTTAATTATTGTTACGTGTGTCGAATATTATGTTAGGTCAGATATTTTCACCCTTTTTACTTTGTTACGTGTGTCGAATATTATGTTAGGTCAGATATTTTCACCCTTTTTACTAATTCTCATTTCTTCACTTCAAGTTTTGTATATTTCGTTGGTCATTATATTAAAATTTGGCCAATACATTATTCTTTTGTGTATATCAATATCAATATTAAAATCTTTTTTAATTTTTCTTGTACAAATGTGCAGGTGATGTTAATCTTAAAGGTTTAAATATTACTTTGGTTCATGTACTTTTGATTTTGGTTCATTCTGGTCCTTATATTTTCAAAATGTTCATTTTGATCTCTATATTTTCAACTTTAGTTCATTTTGGTCATTGTATTTTCATAATGTTCATTTTGGTCCCATTAAAAGTGATCATTTTAGTCTCTTCACTTTCATTTTGACTTCAGTTTTAAGGTATTAAAATGGTCACTTATTGAAAGTTTAAGGACCAAAATGAACATTTTGAAAGTACAGGGACCAAAATAAACCAACCCCAAAAATAAAGGGACCAAAGTAGTATTTAAATCTAATTTTAAATATAAAACCCCAAATCATACTTTCAAATTAATGCCCTCTAACAAAAATGTCCATTTGGTTGGTCAATCCACTTAATTATTACTTTTATTGCTACAATCATAAATATTTTAGTATTGTGAAACTATTCATTTTATTAATTGAATATTAGTATTATCTTTTTGGTCTAATTAAATTTTTTTTAAGATAACAATTTTAGTATTGTGAGACTATTATATTTTATTAATTGAATATTAATATTATCTTTTTGGTCTTTCCTCACCCACCTATTAAAAAAAGGTCAAGCTATGAAGGGAAATAAAGGATGAAACATGGTGGTTGGCCATTGAAAATGGTAAAGTATAGATAGACAAAAAATACATTAAGGTGATGTTTGCTTTAATTTGAATTTATCAAGTTTAGATTTAAGATAAGGTTAGTATCTAATATAAAAAATTAGATTTCATAACCTTATGAGATTGATGGATTTGTGACAAAAATAAACAGCTTTTAACATTTTAAAATTTGAGGTACACAAAAATAATTCATCAATCAAACCACTTTTTTTATGTAAAAAGTTAGATTATGCAAGAAATGTAACAATTTTGTTACAAGGTTAAAATTGTCATTTGCCTTCTTTATATATATATATATATAATTTTCAAATTCAAAATATTTTCTTTTGAATGTTTCAATATTCAAAATATTTTCTTTCTGTGTATACCCTTGTATATACAGATATTTACAATCAGCCCTAACTGCAAGCTGTTTTTTATTTTTTATTTTTATTTTTTTTTAATTTAATAACATGGAGCAATCTCTCACCGAATTTGAATCACCCTTTATAGATTTATAAATTTTGAACTTTTTTAGCACGAATTTGGTTTTTAAAAGGGTAACGGTAATTAGTATCAATTTTAGGGATAATAATCAAGTGTTTAGCAACATTTTAGGGATAATAATTTTCAAATGTAGTATTAATAAATTGTCTAAATTGATTCTCTTATAACAATTTATAAGTTTAATTGAAATAATTATATGTTTCACGTGATATTTTATGAAGTAAGTCTGAAAGGTGTTAATTGATATATGTAAAGGCCAACAGGAACAAACGAACGATCATTTTATAAAATTGGGAATCAAATCGATGTCCAATAAAGGACAAAATCAATGATTCAATTTTTCTATTAGATTGGTTTCAGGTTGGTTTGGTTTCAATTTTGGAGCCAATTGAGTCTTTTCCATCTTCCTTTTTTCAATTCTTTAATTTTATTTCAGCTTTTGTTTTTTGAATGAGATATGTTTGCTTCTTTTTTTTCAACTAATATTGGCTTATATCTTTTTGTAGATTAAAATTAGGTATTTTTGTTTCTTTTCTTTTAGACAATAATAGTCAAGTCTTTTTCTAACATGCACCATAAATGTTTATGTTTGGATATGCAAAATAATTAGTGTTAGAAGTTAAATATTTGTGTTTGATTTACCAATTTTGTATATATAATCCAAAATTAAATAACTACTTAAGTAAATGTAAGAGAACAATTAATGTAATCATAAATTAAACTTAATATTATTTAATATATTATTATATTAATTAATAATTTAATCACTTAAACTAAAAATAAATGAATATTTTCATATTAAACATTAATAATATTTAATTAAATTATTTAAATTGATTACTAAAAATAGTCAAATAAAAGGGAATTATAGAAAAAATAACAAACTATTTATATAGCAAAATTTCTATATTTGTAAATAGTTTGATGTTTTTACTGTTAATAGTAATTTTTCTTTTAAAATAGGGAAAATTTCACCAATAAAAAAAATGTCCAAAAAATAGCAAAAAAAAAACATTGATAACTTCTATCAGCATCTATCAGTGATAGATTTCTATCATTTTTATCACTTGACAACTATCTAAAAATTTTGCTATTTTGGGTAAATAGTTTCATTTATTTTTCTACTTTTAAAAATTTTCCTAAAAATAGTGTGAGAATTAAGTACATTAAACAAAAAGAGTATTTTATGAAAAATACTTCAATCATAAGGTATATAAAACAGATCTTTGCCATTGAATTTTCAGGCTTTAAACTGAAAGCAAGCTTGGAATTAAAAAAAAAAAAAAAAAAAAAAAAAAAAAAAAAAAAAAAAAAAAAAACCAGTTTATCACATTCATCTTGTAAGGTAGACAAAGAAATTCATATTTAAGGACAGAATATCTCAAATTCATTCACCAAACCATATGACTTTCAAAATTTACATCATTATGAGGATGCTAATAGCCCTATCCCCTTCAATATTTGATATAGTTCATCAGATCAATCCCAGGAAAAATGAAAGAAGATGGTACTCTAGCTCTAGAGTAAAAGAAGAAGTGTATAGTTTCCTTACCAGTAGTTTGCTGTAAAGTTTTAAGTAGTTTATTCTGCCTTCAATTCGGCACTGGCAGCCTCCATCAATCCATCACGTATTTGACTGCTAATATCCCGAACGTGACCCGGTCCATGAGGTATAAACACAGTTGTGTTCTTCGAAGAGTTTCCGAGGTCTTTGATGGTGTCAAAATACTGAGTGATCATAATCAAATCCATGACCTCCTTGGCTGAGGTACCTTCCACCCTATGAGAGAATTCCAAGATGTTCTCTCTCAGACCATCTGTGATTGCCTGCCTCTGTCTGGCAACACCAACGCCCCCTAGGTACTTGGCTTCCGCTTCCGCCTCGGCCTTTTTTATCTGCAGAATTTTCTCTGCTTCTCCTTTGTATACGCTCGCAAGCTGAAGCCTTTGAGCTGTTCAGAAGGATGGACCATAATTATAGAGAAGTTAGAACTAAGGGAGCAGAAACGATTTTACGAGCCATAAACCAGTGAGTATCAGTGATAAAAGAAGAAATTCTCTGAATACATCTACATCGCCAAACTACAAATCGAATAAATTGTCAAAACAATGTTGATTAAAAAAAAAAAATTAACCACTCATAGAAATGGCAAAATCGAGGAGGACAACTTAAAAAAATGTCTCTAGTATGTATGGATATTAGAGTTGACTTAGCGTTCATTGTCTGTATACTAAAATTGCAAAATCGGGGTGGACAACTTTCAAAAATGTCTCTAGTATATGATAAATTGCTCCATGGATAAAACATTTACCTGCATTAATCTCATTCATAGCCTTGCGCACAGCCTGGTCAGGTATTATGTCAACCATCAAAATATGCTCTATGCTGTATCCATATGTCTTCATCACCTAATCCATCAAGTTAAAGTGCAATCTCATGATCATCAAGCAATGGAGCTCAATGAGCAAACATAATTGAACTAATGATATTCACGAGCTAGGTAGATTTTCAATCACTGCATAATCTAGGCAGAATGTCCTTGAAATAAATAAATTAAAAAGAAAAAAGAAAACGTAAGAGCATGTTATTATACTACAAACTCCTGGTTGTATCTCTGGTACAGGGGAGAAAGCAAATTGAACCAAGATATCTATATAAGCTTGGAAGATCCAAGAAAGGGAGAGAGAAACTTAAGGGGATGTTTGGCTCACAAGCCTCAGATTTATGAAGTCTAAAGTTGGAAAGCCTGAAATTGAGCAATCTGCTATGGATTGTACAAAGGAATAGATTTTGTAAACCTGGACTTGTCATTTGTGAGTATTGTATGTATTCACGTGTTACATTCAATCTGCAATCTAATTCAATGTGTAATTACTTGAGTTACCTTCTCAAGTTCCTCCAATACTGCCTTAGCAACATCACCCTTCTGTTCGAATAGTTCATCCA
The DNA here is from genome assembly GCA_002890555.2 of Lagenaria siceraria. Classification (NCBI taxonomy): domain Eukaryota; kingdom Viridiplantae; phylum Streptophyta; class Magnoliopsida; order Cucurbitales; family Cucurbitaceae; genus Lagenaria; species Lagenaria siceraria. The sequence goes on from CM016488.1 coordinate 5,609,902, forward strand.
AATTCATTCTTGGAACAAGAGCTCGAACCACTGAAATAACAATAAGACAATCACTCAAGAAGAACATTACCCATCAGAAAAAAGTACTGCACGTTAAAGCTGATTGATTAGAAAAGAACTCAAGACACCTACCATCGAAGACATAAGCTTGTATCTGTTCTTGAGGGTTTTGCAATTCATAAAACGCATCGTCTGCATTTTCTTTAACGACTCGATACTGTATTGAGCACAGCAATTGTACAAAAACATTGTCCTGCATAAATTAAGATGATTCTTACTAACATTCCGGAAGAGATGTAGAATTTAAAAATGATGCTAGTATTAGATTGTCTTAGGTGTAAATGAAGAAACTGATAAATTTATTAATGTTCTTGTATTTGAATTCTTAAGTACTATCAATAAAAAAATAAAAATAAAACTCTATTAATTCAATTCCACAGTTAGTACTTCCTCACATGCTTATTGTTCCAATCTCCCCGCAAACAAGTACAGCAATCACCAGACACAATCACAACTAGTTTTCTGCTCATCCTTCAAGCTGTTAAATCTTCCAACCATCAATAAAATGGCACCATTTCATAACTCGTACACTTCCAAACTCAAATCCGATTTCAACAAGATCACTAAGCACTAAAACAAATTTTTATATAAATTTCAGAATAAAAACTAGAACAACAGAATAAGTTTTCTATTCAAATGCCAAATTGAATCCAATAACAAACTAGAATAGAGAGGCTGTTATAAACTTATACAGAACTATGACTCCACAGTTTCCAAGAACTATCAAAAACCTTACAACAATTCCAACTAATTCCTTCGCCAACGATAGAAACATCTAAAATCCGTCAATCACGAACAAATCATTAAAAAGAAAACAGATAATCAGAGAAGAATAATCTAAACCTTAGTCTTGGTTTCAACACGAACATCAAGCGATCGGATCCTGGTGGAGAGGATTCCGGCAAGGCACTCACCGGCAAAGGGATTAAGGAAACGGAAACCAGGCTGAGCCAACAGCTGGAACCGACCCCATTTCTCAACAACCCCTACATTGGATTGTTGAACACATGCACAAAACAAACAATTCGCATTCCCCATCTCTCTTCTTCTCTCTCCCGCTCTCTGAAATCTTGAAGCGATCGTCCACGGCTTTTACTGTATAACGAGAGTCGAGAGAACCGCCTTACGCAAATGGGGTTTGATATGGCGGGTGCGCCTCCATTGTTGGCCGATGATTTTGCAGAGCGATTGATGATTTTGTGGGGAATTGGGAGAATTAGCAGCTAAGATTGTGAGAATGCAATGAAGGAAAATGATCGGTAGATGCTGAATTTTCATGGGGATTTGAATTCTTATTTTATTTTGACTTTGATCAAGTCAAAAACAAACCATTCAATAGTTTTGATTTATTAGAGGGTAATTATCTTGGAAAAAATAAGGGTTAGAAATTTGAAAATAAGAATTCAATTGTATTTCACATTGTTAGATATGTGTTTAGTGAGAGGTTCAGGAATTGAGGTCTAATTTAAATAATTGTTTAAAAAAAAAAATAATAAGGAAAATTATTTACATAAAATAGCAAAATTTTTAGATAGTTATGATAGACGTTCATAGAAGTATATCGATGTCTATCAATATTTTTTTTGTTATTTTCTGTAAATAGTTTGACTTTTTTTTATGTGTGAAAATTTTCCAATATTTAATCAACTATAAAACTAGTTATAGTTAACTACTAAATATTAGTTGACAATAAACTATTATTAATTTATTTATGAACTCGTTATTTTCAGAATTTACACCGTTTGAATCACAAAATTCGAAAATAATTTTTAAAAACATAATTTGGGTTGTCTGCCAAATACAATACAAAATTCAAATTGTCGACCAAACAGAATTCAGGTTGTCAACCAAATAGGCTCTAAGTTTTGATATTGTTGGTGTGTTTTTTTAAAAGACGAATAACCCTAAACTAGTCAAGATACATATATTCGATGAGAAGTAGGTCTGAATCTTTCTAGTTGAAAAAAAGAGATGTTTTTTAAACAAAAATAATAATAATAATAATAATAAAAGTAATGTTATAAAATAAGAACAATACAATGAACAAAGGAAGAACAAAAGTAGTAAAGTAGAGAGAAATAAGAAAGTAGAAATGACAATTGAACTCAATTGTGGTGTGTATTACAAAGGTAACATATACCACTATTTATAGGATATGAGATGGTGTATGTTACAAGATTGAATTCAATGGGGAGGTATGTTACAATATCAAATTCAATGGGAGTTTTATGATATTTTGTAACCTATATAGGTTATGGATATCTACATTTATATATTACATTTATAATACTCCCCCTTAGATATCCATATTATATAAAATAAATGCCTTGTTAAAACCTTACTAGGAAAAAACCCAATGGGAAAAAAAATCCTAGTGAAGGAAAAGGAGTACATTATTTTATATACTTTCCTGCCTCATTAAAAAACCTTGCTACAAAAACCCTATGGGGAAAAGCATAGCCAAGGGAAAAAGAGTACAGTAATTCTACTCCCCCTCATGAATATATCACTTGAGTTCTCTGAGTCGTCGCATTCCAATGTTGTGCACCAACTTTTCGAATGTCGATGTGGGTAATGCCTTTGTAAATAAGTCTGCCAAGTTATCTTTTGAAGAAATTTGTTGAACATTAATGTCGCCATTTTCTTCGAGGTCATGCGTGTAGAAGAGTTTTGGTGAGATATGTTTTGTTCTATCTCCTTTTATATACCCTCCTTTGATTTGGGTTATACATGCTGTATTGTCTTCATATAATATTGTTGGTAAAAAATTTCCAGAAGACAAGCCACATGTTCCTCGAATGTGATGAGTCATTGACCTCAACCATACACATTCTCTACTAGCTTCATGAATTGCAAGAATTTCTGCATGATTTGAGGAAGTGGCTGTAATGGTCTGTTTTACAGACCGCCAAGATATAGCAGTTCCTCCACATGTAAACAGATAACCTGTTTGAGATCTAGCTTTGTGTGGATCAGATAAATATTCAGCATCTGCATAACCAACTAGATCAAAATTTGATTTGTTTGAATAAAACAAACCCATATCAACTGTTCCTCGAAGATAACGGAGTACATGTTTAACTCCGTTCCAATGTCTTTTTGTTGGAGAAGAACTGTATCTTGCTAATAAATTCACTGAGAATGCTATATCTGGTCTTGTGTTGTTAGCAAGATACATTAGTGCACCTATTGCACTAAGATATGGTACTTCAGGACCAAGTAGTTCTTCATTATCTTCTCGAGGTCGAAAGATATCCTTTTTCACGTCTAGTGATCGAACTACCATTGGAATGTTCAATGGGTGTGCTTTGTCAATGTAAAACCTTTTTAAAATCTTTTCTGTATATGTCGTTTGATGAATAAAAATTCCATCAGCTAAATGTTCAATTTGCAAGCCAAGGCAAAATTTTGTTTTTCCAAGGTCTTTCATCTCAAATTCTTTTTTGAGATAGTTTATTGCCTTTGAAAGCTCTTCAGGAGTTCCAATTATATTTAAATCATCAACATATACAGCTATAATAGCAAATCCTGATTGTGATTTCTTAATAAACACACATGGACAAATTGGATTATTTTGATAACCTTCTTTCAATAAATATTCACTTAGACGATTGTACCACATCCGTCCTGATTGTTTTAATCCATACAATGATCTCTGTAATTTGATTGAATATAATTCTCTAGATTTTGAATTATATGATTCAGGTATCTTAAATCCTTAAGGGATTTTCATATAGATTTCATTTTCCAGAGATCCATATAGATATGCTGTGACTACATCCATAAGATGCATGTTAAGCTTTTCATATACAGTCAGGCTAATTAAATATCTTAATGTAATAGCGTCCACCACAGGTGAATATGTTTCCTCATAATCAATGTCTGGTCTTTGAGAAAATCCTTGTGCAACCAATCGTGCTTTGTATCTCGTGACCTCATTATTTTCATTTCTTTTACGTACAAATACCCATTTGTATCCCACAGGTTTTACACCTTCAGGTGTATGGACTACAGGTCCAAAAACTTCACGTTTTGAAAGTGAGTTTAATTCTGCTTGGATGGCTTCTTTCCACTTAAGCCAATCCTTTCTATGGTGACATTCTTCAACAGATCTAGGTTCACAATCCTCATTTTCATGCATAATATCATGAGCAACAGTATAAGCGAAAATGTTCTCTATGGCTACATCAGTTCTATTCCATCTTTTTCCTGTCATTACATAATTTATCGAGATCTCACTGTTATCTTCATATACTTGAGTCTCTTCGACATTTTTATCAATAGTCATGTCTGGAGATTCTTTTTTAATCTTCTCATTTTCAATTGAGTCATTTTGACTATTGATTACTTTTCTTTTTCGATGATTTTTATCTTTTGAACCTACTGGTCTACCACGCTTCTGGCGTACCGTTGACTCATTAGTTGTAACAACTTGCTGAGTTGGAATTTCAATTCTAGATGGAGCATTAACAGCTGGAATATATGACTTGGTCACTTTCTTAACATTTGTAAAAGCATCTGGCATTTTGTTTGCTATGTTTTGTAAATGAATTATTTTTCGAACTTCCAGTTCGCATTGATTTGTACGAGGGTCTAAATGAGACAATAACGATGCGTTCCAGGCAATTTCATTTTCCAACTTCTTAATTCCTCCCCCTAATGTTGGAAAAGTTGTCTCATTAAAATGACAATCAGCAAATCGTGCAGTAAATACATCACCCGTCAGGGGTTCAAGATATCTAATAATTGATGGGGAATCAAATCCGACATATATTCCTAATCTCCTTTGAGGTCCCATTTTAGTACGTTGTGGTGGGGCAATTGGAACATATACTGCACAACCAAAAATTCGCAAATGGGAAATATTTGGCTCTTGACCATAAGCTAATTACACTGGGGAGTACTTATGATAAGATGTCGGTCTTATGCGTATAAGTGACGCTGCATGCAAAATAGCATGACCCCATACAGATATTGGAAGTTTTGCTCTCATAAGTAATGGTCTAGCAATTAATTGTAAACGTTTGATGAATGATTCTGCTAATCCATTTTGTGTATGAACATGAGCTACAGGATGTTCAATACTTATCCCAATTGACATACAATAATTATTAAATGCTTGGGATGTAAACTCACCAGCATTATCAAGTCGAATGCTTTTGATTGTATAATCAGGGAACTGTGCCCTTAATTTGATTATTTGAGCAAGTAATCTTGCAAATGCAAGGTTTCGACTTGATAATAAACACACATGTGACCATCTACTGGATGCGTCAATTAAAACCATGAAATATCTAAATGGTCCACTTGGTGGATTAATAGGTCCACATATGTCACCATGAATTCGTTCTAAAAATGTAAGTGACTCAATTCCCACTTTAGCTGGTGATGGCCTAATTATTAATTTTCCTTGAGAGCAAGCAACACATGATAATTCATTAGATTGAAGAATCTTCTGGTTCTTTAATGGATGTCCATGAGAATTCTCGATAATTCTTCTCATCATTATTGATCCAGGATGACCCAATCGATCATGCCAAACGATGAATATATCTGGATTCATGAACTTCAGGTTCATTGTTGTGTATGTTTCAATTACTCGTATATGTGTATAATATAATCCAGAAGAAAAAGCAGGCAGTGTTTCCAATATACGTTTTCCATGTGAAACAATAGATGTAATATCGAGATATTCTATATTATTTTTATTGTTAGTTTCAACATGATAACCATTTTGACGTATATCTTTGAAACTCAATAGATTTCTTTTCGATTTACTAGAGAACAAAGCATTATTAATTGTGAATTTTGTTCCTCTAGGTAAAATAAGGTTTGCTTTTCCAAAACCTTCAATCAAGTTTGCAGAACCTGATATTGTATTGACATTTGCTTCAAGCATTGTCAATTTAGAAAAGTATTTTCTATTTTTAAGTATTGTATGCGTAGTTGCACTATCTGCCAAGCATAAGTCTTCATTATTCATCTTTGAGTCAGCCAAAATATGAGAAATGTCCATGATTCTTCATTATAATAAAAAAAGATTACAATAATTCTAAAAATTAAAGACAAAACTACTATAAATATTCAAAAATTAGCTTGCAAATGTAAAAGAAAGAGAAAACTAAAACAAAACTACTTTTGGACATTATCATAATCAAAGGAAGTATTTGCGACTCCTTCAATAGCATCAATTTTCTCTTCAGGAGACTCAAAAAAATCAGCAACATCTAAATGCGTCATGTTGGAAGGGTCAAATACATCATCTTGATATGCAAAATTTGCTTCCACATTTTTTCCTTTCTCCTTTAATGAGGCTTGATAGAGATCAACTAAGTGTTTGGACGTACGACAGGTACGAGACCAATGCCCCTTCATACCACATCGGAAGCATTGATTTTCAACACTTTTAAAGCTCTTATTTTGTGGAGTTTTTCTTCTTTGATCATCAGTATTTGTGATTTTCTTGAAATCTGAATAATTATTACCACGAAAAGAATAGTTATTTCTTCCTCTACCGCGGTCACGACCACTACCACGACCACTACCTCGACCTCGACCATGATTATTTGAAATTATAGCATTCACTTCAGGGAATGGTGTTGCTCCAGTTGGTCGAGACTCATGGTTTTTCATTAATAGCTCATTATTTTGTTCAGCCACAAGAAGACATGATATAAGTTCAGAATACTTTTTAAAACCTCTTTCTCGATATTGTTGCTGCAGGAGCATATTCGAGACATGAAATGTAGAAAATGTCTTCTCTAACATATCTTCATCAGTAATTTTTTCTCCGCATAACAACAATTTTGAACTAATTTTAAATAGTGCGGAATTATAATCACTTACTGATTTAAAATCTTGCAACCTTAGGTGCATCCAATCATAACGAGCTTTAGGAAGAATTACTGTTTTTTGATGATCATACCTTTCCTTTAAACTTTGCCATAGAACATAGGGATCTTTTACTGTAAGATATTCAGTCTTTAGCCCCTCATGATGATGATGTCGAAGGAAAATCAAGGCTTTTGCCTTTTCTAGACTAGAAGTCGTATTTCCTTCTTTAATTGTTTCTCCAAGATTCATGGCATCCAAATGAATTTCAGCATCAAGTACCCATGATAAATAATTGTTACCATTGATATCAAGAGCTAAAAACTCTAATTTGGTAAGACTTGTCATGGTAAAACTTTTGCAAATGAAAGTGGTAGAGTCGTGCTGATAACGTGTTATAAAATAAGAACAATACAATGAACAAAGGAAGAACAAAAAGTAGTAAAGTAGAGAGAAATAAGAAAGTAGAAATGACAATTGAACTCAATTGTGGTGTGTATTACAAAGGTAACATATACCACTATTTATAGGATATGAAATGGTGTATGTTACAAGATTGAATTCAATGGGGAGGTATGTTACAATATCAAATTCAATGGGAGTTTTATGATATTTTGTAACCTATATAGGTTATGGATATCTACATTTATATATTACATTTATAATAAGTAATAATATATTGATAATATTTTGAAATCTATACATTAGTATATGGTCAAGATTATGAAAGTTTCAAAAAAAAAAAAATGTTGTACTACACGAACTTTTTTTTATAAAGAAATGGTCGACTGTGTATGATAAAAATAAGTAATTCATTAACTTATTATTTGGTTAAATTTATATATTTTAAAAATAAAAAAAATCCAATTTTTTTTTCTTTTATTTCAAAAATACCCAATTCTTTTGAAAGTTACAATATTACCCTTAAATTTTCATAAATTTTTCAAATTAACATTGTAGTCCAAATAAATTAAGACTTAGAATGGTATGACAGTCATCAATGACTTAGAACAAAAAATTGGATGATCGCATCATTTATAGGTCATCGACATACCAATATTCTAAGTGCGAAATTTCGTCAGAAATTCGAATTAATTTCTACTAAAGTGATATATTGCAATTTGCAACTTTTAGAAAAATGGGAGAAATTTTAATAAGTATTTTCTATTAATTCAAAAGTCAATTACTATTTTTATAATACTAAGTTGGCCATTTCTTTAAAAAAAAAAAAAAATTAATGAAGTCCAACGTTTTGTTTTTTAACTTTCATAATCTTAGATTTAAAAATATGTGACAATATATTAATTAAATATAGTAAAATTTGCACTCGAATGAGATTTGACTGATTTTTCAAAATAAGTTAGTCTACAATTGACCGACTTTTCAAAATAAGTTAGTCTAACCCTTAACTAGCACAAACAAATTTCTTTCAAAACTTCTCTATTCTACCCTAGCTCTCGCACACATTTCTCCCTAGATTGCACTCGTGCTCTCGTTAGCGTTTTGTTTAAAAAAAACGAGGCCAAATTTTATTTGAATTCAATTTTTTAAGTCAATCTATCAAAAAAACGAGAAAAGTAAAACCGCTAAAAGAAAACAATAAACAAGGAAAAAAAGGGGACAGAAATAGTAAAATGTCTTAAAACCCCTTGGCCCTTCTTCCTTTGTCAAGGCATAAGAACTACTTTCACAAGATTCTAAAAATTAGGGGACAGTTCTTCTGTCTTAGTCATAAAAAATGTTAGCAATTAAAACAGGCAGCAGCAGTGTGTGACAGCCAAAGTTCAGTCCTTAGGAAAAAGGACATTTGAAATAGTTCATACACAAAACTATTCACTAAATGAAAGAGTTAGAGACATCAATGAGCAAGTTAGCCAGCCATTCATTCACAGCTCCAAAATTACCACAACCTTCTTTTCCTTTCTATCTTATCATAGGCAGCTGCTACAGGTCACAAGCTCCTGAACAATAGCTTCCATCGACGGCCTTTCGCTCTGTGATTCGTGCGTGCAAAGCAATGCGATTCTGCAGAGTTTGGCTGCTTCGTATTCGAAGTATCGACCGTGGAGCTTTGAGTCAAGGAGCTCTGTGTAGCGGCATGCTTCGGCAGCCCCACGCAATGAGCTGGTGACCTTTCTGGTGCCTGAGAGGATTTGGAACACCAGTACACCAAATGCATAAACGTCGCTCTTTTCTGTGAATCGACCTGTTGTGGTGTACTCGGGAGCTAGGTAGCCTCGAGCTGCACTAGCTTTGAGTTCGGAGAAGACAATGTCGTTTGTAAGAAGCTTCTGTAAGCCAGAATCCGAGAGTAACGGATTGAATCGCTGATCGATAAGGATCTTCTCAGCTGAGATGTTTTGGTGTACGAGAGCAGGCTTGTTTGCTTCATTCTTGTGCAGATATGCCACACCTGATTGTAGAACAGAAACATTCAACTTGGATTCAAATCCATTGTAAAATTTTCAGGAAGTAGTAACGTAAAACAAGATCAGACGGTCCATTTGATAATGTTCTGTTTGCAAAAAAACACTTTTAAAACCGAAAACGCTATCAAACGAGTTCCTCGATATAAAGATAAATCGAGTTTAGACAGTTTTGGATCAGAGAGCTAACCTTTGGCAATGCTCCTAATAATGGAGACTCTGGTAGACCATTCAAGAACCTGGCCATCACCATCCTTGACATCAAGGTATCTCAACAAGTTCCCATTTGGAACAAAATCATAGATCAGAAAACATTCTCCTCTGCCTCTTGAGCAGCAGAATCCTCTTAGTCTCACCAAGTTTTCATGCCTTAATGAAGTTAAAAGGTTCAATCCTTTCAAAAACTCAGATTCTTCTGACTTGCAGCTAGTTTTACAAATGCTCTTAACAGCAACAACTGACCCATCTCTCAAAATCCCTTTATATGTAGCAGAAAAGTTGCTCTTCCCCAACAAATTCACCTCTGAGAAGTATTGTGTAGCTGTCTCCACCTCTTCTAAATTGAACCTGAAACTTTGAAAAACTTCTTGCGCGAAAATGCTCAAGCCTTGACCATCAGCCAATGGATCCCAACCATTGGCATACTCAAGGCTGACAAGAGGAGATCCATTCTTCCTGTAAGTTGCTTTGGCTTGATCCGTGCTGAGACGGTGATCGCAAATGTCAAACGACGATCCAAGCTTCTGTTTTCGGCGACGGTACTGCGTGAATGTTAAGATTCCAATAGCTGATAGTGCAATAGTCACAACAACTACACCAACAATTGAAGCATTTCGAGATTTGGACGAACTCGGGCAGCGAGTATGGTTGCAAGGCAACTGAACATTCGCAGTTTCGGGAATGTCTCGTGTGGGCATTGCCCCGGTTGATCCAGCATAAGGTTCAGGTTGGTTTTGAGTAACATGACTCGAACCAGCACAGTCTTTCAAGGAAGGAAACCCAACTCCACATAATCCCAAGTTGTTTTCATACAAGAATCCTTCATTTAATCTCTTCAGAGCTACATCAGAGCAAGCACAAGCAAAACAATGTTCAAGTTAGCTTCATGTGAAAGAAAAATATGAACAAAACACAAAAACAAGAAGTAAATCTTCATGATTAAATGGTTTAAAGATCAATTGGTACCAGGAGGTACATTGCCAGAGAGCGTATTGTTTCGAACATCGAGAACTTCAAGCGATGGTGCATCGGCTAGTCTTGAAGGAACAGAACCAAAGAGATGATTGGAGCTCAAGTCTACTCTCACTAACATGGCCAAACGTCCCAAGCTTGCAGGGATTGCACCAGTTAACTGATTAGATTGGAGAGCAATGACAGTGAGCTTCTTCAAAGATGCAAGCTGTGTTGGTATGCTTCCACTCAGCTGATTATAACAAAGCTGCAAAACTGAAAATGCAGAACAAAACAACTCAAACATGAGAAAAACAGAGTGCAACCCAAATAAAAAACCATTCAAAAATTCAAAAACAGAGATATCACAAGCTTCCCCTTAGATTCAAGAAACCCAAAACCTCTCAAGTTCAAGAAGACTAAAACATTCTAGATCGAAGAAAACCACATTTCAACAGAAGAATCTGAAGTTAATATCCACTAAATCGAAGAAAACACCATGACCCAGATTCAAAAAAGAACAGGGGAAACAAAAAAATGAATCATTTCCCGGGAAAAAAATGGGTTTTTGGAAGAACTATAAACTTCTAATGGCAGCCAAAACTCGTGCATGTAAAAGAAAAAGATGTAAATCTCCATTTCAAAGCTTCACAAAAACTTTTGTTAAAGAAAACATGAGCCCTCTTTCACATCCAAAAGCTCTCTCACAGCAGCCCCAAAAAAGAAACCCCATGAGAAACAAAAACATTCTCTATCTCAAATTCAAAAGCTCAAGCTCAAGCAAAGCAAACCTTGCAAGCTCTCCATGTTCCCAATCTCAGTTGGAATCTCCCCAGAGAAATTATTGACATTCAAATACAAATCAGAAAGCAGAGTCAAGTTAGCAATCTCTTTAGGAATGTCCCCAAACAATGAGTTGTAATGCAAATAAAGACCAGTCAAGTGCTTAAGCCCAGCAATGGCAGGGGAGAGCTTCCCACTGAGCCCTTTCCCCTGCAATGACATGTTAGTCACTTGGCCCTTCTCATTACACCCAATCCCTTCAAAAGAAGAACAGGGATATCCATTAGCACTCCATGAAGCTAGATACTGATTCTCAGGGTCCAAAGCCGCCTTCAAATCCAATAGAGCTTTGAGCTCTTCGTTACCCAGAATCCAAACTGGGTTTGAGAGGAAAATGAGAAAGGAGATGAGAAAGAAGGAAATGGGGGCCTCCATTGATGAAAGTGGGGTGTTTCAGAGTGTTCTAGATTTGGAGTTGCAGAGGAATGAAGAAGAAGAAGAAGGGGTTTTTCATTAGTTGGAGAAAAAAAGGGGGGAAATGGGGGAAGAGTGGGGGCTGAAAAGGAGTAGATTCTTGGGGGATTAAAGCCTGCTTCTCTGATGGGGATGATGATAATATTTTTATTGGCCATAAATTGTTGAATTTGCAGAACTTTTTTTTTTTTTTTATTTATTGTGATATAAATTTGTGAGCCACCTATATGACCTATGTTTTTTTGTTTTTGTTTTTTTTTCTTTTTAGGGGCAGGTCATTTTTTGTTGTTTTATTACTTGCCATTTTTTATTTTACAGTTTAATGTGTAGTTAAGATTTGAATTTTATAAATAAAATAAGTAGATGTATTAACTATTAAACTAGGTTCAGGTTGACTTTTCTCTTTAATGAATGACTTTTTTTTTAATTTAAAATGTGAGAAATAGAATTTTGATCTTTTATCTTTTAACGAAGACATATGTCTTAACCGGTTGAAGATACAAGTAATATATACTTTTACTTTAGGATTGTTTTCAAATATAAAAAAATAAGTCAAATTATTTACAAATATAGAAAAATTTTACTGTCTATCAGCGATAAACTAGATTCTATTGCTAATAAACAATACAATTTTTTATATTTGTAAATAATTTGACATTTTCCTATTTATAATAATTTCCTTTTACTTTAATTAACATATTTCAATTGTTTAGACATTAATACTTTCTATATAAAGTAAAAAAAAAAATCAAAAAACTACCATCCATTTGTTCAACTATAAAAAATACCAAACTAGTTACAAATATAAAAAATTTCACTGTTTAAAAAAATTATTATAAATAGAAAAAATATCAAACTAATTATAAATATATAAAAATTTTACTGTCTATCAGCATTGCAGTGAAATTTTTCTATATTTGTAAATAGTTTGACTCATCTTTTTTATATTTGAAAACCGTCTTTAAAATAATGAGTAAGTTTTAAAATACGATTATTTCTAGTTTAAATTTATGAAAAATACAATTTTTTTTTAATTTATAAGTTTGAGAAAATGCATCGTTTCATTAAATATCCTAGAAAGCAAAATTATGACATGTTTATCCCTGTCCATTTGGCTACTTTTTCTCTTTTTTTCTGGTTTTTTTAATTCAACCGCTAAGATACTAATTATCTTATCCATGAAACTATGTTCAAATTAACACTTTCTTTCTATTTTTAAATAAATATTTAATTTTTTTTTAATTAATTTTGACACTTTTGATAAAGAGTATTTGTTTTAAATGGCTTAGAAATATTTTTAAATATAATAAAATGTCACTGTCATCTATTAAATAGTGATAGATGATATTGATCTACAAGTGTCTATTAGTATACTTTGCTATATTTATAAATAAGTTTGCTATTTTTGTTATATTTGGAAACAGTCCTTTGATAAACCCAATTTTTACTCTTTTATTATCATTTTTTCCCATTTAAATTAACACAAGCATCAATTTATTTACAAAAATATAGAATTTCTCTTCAACTTTATTCTATCCTTTATAAAACAAGGACTATGTTCCAAGCTAACTTCAAGTAGGTTAAAAATGTCTGGTAGCATAAAGTATTAAACCGACAAATGTCAATGACAGAGTTATTAAATACAAAATTCAAAATTTCATTGGTTTACGACTATTACAAACATTTCAAACTACAACGACTATATAAACATACTTCTTAAAGTTGAATTATCAACAAATTTTAATTACACGAACTAAATAATAGATTGTACAAAAAAAAAAAAATTCAAAGACAACTTTAATTTGAATATACCCTTTCAAGTCTTTTCAATCACAAATTTTAAAATAGTTTTAAAAATAAAAACAGAAAATTAGAGGGTGAAGGTGAGTTGATAATTTTTTGCTTTTTTATTTTTTCTCCAACAAATATGAAAGTATGAAATTCGAACATCTTATTTTTATGTCAATTGTAGTATATATCTAAATCAAATAGACTTTATTATTTTTTATTTAGAGAAATTTTTACAAATAGAAAAAATGTTAAACTATTTATATAAAATAGTAAAAAAAATACTGATAAATATTAATAGACTTCTATTAGCGCACAACTATTTAAAAATTTGCTATTTTGTGTAAATAATTTCTCTTATTTTTCTATTTTTAAAAATTTCCCTTTTATTTATGTTTTCAATTTTTTTATATCTTTTTTCACACATTTCATTTTAATAAATATTTCTAAAATTGTATACTACTTTTGAACAACAAAACCTTTTTTTTCTTCTTGCTGCCCTATTCCCGTTTTTCAAGAACATAAATTTATCATTTTAATAATTTCTTTTTGTTTTCTCCTAATTTCTTTAGTATAGTTTTCACACTTTTTAAGAAACATTTGAATTTTCTATCAAATTTTTTTAAAAAAATAAATTTTTAAAAGGGTTGTTTTCAAATATAGAAAAATAAGCCAAACTATTTACAAATATAGAAAAAATTTACCGTCTATTAGTGATAGACTACGATAGAATTCTATCGCTTTCTATCGCTAAAGCGATAGAATTTATTTGCTTGAGCGATAGAAAGTGATAGAATTCTATCGCGGTCTATCACTGATAGACAGTGAAACTTTTTTATATTTGTAAATAGTTTGATATTTTTTCTGTTTAGAGTAATTTCCCTTTTTAAAAATTACTTTTTTCGGTATTCAAAATTTTTAAATTTTAAAAACATTGTTAGAAAATATATAACATAACAAATATACTCAGAAATAGAAGCAGTGTTTATAAGTTTAATTTTCAAAAATCAAAAACTAAAAACTAAAGTCATATTTGATAACGATTTTATTTTTAGTTTTATTTTTTTGAAAGTTGTGTCGTTTTTTTCCTAAATCTCGTGCTACAATTCTCATATTTTTTTAAAAAAATACTTGAATTCTTAGTCAAACTCTAAAACCAAATACAAGTTTTTGAAAAACAAAATCAAAATTTATAATTTATAATTACTACTTTTACGTTGTTGTTGTTGTTTTTTTTTTTTTTTTTTTGCCTACTTGTGGTATTTTCAAAACTCAATTCAAGTTTGGAAAACTAAATAAATATATAAAACGCATTGTTTATGAAATCTAACTATAAATTCAAATATTTTATTGGGAAAGAGAAACCATGATAGAGAATTATGACAAAACATATAATCTTTTTTTCAAAAATAGAAAAACCAAATAATTATGAAAGAGACTTAAACTTTCTATTTTATATTCAATAGGTTCACAAATTTAAAATAAATGTTGAATAAGTACGTAAGGATCTTACATAAAGTTAAAAATTTAGAGATTTAGTAAACATAAAATAAACTGTTTATAAATTTATAAGACGTGTTTTAAGATCACGAAGTAATTTAAAAAAAAAAAAAAAAAGAGTTCAAATTTATTTGATACACTGCTTAAAAATTGACGGACTAAATTTATAATTTCTAAATAATAGAAAATTTAAAATTGTATAATAGTCTATAGACCATTCTTGTGCAAATAGGCTTCTTATTTTTAAATAGTTTACACAATCCTATGTTTATATATTTTTCTAAAATTTCTATCGCCCTCGAGCATATCAATTCTCTCACTTTTTTTTTCCTCGTTCCATAAAAAAAAAAAAAAAAAAAAAAAAAAAAAAAAAAAGACTTTAAACAAAAATATATATATTATTCAAAAATTTATAATTTTTTTTTTCCTAAGAAAAATTTAAATGATAAATTATTCAAAAATTTCGTTTTAGTGTTGTAAAAAAAAATATATATTATCATAAAAATAAATAATTAATGCCAAAATTTAAACGAGGTGAGATGCATTAACCTTCTTATGGACTCAACGCTTTGTTTCATTAGATCTAAAGGAATTGAATGAATCGATTGTAACTTAAAAAAATGTGTGATGGTATGAAAAAAAATCAACTTCAAAAATAAAAAATTTTGAAACAATTTTGAAAAGAATGTAAACGATAATGAATCTATAGTCGTCAATCTGAATATGATTCAACTGATTTAAGTATATATCCATGACTAAGAAATTAGATGTTTAAATCTTCTAATCCCAAATTCTATTGAACTAAAAAATGAATTGTTAATGATATATAATTAATTTTTTTCTCCCATAAACTTAAGCTTTTGGGTCAATTAGCGATTTAATATTAAAGCAAGTTGGTTCAGGATTAAATTTGTCTTCACACATCAGCTTAAGCTTTTGAATCAATCGATGATTTAAGATGAATTTGAAATTTCTTTTGTGAATAAATTAATTTGTAGATTTAGTGATTAATTTTTACAAGTTGGTCGTTGCATATTAAATTTTAAAATAAAAAAAAAAAATAGATAGATGAAAAGGACAACTCATAGACGAGTCCAAGATCCAACACAAAAGTTAATTAGAAAGCATAGAGAAACATATTGATTTGTTGTTATCATATAACCATATTTGAGGCTCACTATATCAAAAATGTATACTTAATAACACATTATTTTATCAATGTATTTTTCTATAAAGAAAAATGCATATTAATTAGGAAACTTTTTACAGGTAGAAAAAATGTCAAACTATTTACATAAAATAGCAACAAAAAAAAAATACTGATAGACATTGATAACTTATATCAACATCTATCAATGATAAACTTCTATCATTTCTATCACTGATAGACTTTGATAGACTTCTATCAGTAACTATTACAGCTATCTAAAAATTTTACGATTTTGTATAAATAGTTTCTCTTATTTTTTTTGTTTTTAAAAATTTTCCTATTAATTACGGTTGAATTATACACATTTTTTATAAACTCGTATATTTTTTTTTAGTCAAAGTCAAAAAGAGAAATAATATGCTACTTCTACTCACACCACAATATTGACTTTTTGTAATGCTTATTCAATTGTCATGATTGATGTGATTATGGTAAGCTCATTATTTTTTTTTTCTTTTTTTTTTTTCTTTTTTGGACAAATAAAGAATGATCAACCAGACAAGAGTCTTCTTCTATCCATAATTATCAACTCCAAATAATAATGCTTTCCAAATATTAGACAAGATATGAGTGCTTATTTTATGATTGTAATCTTTTGTTTTAGGTAACTTAGAAGTTAAGTTTATTGAGTAATTTGTGTGGCTTTTATGTAATTTAGGTCTTATCGAAAACATTTATCAGTAACACTTTGTTATTGTGCTACATATTTAGACGTCCCACTAAAATATTAAATTGGATGTAGATGTTAAAGTGTACGAGTCTATTTTGGAATTCATCGTATCAATCTAACGTGAGCACAACTCAATTGGTTAATGCATATAAATTTTACCTCTGAATCTTCATCAAGTATGAAAAAGAAGAAAAAAACCCATAAATAATCGAATAAGAATATGTGATTTAGTAAATAAATGTATGAGATAATGCTAAGTATCATAGCTCTAGATTTGTTTCTTAAAAAAAAAAAATTAATGTAATTATGAGCATCATTTATACAAAAGTCAAAAGACAAAAATCTAGATTTTCATTATTAGAATTGAGATAAATATTTTAATGTATTTTGTGGGGAATAAAAATTTATTACAAACAAATGAATTAATTTTGATCATCATGTTTTACGTTCTATTAATCAAACACATTCAAAAATTAAAATATAAATTTTAAATACAAATAATTGTTATTATCAATCGATCAAGTTTAGTTAAAAAGAAAAAAACTTTATCTTTTTATTTTTTATTTTTTTCTTTCTATATTTAACTAAGTTGAGAAAATTTATAGTACTACAAGAATATCATGTTATGTTTGTTCACACTATAATTTTTTTTATTAGTAATTACTTTATTCCACCTTTATTTAAAATAAAAAAGAAAATACAAGTTTCAATTAAACTTTTAGAAACATACAAAAGTTTTTGATTTTTTTTTTTTAAATAAAATCTAAATAGTATTTTTAAAATACTTTTCAAGCTATATTACAATATTTGAAAAAACATAGCAATATAGCACATGGTTCCATAAATAAAATTTAAAATTAATATAACTGTTCCCATACATAAAATTTAAAAATAATATAACACATGATTCCCATAAATAATATAGTCAAAATTTTAAAATCGACACTTCAATATTTTGAAAAAAAAATTAATTTTTACACAGAAACTTGAAAAGTTATATTAAAAGTTTATTAAATTGAACGCTACAATAATTATTGCAATATGTTCAATTTCTACTAAATTTGCCAATTTATTTTAACAAAATAATAAATATCTTTCAAAACTCACTTATTTCAACAAAACCAAGTCTAATTAATATTTATGTAATTTTTTTAACTCACTAAATTTCAACAAAAATTGTACTCTAGTGCCATTCTTTAAGATTCATTAATTTTTTATTTTTATACTCATTAAATCCAAGTAAGTATATTTGTATTAGATAGTAAAAATTGCAATATTTATTTAAATTAAAGAAAAATTTATCGTACTTATCGAGGTAAAAGATATAATTTGATAAAATGAAAATTTAGGATAAAAATTATTCAACTCCTCAAATTGAAGGTAAATTTGAATATTTTCTCAAAATAATTATATAAAAAAATAAAGTTCAAAATTATTATTTATTTTTAAATTTTGGTGATGTTTTTAACAATATAAAATCGAAAAAGTATGGGAAAAAAAATAACACAATTTATTTGAGGGGAAAAAAC
This sequence comes from Lagenaria siceraria, assembly GCA_002890555.2. Classification (NCBI taxonomy): domain Eukaryota; kingdom Viridiplantae; phylum Streptophyta; class Magnoliopsida; order Cucurbitales; family Cucurbitaceae; genus Lagenaria; species Lagenaria siceraria. The sequence continues at coordinate 5,628,343 of CM016488.1, forward strand.
GAGAATAATCTCAATAGTTTGATAAGACAATTTCTTGAACAGACAAATGTCAATAATTCCGTTGGGGATTCAAATATAAAACGAGATTGTTCTTTTTTTGGAAAATAGAAATAAAAACAAAAAAGTTGGTGCAAATTTCTAAAAGAATTTTTTGTAGGCTAAAATTTAAAACTTCGAAAAGCTATAAAAGCTGCATTTTAAATTTTATTTCTATGAAAAGAATAGATTCTCTTTTTATTCACCCAATTTGTAATTGAATACTATTAATGCTGTCAGCTTTTTGACACAAATATTACTTGAATTTTAGCCGTTTTATTAATTTTCATCTAAAATTTTCAAATTTGTTAAATTTTATTATAGATTTAAATGTGTTGTCATTTAATTTTAGGCTCATTTCAAATATAAAGAAATGAGTCAAACTATTTATAAATATAAAAAAATGTCACTGTTTATTAACGGTAGACGCGATAAAATTCTATATTGTAAATAGTTTTATATTTTTTCTTTTAATAATTTTCTTTAATTTGGATTGTTTTAAAATATAGAAAAATGAATCAAACTACTTCTATTGCTGTCTATCGCAGATAGACAGTGAAATTTTTTTATATTTGTAAATAGTTTGATATTTTTTTTATGTTGATATTAAGTATGGTTTAATGTTCAATATTAAATTTGATTTATTTTATATTAGTCCATAATCTTTAAAAAATTTACTTGAATTTTTAAAACTTTACATAGAAAATTATTTTAGTCATTCTCATTTAATAAAAACTTTAATCTATTTTAAACCCAACAGCTAAAACATAGTACAAATGGCCTAAAATCTTTGTTCATGTAAATATGTACTTACAAGGTAAATGAAATGACATGTTTAGTACATCAAGTAAAGATAAAAGAATGAACATCATGAATCTATAATTTATTAACTATAGTACAATGTTTGAAATGCTAGCATAAATATTTTGAAAATGGAAAATTTGAATCTTCAAAATATCAATTATGACCCTTATATTTTTAAAAAGTGATATTTTTTTTTTTAAATTGTGACAAAATGAAGTGTCGTGTTAAAATTTTGATTGAAAAAAATATATAGAGCAAAATAAATTTTATGAAAATACAAAGATCAATTACGTAAACCAAAATAATGTTTAGTTTATATTAAAAAAAACAAAACAAACAATAACTTAAAATCAATCTTCCATATTTTCATCTTTGTGTTTGTTTAATATCTTAACACGAAAAAGGTGGCCAATCAAAGCACAAGTCAATTTAATTAAAACATCGAAAACTTCAAATTAGTAAAAATATTAATGAGATCTCAGAAGATTCAAATCATTACAACTAATATTAGAATAATTCGAAAATTAAGGTCTCCTTAAATTTTGTTCTTGAAAACAATGAATTTTATGAGAATAAAAAATAAATTTCTTATGTTCACTATATTTGAAAATATGTTTGTTTCTAATTTAGAAACCTTAAACTTAAATTTAAAATTTGAAAATACTATTTTCGACTATTTTCAAATATAGAAAAATGAGTTAAACTATTTATAAATATAGAATTTTTTTACTGTGTGATAGAATTCTATCAATTGAGTGATAGACAACGACAAAAGTCTATCGCTCAAACGATAGAACTCTAACGCAGTCTATCGCTGATAGAGAGTAAAATTTTTCTATATTTGTAAATAATTTAATATCTTTTTTGTTTACAGTAACTTCTCTTTTTTAAAAAGATTATATCCATGTTTTCCAAAATTTAAAAACAATGGATACAATATCTTATTATTTTCTGAAATAGTCAATATCTAAAGGAAAATTTGTATAGATGGAAAAAATGTCAAACTATTTACAAAAATAGCTAAAAAAAAATATTGATAGACATCGATAGATTTCTATCAGCATCTATCAGTGATAGACTTCTATTATTTCTATCACTTCTATCATTTCTATCGCTGATAGACCCTCATAGATATCCATCAACGCTTATCCTATTTATCTAAAAATTTAGCTATTTTGTATAAATAATTTTAATAATTTTTATATTTTTAAAAATTCACCTTATTTGAATTACTTTTTTTTTGAAAATTACCAAAAATATTTTCATTGTTTTTTTTTTGTTTTTTTTTTTAAACATAGAAATGAAAAGCAATCACGAATCACACGAGGCCTAAAATACCTTTTATTTTTCAACGTAAAAAATTCAAATCTTCACTTATATATTTGTTTTACCTAAAAAAAAAAAAAAAAAAAAAAAAAAAAAAAAAAAAAAAAGAAGGTGATTCAAATTCTCGCCGTGAATTGAATTACACCAATTAGGCGAAACACAAGAAACGAATCGAGTACACAAAAATAAGACATAAAGTAAAGCAGCGAATCACTGCTCATCAATATAAAATGAGTAAAAATTTAAAGAACAAATCCCGTTCGTCAAAAATCCTTCGGTTGGTGCAACTGGGACCATCCGATCCGATCACATGCTTACATTTCTCGAACAATCTTTCAACGGTCCAGATTAAACCTCTCATTCATTCTCTAGGTGACCCAGCATTCATCACCCCTAATATTTGCCACGTGGCGGACCCTTATTTGTCTGTACGCAAGCGGCAGTGCCTCGCCATGACATGCGGGCGGCGGACCCAATTTCAAAATTCAAATCGACGAAGAGTTCACCTGCCTCGCAACCCCACCGTAAGAAGAAACGGCGAGCCACGTGGACCAATGGAGAGGGGGAGAAAGAATTTAAAAAAAGGAAAATAGAAATGAAATAATAAATTGAATTAAATGGAGGGGGGAATATGGGAAACAGTTGTAAATATGGGGAAGATAAAGAAATAGAAGTAAATAGACAGTGTCAGTGACTGACACTCCACTCTGCAGGCTTTTGTCGTTGTTCAATTACACCTTGTTCGCATGATCTTTTTTTCTTCTTTTTAAATAAATTAAAACAAAAAATAAATATTGATTTGGTATTTATATTTATTATCCACGTCAGAGTAGTTATGTGGAAATTATTGTGAATTTATTCCTCCAGCCAACTTTGTGGCCCTTCATCCCATGTTTGTTAAAATAAGATATATATATATATATATATATCACCGTTAAAATTTCAAATCTATTATAAATGTAATATATAAATGTAGATATCCATAACCTATATAAGTTACAAAATATCATAAAACTCCCATTGAATTTGATATTGTAACATACCTTCCCATTGAATTCAATCTTGTAACATACACCATCTCATATCCTATAAATAGTGGTATATGTTACCTTTGTAATACACACCACAATTGAGTTCAATTGTCATTTCTACTTTCTTATTTCTCTCTACTTTACTACTTTTGTTCTTCCTTTGTTCATTGTTTTGTTCTTATTTTATAATAAAATCTTCGTACTTCATCTTAAGATTCATTATATTAAAAAATATATATAATAATTATATTATATTAAAAAAAATCATTAAAAAATATCAAACTATACTTACAAGTATAGAAATTTCACTATCTACCGACGATAATTAATTTTTTCTATACCTATAAATAGTTTGATTAATTTTTATATATTTGAAAATAGTCTTTATAATAAAGTTAAATTTTCACTTTGAATTTAAAGAAAAATACTTTTTTTATCCTAAATTTGCGTATATTTGGCTTCTAAATTTCAAAATATTACATTTTTATCTTTGAATTTTGAGTTTGATTTCCATTTGGTTATAAGTTTCATGGTTGAAATTTGTACCCAAAACTAAAGTATCTACTTGAGTATAGTTCAACTTGTTATGATGTACATATTATTGACTAAAAGATTAGAAGTTATTCTAATTTCTGCTTTCACTTGTTAAACTATAACATAAAGATAATTAATTAAATGTGGGAATCATTATAAAAATATGGCTAAATTGCAAAGAAAAAGAAGAAGAAATCGTAAATTTTGAGGTAGGTTTCGATTAGGTATCTATATACTTGCAACTATTATTGAGATTAAAATCATTGTTGCGATGTATTTCATCTAGGCAATATTCATTAAAATCATTTATATAATTTACTTTATACTTTAGATGTTATGTAAATTGATGTGAATGATGTTCTAAATGTTGTCACACATACCTTCTAATATTTACACATTAATTAATGGGAAATTTTCAAAAAAATGTTCAACTATTTACAGAAAATAACAAAAAAAATACTGATAGGCATTGATAGACTTTTATCAACATCTATAAGTGATACACTTCTATCATTTCTATCACTGGTAGACCTTGATAGACTTCTATCAACATATATCACAACTATCTAAAAATTTTATTATTTTGTATAAATAGTTTTCCTTATTTTTTTATTTTTAAAAATTACCCTTAATTAATCGTTTTGTGTTAATTGTCATCTTATTTTAACGAAAAAACTATCCAATGATATCGTTTTGGAACAATTTTTAATGTTCGAGGATAAAACTGAAAATTTTCAAAGTTTAAATGCATAATTGAAATATACACCAATATTAAAAACTTTAGAGGTGTTTTGTACAATTTAATCTAAAAATATAAATAAAAAACTACATTAAAAGGAAGTGAAGTCTAAACATCAAGATCATGTTTGGTAACATATATAGTTTTTACTGTTGTTTTTAAAAATCAAGCCAAGTTTTGAAAACAAAAAAATAAATTTTTTTTCTTTCTTAGAATTTGACTAGGAATTAACCATTTCTTTAAGATTGGTGAGAACATAAAGAAATTGGAAGAAAACAATTCCAAATTTTAAAAACAGAAAATTAAGAATAGAATTCCTATCAAGTAGGACATTGGTTTTTCGTTTTTTATTTTTGAAGATTGTAATTATTTTATCACGAATTTTTAATTATGGTTTTCTTCTTTCAGAATAAACATTTAAATTATTAGTCAAATTCTAAAAACGATACCAAGTTTTAAGAAACTATATATATATATATATATTTTCAAAACCTGATTTGGATTTTGAAACCACTTCTAAAATGTAGACAAAAATAAATAAATAAATAAGTAAAAGTAGTGGTTATACACTTAATTTTCAAGAAATCATTGATAGTTTTTCGTAGTGTAGGTTACTTCAAAGAAGAAGAAAAAAAAACCTTTGTAGTGCATGATTTACATGCATACAATGGATTTTGGGTTTTTACAAAAGTATAATTCTTTTTTTTTTCATAATAAAAAAGACTCTACATTAAAGAATTAAGACGAAATGATTTCGACTCAAGTACAAAGCTGCGAATATCATGTCTCCGGCAAGAAACTAACCATATATAGAAAATTTAGAGTACCAAGAATACAAAACGGTAAAAAAACCTCTTCGAACCAATTCATGAAGAGTCCTATTCCAATCCCACTTCACAAAACGAAAAATGATAGCACTAAATGAATCTGCTAGCCACCATATACCAATCAAGAAAGTTGATATTTTATGAAAAGGTCATTCCATGCTATTAACCATACCAATCAACATAGAATCTAAGAACCCAATTAATCCATTATATAATTCCTTATTTGTTGGGAATAAAATTAATTTTACTCATAAAATTGATAAGTTGTATTAGTTTTTACCATATGCATTCCATTCATCAAATCCATCATTAAACTTACACATCAGTGTTATCAAATTTTACTTTCTATTTAATTTTCCCACTAATTCACAAAATAATTTTAATAAAAAAAAAATTCAAAATCAAATTTAATAAAAAAATTAAGTTTAATTCACGCATAATGAATAACGTAGTTCGAACTTACAAAATTCAACACAAATCTAATTCTATTTCCTTTTAAATTCTATCGAACGCTTTGTACCATATAAATATTCTATAATTTATTAAACACATGAAAATGCATATAAAAAAAATTAAAAAAGGTATGAAGAAAGTAAATATTGAGTTAAAATAGAAACAACATTCTATAATTATACAATTAAAAAAAAAAAAAGAGATAGTAGAAAATAACACATGTGAGCCAATAATAATGCATATATATAACAGATATAGGAAGACTGAAAATCATGATGCAACTTACAAAAAAGAATATTCAAGAAAATTAAATTAATTTTTGTCATGAATCAAGAATTTATTTGGATGGTAGCATTTTGTCGAGTTATTATATAAGAGACAAATGTGGAATCAAATGGTTTCATGTCTTTATTGATCTTGCAATGAGGAAAATACCATTGTTAATTCAATAGCTTTTTTTGGAAAGCAAACAGGACCACACACACACCCTTTTTTTTCCCCTTAATTTGAAATAAATACAACTTAGCTAGTTATTAAATATTAAATATTCAATTTTTACCATATTAATTTTTATTATAAATTTTCAATTTCATTAAATTTAACTCCAAACTTAGTTAAATGTTGCATTAATACATCCACAATTGAAAGTTAAGGATTTATTAATTTTTTTTAAAAAAATGTTTAGAGATCTATTAATTTTTTTTTTTTTAATTTAGAGACCTATTTGACACAAACTTAAAAGTTTTGAGACTAACTCGTAATTTAACTCAATGTATGGGTTAATTTTTTTTTTGAATTACCAATATATAGGTTAATTAGTAATTACTATACTTGAAGTAAAAATAGTGTTTGATAAATTTTAATTTTAATTCTTAAAGAACGTATTGTGGTGTTTGGTAAATTAATACTAAACTGTTATGATTTAGCTATACGGACTAAAGTAGACATATTATTTGAATTATTTTTATATTGGTATTTAATTCTTTTTTTAAAAAAATGGTTATTTAGTATCAATTTTATATAAGATAATTATTTTAAAAAATGTATATGCTTTAAATTGAAAATAAGTTTTTTTAATCTAAAATATTTGATCAAAGTTTAACAAAGAAAAAAAATGTTGTAAACATTTTTTTAAATCTATATTTAATATAGTAGGGTTTTTTTCATAAATAATAAAATAATAAAAATATTTACCAATATAGCAAAATGACGGGATAATTAGGAAATGTTGGTAGTTTTAAGAAAAAATTGGTAAAAAATGGTAGTTTTAAAATTATTTAGGAAAATAGGGTAGTTTTTTTTTGTATTTTAGTGAAAATTCTCCTTGAAAGTTGGAATGGGACCCACATGAGGAAGAAAATGCCATTATTTTGATTTCTTTTATTTTTTTTACAAATTAATTTACTTTATTTTTGTTTAAGGAAATATAATATCACTTTTTTTTATCATTGTTATTTTATTATATCATATAATTTTCTTTCATTTTTTTAGCAATATTAAATTTAATTTAAAAAATATTACATATTTAATCATTTTATTTGTAAAATAATAAATTATTAAATATAAATGAATATAATACCACCATTTTTTTTAATCTTACATCAAATTGTAGTTTTATTTTAAAGCACGAAAAATTGTAATAGATAGCAAAATCAAGGGAAAAAATCTAAACATATAGCACTTCTTTAAAATGTTTGCAAATATGGCAAATGTTGACAAGTCAACTTTTGAATTTTTTTTAAACTTTTAAATTCGTCCTTGTTCTTATGTTAGGGAGCACATGTTTCCATCTTCTTCTTCCTTTTTTTTCTTTTTTTCTTTTTCTGGTTGTTGCAGTCTTCGATTTCATTATACTCGCTCATATTATACCATTCTTTTTTTCTTCTCTTCATCTTCAACTTTTCCTACTTGAATCATGAAAGTTCAAGCTAATTCTTAATTAAATTTTTCAAAATTACAAGTTTTCCCTTCTTCTTCTTCTTCCTCTTCTTCCTCCTCATTCACGCAAATATTAGAATTGTCAAAACCCAAAAGATCAACAAGATATATTGATTGAGATTAATTTTAATTTGATCGAACATATAATCATTATTGATTATTTATAATCAATTAATTATTTATTATGATTAATTTTTATTACTTCATTCATTATTAATATATCATATTTATATAAAAAAAATTAGTATTCTTTATTAACATATCATATTTTTATTTGTTTGTTTCACTTTTTATATAATTTATTGTTTATTAAAATATATTTTCTTATATTATTTAATTAATATTAAAATTACTAGTGTTGAACTTAATTAATTATAAAAATGATTAAATAATATATTATAATTAATATGATGTTCATTAAATACATTAATTGGTTAATTTCAATTATTACTCAATTTTTAAATATTTATAATTAAGGTTATTATTGATTTTTAACTAATTATATGTCATCAATGTATTTTATGATGTCAATTGTTTAATTAATTAATCTATTACAATTATATAAGATTGTCATGCTTAATTTTATAAATCTTTAAACCAAACGATCCCTAACAGTTATGTTATCTAAAGGACTAAAATTGAGCATTATTGAAATCTCAAAAACAAAAGTGTTAGATTTTGAAGCATATGAACCAAATAGAAACTAAATCCAAATCTAAGAAACCAAAAGGTATTTTTTCGAAAAATATAACTATCCACTAATTTTACTTAGAAGGATTAGTAATATATTAGAAAAAATTAGAACTTTTGATATTTCTACGTAGCAAGGTTTTAGAATTTTACTTATCTATGTAATAAATTTATTTTACTATATTATATTGTAGTTTTCTTTTTAAATATTACTTAGTTCACAAATTTAGTAAAATAAAACTACAATATGACGTAAAAAAAATTGTGGTATTATCTTTATCCATAGATAATAGTTTATTATTTTACCAATAAAATGATTAAATATGTAATATTTTTTTAATTAAATTCAATAAGATAATAATTATAGAAAAAAATGGTATTATGTTTCCTTAAAATGTTAAAGAAGATGAATTTGTAAAAAAAAAAAATAGAAATCACAAAAATTATCATTTCCTTCATTATGTGGGTCCCATTCCAACTTTCAAGAAGAGCTCTCACTAAAAGACAAAAAAAACTACCCTACTTTCCTAAATAATTTTAAAACCACCCCTTTTCACCAATTTTTTTTTTTAAAACCACCCTAATTTTCTAATTGACCCCAAAATGACAAAAAGTTTACTCATCCCAATGTGTTGTTTTTGCTATATTTGTAAGTAGTTTCATTATTTTATCATTTAAACCAATTTCCCTAATATAATTATGTATGAAAAACATAAAAATGTTGTTTTCAAAATTCGCACTGTTTTGATTACATAATCCGAGAACAATTTTCAGAAATAGAATTTATATTGTCTGTTAAACGCATAATTACTGAACTCAATAAATCTAAAACATAAAACAAAATCTGAATTACTTAACCAAACAAACCCGTATTAATTTTAAAGTTATTGTTTTTTAAACTAATTTTAAAATTACTTTTAAAGATACTATATTTGCAATTATTTATTAATATTATTACTTTTACTTGTAAATATTTTAAAAAATGAAGCCACTCGTTAAAATTTTCCAAAACTTTATCATAATTAAAGATTTCATCTTCCATGCTCGTACTTTTTTTTTTTTTAAGGAATATTCTACGTAAAAGCTATATAAACTTTAGATTATTGTCACTCCACTTTAGAAGTTTTCTTTTTTCATTATGGATTTTGTTGAAGAATTTAGAAAAACATGATGATGATGATGGTCCTAAAATTTATTCAAAATGTTTATGATATTGTTTGGATTCATTGTTTTTATTATTCTCATCTACAAATTACGACAATTCATACTTGTTATATCGTTCAATAATGTCAACTTTTCCTATTATTTTTTTTCTTTTTTAAATGCCAAATTACAATATTAGTCATCGATTTGAGGAGATATGTCTATTTATTTTTTAAGTTTTTTTTTTTTATATTAAATATGTATTATTTAAAAATTATATGTGAGTTGATTTTAGGAAAATTTAAGAGTTTTGCGGTAAAAATGACATATTAAATATAAAAATCGAAAATTTATAAAAATCCTTTCAAAATTTAATTACAAACTTTGGAGTAAGTTTATAATAGGCTCTTAAATTAAATTTTGTATCTAATAAATTTTGATTATTCTTAATTAATTATCTAATAGATCATTGACCTATTTTACATTTTTTTTTAAATTCACAAAATTATTGAATAAAAAATTAAAATTTTAATGTCCTATTGAATATAAAATTCAATTTTAAGATTCATAAATTCGTTAATTTATTTATTTTTAATTGGTTAAGGACCTATTAGACATAAAATTAAAAGTTAAGTTACTTCTTTGCCTTTTTAAAGTTTCAAGGACTTATTGACACAAAGATAAAAGTTTAGGTACCTATTAGATATTTGTAACTTTTAGGGACGTATTAAACACAAACATAAAAGTTTAGGGACTAAATTTGTAATTTAACCTATAGATTTCAATAACTAAAATTAAACAAAATAAAGAGACTAAAATATAATAAGGTTAACTTAGAAAGTTGGTCCTAAAACTTTTAAGGTTGTGTTGACTTAAAAAAGTGTTTATTATGTTTCTAAAGTATCTAATTTTGTTTGGGAGTGATTTTAAAATGGCTAAAATCACTTTTATCATTTTCAAAATTACCGTGAAATATGTTTTTAATCATTTAAAACTAATTTTGATAATTGAATATTGCATTTAAAAGTGTAAAATTAAAAATTAAATTAATTTTGAGTAATTAAAGTGTGTTTTTGAGTGATTTTAAAAATGACAAAAGTGATTTTAACGATTTTAAAATTACTCCCAAACATGCATATGTACCAAAACTCAGAATTTTGTATCTAATAGGTTTTTCCAAATTTTTTGTTTGTGTCTAATCACTCTCTAACCTATTAGACAAACAATATAAAAAGTTTAAGAGCATATTACACAATATTTTAACAAAAAAAAAAAAAAAAAAGAAGAAGAAGAAGAAAAGTTTGGAGACTTATTAACATAAAATTTAAGAACATATTAGACAATAGACACTTCTTAAAGTCCAAAACTTTATTATACAAAATTAAATATTTAAAAACCTATAAGATACTTTTCAAGTTTAGGGACTTGATGATCGACATATCAGCACTCTGTACTGCACAAAGACATATTAGACACAAAGTCAATAAAGTTAAAACCTATAAAAATACACAAAAATAAACATTCAAGAGTATTATTAGACCTATTCAACACAAAGTTTAAAGTATGAAGACATATTAGACGCTTAAGGGGCCGTTTGTTTTTTGGGAAATGTAGATAAGATGTCTAGAATTATAGATATACAAAATTTTAGATGTCCGACATCTTTAGATAATCATGTTTGTTTTGTAAGAATATTTTCGCAAATATCTGAGAATATTTTGATAACTGTGTTTGTTGTGTAGGAATTCTACTCGGAAATGTCTTAAATTTATATAATGTTCCTAGAATGCCCTTACGACTATTTATTGATTTATAATTAATTTGATATAATTTGAACTTACCGAACATATTTGTTTTTATCAATTTGAAATTTCTTTTTAAATTAATACAATTTATATTATTTTTAGGGTTGTTTTCAAATATAGAAAATTGAGCTAAAATTTTTACAAATATAGAAAAATTTCACTGTCTATCTGCGATAGACTGTGATAGGCTTCTATTGCTTAGTAATAGAAGTCTATCGCGGTCTATCGCTAATAGATAGTGAAATTTTTCTATATTTGTAAATTGTTTGATATTTTTTCTATTGATAATAATTTTCTTTATTTTTATAGGTTATTTTTCTCAACAAAATAATATATTATAATGTAAAATTTTGTATAAAAAAATTTAAATTTAAATTTAAATATCTTGCTAAAAATAATAAGAATCACGATATAACAAAAAAAAAAAATGATATATGTGGTTGACAGTATTTATTTTAATTATATAATACATATGAAAATTAATATATACATATGTAAAATTTTAAAAAAAAGGACAAAAATGTAAACTGGGTATGCTCTCAATTCGAGAATCTGGACAACCCATATTTTAGGAGGGCATCCAGAACTCTTGAGATGCCCTGAAATCTTCAGATGTCAGGTCGTCTTACAATATCGCAAAACAAATACGATAATCAAAATGTTCACTCCATGAGAATCTAGAATATCCACAAAACGAACTGTCCCTAAAACTTTAAAACACAACTTTAAAATTTCTAAGACAAAAATTTATAGTTTAAAAAAGGTTTAAAACCAAATAATTAAAAGGATGTGCTACTTTTTAGGGCATGGGATAGAGATGCATGTGTTTCTCCAAAGTCCAAACACACTCTCCCAATGAACATGAAAAAGTGTTGGGATGAGATTGTGCAACAATTTCTTGGCCAGCTCATTTCTTACTCAAAAACAATCTTTTTAAAAAGCTTAATTTCTTCTATTTTATTATCATTACAATGTTTTTTTTTTCAGTTAACTTTTCCAAAATCCCATGCAAAAACCAAAAAAAAAAAAAAAAAAAAAAAACCAATAAAATGGAAGTGCCATATTTTTCTTTTTTCTTTTTTTTTTTTTAATTAAATCCTTTGTGGAATTGGACCTTCCCTTCACATGTAGCCCTCCTCTTCTCTTCTTGTCTTTTCTTTTTGTCAATATCCTTTATTATTATTATTCTAATTTTATTTTATTAAGTAAAGGTTCATTAAACTAAACAATATTATAAATGACTCAATAATTCATCTTGTCTCTTTTAACAAACCAATTTTATTAATGGTTATTAAAATTAAATTATAAATGTAGTCTAAAAATTTTGATGCTCCACCTATGGTAGAAAATTTTCACATCATTTCACCCTTATTCCTAAACTTTATATTATTTTGTAATTATTTTTTTAAAAAAAAAATCTGCTCTCGCATCAACATTTATACATACATTTACAATAAACATCTAAATGTTGTCTTACTTTATAGAAATGGTGATTATAAATGGTCAATTGCAGTCTAATTAAGTCCCAATTAGAGTTTCATTAACTAATTATAACAAATTTCATTAATCTTCTATAATTTTCTAAAAAATTTCTATCGATATCGATATTTTTATAAAATTGTGATATCGATATTTTAAATTTTGGACATCTGTTTAGCTAGAAGATTACATGGGAAAATGCACCAAACCCACAAAAAGTAACTTTGAAAATGCCAACCCATCCATCCACTCAAAAGGGAAGTTAGAAGAAAGAGGCATGTAAAAGGGACATTTCAGGTATAAAAGTTTTGTAAAATTGTAAAAATTGACACCTCTCTTTTATTTCTAGAAAGCCTCATGATTTCATGGTTACTTGAGTCTCTTTGGTTTTGTTTGGTTCTAAATCTAATTCTAAATACATATGATAATAATCAATTATTTGCATTTCATTATTTGAAAGTGATACACTTGGAACTCGCTAATTGGTTGATTTATATGTCGTTCTAACTGTAAGTTAATTTTTTTTAACTCAATCGAGTATTAAATTTTTCGATGTTTATCTCTGTTCAAAGCAACTTCTTGAACACTAATTAAAGGTTTAAGAGCTGTTACGTTTTGATTATTCGTCCATACTACTTGATCTTATGTAGCATTGTCAATTACTTGTCTCGTACAAATAATTATATAAAGAATGACAAGAAGGAATAACTTTCTTTTACTAATAAACTGAAGTTTCTAGAGTAAGTGAATACTTATGGATCCTTAATTTTATGTTTGAGTTCTTTACGCTAACACTACATTTATCTTCTTAATTTTGTAGTCTTTTTATTTTATTTACTTGTATTACCTATAAGTAGAGATCTAACACACAACGCAATTGTTAATTATAAAAATTATAGACGAGAATAAAAAATATAAATGCTTTATATATATACACAAACAATTTTGTTCCTATCTTAAGATGACAAATTCTATGTTTTTTAAAAATAAAGCTTAGTTACCTACCTTATCTATGTTTTGTTTCACAAGCTTTAAATAAATAAATAAATTTAGGTCAAATTAAGAAAATTTGATAGCCTATAAAAAATTTTACAGTCTATCAGTAAAAATTTTCTATGTTTATAAATAGTTTGATATTTTTTCTATTTATAATAATTTCTTTATTTTTTCAAAACCTACCCTTTTTATAGTGTTTTGAAATGTTAGGATTTCAAAAACCTATTTCAAGAGTAGGTTGTAGCACGAAACAAGCTAGAGAATAAAAAATAAGGTAAAATTTTTTTTTTTTTATAAAAATTGACCCTTAATTTATTTATTTACCCTTATAAATTGACCCTCAATTAATGAACTTTTGTAATTTGAAATATTAATGGGTCAGATTTGAAATGTTTGGGACAAACCCTCTTTAATATACTTTTTGACAAAACCTTATCGACCCTACATTGCTTGCATTTGTTTTTGGAGGTTCCAATCCAAGAATTTATGGACTTTAAAATTAAAAAAAAAATAATAATAAATAAATAAATTTATGGACCTTTATAAGCCCAACTTTATGTTTGGGACCTCTTTTCTTTTTCTATCTCAAAAGATACTCAACAAAGCTAAATAAATACTCAAGTAATTATTTTTTTAAAAGAAATTTGTGGTTTAAACTATTTCTTTTCTTTCATTCAAATTTATTTTGCATTCTGGCAAATTTAAATGAAACGATGCAAATTATTTACATTATTACGATATTGTTGACTTTTTTAGATTAAAACTTTGTATCCTCTATAAACGGAAAAAAAAAACCCCAAATGTTATTGTTGATGCTGAAATTTCCTATCAATGGTAAATTTATAATAGATAAGGAAAACCAAACAATGGCTCTACAAAATAAAGGAATCTTGCACTGTTTAGTGCGAAGTTATACCTGCACTTCAATACTCAAGTCGGTGCTTAGAAAGTAGAGAATAAGTATTTTGGAGATACCTTGAGTATATGTACTCTTTTACTTTATAGAATCTTATTTTGTAATGAACATTTCACCAATTAATACGTAAGAATCAATTGAGTCATTAATTGGACTATTATTGACTAAGTTTGAACCGTTACGAGTGGGTTGTCGCAATGTTTTGCGTATCACTTGAGTGGTCCTTGAATTGAACCTTAAAGTAGTTGATTATTTTTCCTAGGTCGTTGGTAAACTTTGTAGGTGGAATTAAACTCGTAGGGTCCGGCTAGTGAGTTGTGCCTATCCTTTGGGGTTGGCTTTTAAGTAATTGGTCAACCATTGGAATCGACTAAAGCCTTCTCTTAGTTGATCCTATGGGTTGACCTCTATGTCTGATAAGGTTGGCAACGGGCAGACCAGGAGAGGATTCTCTATTCCCGTCCTCGCGAGGGAAATCAATTCCCATCCTTGCCACCATCCCCATTATTAGGGGGCGGCAATGATTGTGTCAAAGATTACTCTCAATCTCCCTGTCAGGGATTTTCTTTACCACTTTCTTCTTTTTTCTAGACACTCTTGGGTTGGAGTGCCAAAGATTGTTCTAATCTCCCGTAGGGATGAAGAGTTATCATATCTCCAGTCTCTACCTCGTTGATTTTGTCATGCACTTGTTTGATGCTCTCTCCAACATATTCCTTTAGTAGTCCTTTCTAGATCAACATTTCAATTGACTCATTTAGATCGAGACAATTCATTGTGGCCTGCTCGTTCGCGATGGAAAAGACAATATTTGTCTTTATTTCTCTAATGTGATCTAACCGTCATCTTTGTCGGCCATTTTATCATATCCATATATATTATGAATTTTCATAGTGCAATATTTGCTCAATTGAGCCATTTTATCACTAAATCGATGATTAATTCTCACAGGCAATGCCAACAGTTGATGTTAAACTTTGGTATCCATGGTAAGTTTGTAATAGAAAAGAAAAAACTAAATAATTGCCTTCAAAAGAAATTAATCTTCACATGTGAGGTGTTAAGCCTCCTAACTTCAACACTCAAGATAGTCCCAAATGAATTACGTAGGAAGCTAAGCAAGTAGAGAAGCTAAGAGTATTTTGGACATATATTGAGTGTATGTATTGTTTTGCTTATATAGAAATCTGATTTTGTAGCACACGTGTGGCCAATTAATACCTCGAGAATCTATCAAGTGAGTAATTGGACCCGTTATGTAGTGGGTTGTCGAAACAATTTTGTATCACTTGAGTGAGTCTCAATCTGACACTACAACAAATTTAGGTTTTTTTGACACATGAATTTTTTATTTCGTTGACATTAGTGGAAAAAAAATCATCAACATAACTTTTGTTGATAACAAAAAACATCAATACAGAGTTTTAGTTGACGTTTTTTAGCCGTCAACAAATCCCTTTTGTTGACGTTTTGGATTTGTTGATATTGGTTTTATTTGATTTTTTTTTCCTGTCCACAGAGGTCTTTGTTAACATTTTTTTGGCCGTCAAGAAATGTCATAATTGTAGTAGTGTGAACTCCAAATGAGTTGGTTTTCTTTCATAAATTGCTTGTAAACTTTATGGAGGAACCAAACTGGTAAAGTTAGGTTCATAAGTTATGTCAACTTTTGAGGTTGGTCTTCAACGGGAAGCCGATTTTGACCCACTTTTAAGAGTCGGCTTCCCTTGACCAGGGTTAACCAAGGCTTTCTTTTGGCTTCTTTTGGTCGATCGATTCCCTTTATAGCTAATCTTAAGTGTCATTCTTTGGGGTTAAATCTCTAAGGATCAGAATTCATTCGGTGAATTCTTTTGTTATTGTTGGGCCCATTGACCCACTCTTTCAAGTATGGGCTTAGTACAATTGTCACCCATAACAATTATATTCTAAAAATAAAGTGTTAAGCGTGTCATTGAAGCCTTAGATCATTCAAAAAAATCAAGAAGCTTTTAAATTTAAAAATAATAATAATAAAATTTTGATGTAGAAGAAAATTGTAAATTGTAATCATATGAAAAAGAAGACGAATATTTGGATCGTACACAAGTGTTGTTTAAACTTGATATCTAATTCTAAAGACATTTTTCTTTTGTATGATGGCAAAATGGAAAAGTGAAATAAATTGAATAACACCATCCGACCATGGCCTACTAGTTGAATATCACCTAAAAAGAACATTTCACTTTTTTTTTTTTTTTTTTTTTTTTTTTTTTTTTTTTTTAATTAAAAAAAAAAAAGAACTTTTTTTATTTTCTTAGAATAACATTCTTCAAGATGAAATAATTTATCTAAATACTACGATAAATCGTGTTTTGAAAAGATAACTTTAACCAATTGAATCGCTTATATGAACAAATGATGGATTAACAGAAACTATGTTCCGAAGGGATTTACTTGAAAAACAATTTGCTCATCATTCAGAGACTCAAGATCTCACCTTTTAGATTCAACAATCACTTAAAATTTAAACTTAGTTTAAACTAATCTAATTTCTGATTTTTTTTTTTTTTTTTTGTAAGAACACTTAGTTTAAACCAATCTAATCTTTTTCTTAAGAAATACTTTTGGTCTCCTGAAAATAATGTTTATTTACGTTTATAATTAAAATTTAGTAATTATACTTTGAATTTTATAACAAATTTATCGAAAATTATTTTTGAGATTTAATAAAAATTTCCTATATATATATGTAGACATAAAAACTTACTAGGAACCAAGTTTAGAGGCTAAAGTAAATTATTACAAATTATTACATATTTTAAATTATTACAAATTTGTAATAAATCACTTTTATCATTTTCAAAATCACTCGAAAAGTCTTTTTATTCCTTCAAACTAAATTTTAATATTATGAAAAATATATTTAAACATGTGAAATTAAACATTAAATTGATTTTAAGTGATGAAATGCATATTTTAGAATGGGTTTAAACCTAACAAAAGTGATTTTAACTATTTCAAAATCACTTCCCCAAACGGACAAATTATTACAAGTTTTAAAGTACAAAAATTAAATTCTAAAGATAAAATAGGCATGTACATAAAATTACATGGATTAAAAATATTTTCTAACCTCCTCCTCCTCCTCCTTATTATTATTAACTTTATGGGGTTCAATGTTTGCATTAAGAGCACTTTGATATGACATGCCAAAAAATTGTTGGCCAAAGTACATATTGACATATGGATAAAATTACTTTGGAGACATAGAAGGACCTTATGGTTTCTTTTCTTGAAAAAGTGTAAAGAGGGATTTCACATGGCAAGCCCCATTTAACACTCTCAAAAAAAAAAAAAAAAAAAAAAAAACCTTTTTAATACTCGAGTTTTTTAAAATAAGTTTAAAAAAAATCCTTTAAATAATTTTTTATTATTATTTTAAATAATTACATGACATTTTTAATTAAAAAATAATATTTGAAAATTATCTCCTCTCTCTATTTTTTTAAAAAAATATTTTTCCAAGAGATGTTTTGAAATATTGTAAAATGAGCTAAAATATTTACAGATATAACAAAATGTCACTGTCTATTAGTGATAGTGTAGTGACAAATTGCTATATTTAAAAATATTCCAATAGTTTTGCCATTTAAAACAATTACCTTTTTCTGATTTTAAATAACATATAATAATTTTAAAAAGATTAGAAAGGGAATATTTCATGGACCTTTTAAACCTACTCTTAAAAATGTGGAGACTAAAAAGTTATATTTTAAAATTCAAGGGCCAAATATACCTTTTCTAAAAAATTTAAGGACTAAAAAGATACATTTTTAATATTCATGAACCAAACGCATATATTCTTTAAAACTTGGGAACTGAAAAGGTAATTTTCTCAAAGATTTTTTTTTTAATGCTCATTTTTGTTTTTTTTTTTTAATTTATTTTATTATTATTACTTAGGGATTAAAAAAATACATTTTGAAAATTCAAGGACTAAATACACATTTTTTTAAAAAAACTCAAGGACTAATAATGTACATTTTTAAAATTCATAAACCAAACACATATATTCTTTAAAAAAAAAAAAAACTTGGGTGCAACATCTCTTGTGCAGTCCTTGATACACCCAATTAAAAATTGACATGTGTCAAAAGTAATTAATTTTTTTTTGTGTGTGACTAGAAAAAGGTGAGCATGAAACTTAAATGCAGCCTAAGTATTACTCATTTTTGTTTAATGAATTTTCTTTTCTTTGAACACTCAGTTTTATTTTTTTAATTTAATTTATTATTATTACTTTTTTAAAAACGGCCTATGGTCTCTATAAATGAGCAAAATTAAGGTTTATTTTTAGAATATAACATTATAAATATAAGCCACGACAGTTTATTAATGTCTTAATCATTAAAGTATTCTTATGTTGACAGTAGAATTAATGTCAAAATAAATATTTTTTTTGGGAAAAAAATTATTAAACTAGTCTTTTAAAATTATGATGAGAGAAAATCCACTTTTTATTAGCTTATTCTATTTTGAGAATAAGAATGGATTAGAAGGCTAATTCATTAACTTTATCCATTTGTTCTTATAATGAATAGATGTACTATATAATATTTCATCACATTTTGGAGAATTTTTAAAAATAGAAAAATAAGAAAAACTATTTACAGAAAATAACAAAATTTTTAGATAATTGTATAGACGCTGAATGTGACAAGTTTAGAAGTAAAAATTGATTTTCTTAACCTAATCTAAATTATTACTTTGAACATTTTTTCAAAATAATTTAGTGTTTGATTTTATATTTTTAAACAAATTTTTCATACAATTACAATGGATTTTGAATATTTCCAAACATGTTTGGTAGTAATTTACATGGGTTATTCTAACTTATCTTATAATCACTATCAAATGATTTTGAAAATGAAAATTCGAGTTAGTTCGAGTTAGTCGGATCATTTATTTAAATGTTTGTTCTAAAAATAAATAATATGTTAATATGTAAAAATTGTATTTAATTATTTTCATATATTGAATCAAGATTTAATAACTCAATTTCAATTTATATTATAAAAATTTTCTTTCAAATTGCAAAAAAGTTATTTTTAAAAATTGTTGAAAAATAAATTAATCAAAACAATCATAAAATTTTAAAAAAATATATGTAAAAAAAATTGTATCATAAGTAAAAACAACATACTTTTTAAAATTAATAATAAGGTTGGGTTATTTTAGGTGAACTCAGGAATCATGAACCAACCCAACTCATAAATTTTTTATTTATTTGAACCCAACCCATAAATTTTTTATTTATTTGAACCCAACCCAACCTAGATGAGTTAATAAACCAATCCAAACCGTATGGGTGGAATTGAGTTGATATGATTTTTTGGTTTATCCGATTTTTTGAACACCCGATAAAATTGAAATTTGTTCCAAATGGGTATAATTTTATGTCATAACTTCAAATTTGTCTAATATAAATTAATTATTATTGTTAGAATTTTATGTTAATATTAAACGTTCTCTCTTACAAAAAAAAAAAAAAAACTTAAATGTAATAAATGAAATAACCCATATTTAATATAATTTTTTCTTTTAAAATGTTCTTCATGGATGGAAATTTAGCTCCAAAACACCGATGAATTGTATTTCAATTGTGTTTTAATTTTCAAAATTTAAATAATACGAAGTTTATTTCAAATAATCTGAAAAATACGAATGAATTGTATTTCATTAATTATTTTTTCTTGTCTTAATTTTTCATTGTATAACATTGTTAGGATTAACTATAAACCTATATACAAAATATTTAGGAGTACATATTTTTTTTCTTTTAAAGCATATTTAGGAGTACATATTTATACATAAATTATTGTCATTAAATGAGAATATAGTTCATAATATGTTATAGGGAAATTGTCATTAAATGAGAATATAATTCATAATATGTTATAGGGAAATTGTAATGGGTGTCATTTATATAGTAAATGACTAATAATATATCATTTTATAAAACTAATTGCAATTTTAACAGATTTGAGAAAGATTTGTTATATGTGCAATTAATTTAGACAAAAATGGTAGATTTGCAAACAGTCCTATATTATACAAGGTTTTTTTTTTTTTTTTTTTTCTTTTAAGTCTAATAAGTGATCATGGAAAGTTTGGGCATAGACTAGTTAGCCCTAAAAAAATATCAAACATTTAAGACTCGCATGCCCAATAACCAAATGATTTTTTTTTTTTTTTGTCATATGAATTTTTTAATGTTAATTAAATGTGAGCGATAAGATGTAATTAGGCTGAGACTTTTTATGATAAAAAGTAAAATCAAACACTTAAAAAAAAAATTATGTGGATTTGAGAAATTTTAGACATAAATGAAAAATTGGTCCCTTGAACAATATCATAAAATTGTCAGAAATAACCCTAAAATATTTTCATCTTTCACAACCAGCACCTTTTAGAGAGCTTGTTATAATAGTCTTTCTCGATTCTTTGATCGAAATTGTTTGTAATCTTTCTCAAAACTTATATAGTAATCTTTCCAAACATTTTTCAAATTTCTAAATCTTACACCTAATTTTTAGAAATTCACTGCTATCGAAATTGATAATTTCCAATTGAATTTATAAAATTTTTTGTTGTTCGACGAAAAGAAGTTAAATTTTTATTCCAATCTTGGGTCGATTTCAATTGGGAAAGGCCAAAAAAAACTATTATAACGAATTGTCAAAATTGGTGTTGAAAAATTAAAACTTTTTGGAAAATTGTTAGAATTAGTCCTCAAAAGTTTGCATATTTCAAAACTAGCATCTTTTAGAAAATTCGTTGAAATAGTTTTTCTCAGTCCATTTTGGCCAAGATCGACCACCAAGATTTAGATTAGAAAAAAAATTAGCATTTTCATCCTATCGAATGTTTTGGACTTTCCTAGTGAAATCTCGAACAAGATTAACCCCAAAATTCTAAATATTTCAGATTTATCGGTGAAATCTCGCGTAGGAATCACATCGAGATTCTATATATTTCCTAAATCTTACTTAATTTTTCGCAAAATTTGATCTGTTCCAAAATTTAAAAATCACAGTAATCACTTGAGATTCAAACAATCGATCAGATGAAGAAGTTATTATTTTTTTTAAAAAAAGTGCTATTTCTAAAAGATGTCATCAAGCTTAGGTGTCAATTTTATTTATGTAATACCTTATTATTTATAATATACAAGGAAAGACATAGAATGGTATTTATTATATGAGAGAGAAAATGCTAGCCATCATCAGCCGTAGTAGTGGAAACATTTAAAAAAAAAAAAAAAAACCAAAAGGTTAAGTAAGGGGTCATGAGTTCAATCTATGGTGGCCACCTATCTAGGATTTAATATCCTATAAGTTTCCTTGACACCCAAATATTGTAAGGTCAGGTGGGTTATTCGGTGAGATTAGTGTCGAGGTGCGCGTAAGCTGATCCAGACACACACGAATATAAAAAAATAAAGGTGAGAAATTAAACATAAACCTTTTTTTTTCTTTAATTCACTTACAACCATTACAAGTTACAACCATTTCAGAAAGTGAAAAACAAACAAGTTGTCAAACTACTCTTAAAATATTAAAAACCAAACACAACATAATCCAAACTCACTTCAGGATGAGGATTCAAGTATTCAAACACTAGAAAGTCATTGAGCAGGCAAGTATAAACTACAAAGAAAAACTAGGTGCCTAAAAGCTTAATCTGTTGATGTGGAACACAAAAATTGCATATACAGCAGGTGTTTAGGTTTAGTTGTACAACAGGGAATTCAAGGCATAAGAGGTCGATTTACTTCTTAAGGCACAAGCTCAACTATGCTTACCATTGCTTTCGGGTTCCATCTCTTCTGCATCGTCAAAACGCTGATCGTTGATTTGAAGCTAAAGATTATGCAACAAAAAGCAGTCAGAAAACCAATAGAAAGAAAAAGGCCAAAAACAAAAGAAATAGAATATGCGTTCATTGAGTTTTCTGATGAAATGCTTTACAAGATAGAATGTGCGTTCATGAACATACCTGAAGCACCGTGCGAGCTAGTTGATCATGATCACCATTTGAGTGGCCGATTGAGTTTACTGGAGTAGCGGAGAATTGTTCTTCGTCATCTCCTGATACCGAGAGTCCTAAATATTACAGAAGATGAATTTTATATCATCTCTAAAAGTGGCGATGTAAAAGAATTGTACAATCTATTCGACTCCATACCTGGCATCGCTTCCAACTGATCAGCACTAAAAAACCAGTTGTGCTCTTCTTCTTCATCTGAAGAAAGCAGGCAGTTCATACCCCAAAACCAACTACTTGTATGAAAATAGAAACCGAAGTCCATTATGGAAGTGAACTAACCTCCAGTTGGTTCAGGGTTAAGCTCAGCACACTGACAGAATATCTCGAACATAGTTTCTACTATAGCAAAAAAATTTAAATAAAAAATTAAAGGTATTATTCTACATTCCAATAACATTTCACAATCAAACAAAAAAGAGGAGAGAAATACATTCGTTAGGATTTGAAGGAACAAGCCTCATCTCTCTAACTGCAGCTAAGTCTAAATTCTCAGACTCTTCACGATGACATTCTGAATCTGAATTCTCTGACTCTTCATCATCTCCAGTATCAATCTTCGAACACAATCAGCAAAGGAAACGTCAGAGGAAATAAAAGATTTTGGATTTTTGGTAAATGTAATTAAAAAAAATAGAGGACCAGAAAAAGAGCAGTGCCTAAAAGCAGATATTTGAGCAAGAATTTTCTGCAGGTCTTAATTACACTGCCAGATGGCAAAAAACTATTCTTATCCGATGTTTCCCTTGGATTTCTCAAAGTTGGCGTGTATACAAGCAAATATGAGAAACTTACATCAGAAGAAGCATGGACACAAACATGGGACATGAATTTAACATATTGTGAACACGGTGAAATGTTGATTTCTGAAAGAGTAGGTCACGGACAAGTTTGAGGACACATGATCTTTAATTATTTATTTAAAAAATATATGTGCATATGGTGAAATAAAAAATCTATATAGAAACGTCTGCTTTGTCCTACCTTGCCGCCTTGATTGAGATTAATCTAGATAAGTCTGAGGAAATCCCCAACTTTGTGGCTAGAGTTCTTGGGGATAACGATGATGTAACGCCTCCAGAGTTACCCAAAACTCTCTCTCTGTAGAGCCATCAACTATAAGATAGAGCTTGAGCTTGGGGTTGAGCCCCCATCCAAAGCTCCATATCTTATGTCTACATGGGTGTCGGTTGAACTTCGAGCATTTGGACATTCTGCTCAATGTTGGATTGACCCAAATGTCCAAGCTCCATGCGACGTCAGACGTAGGACGGATCTACGTGAATGAGTGTAGATTACAACGCCTTGAACAAAGTGACTGGCAAGAACAAGAACCTGATTCCAAATGCAACCGATTTTTTCGATAGACTGTCGCAAGTTGCAGTCTTCACCAAACTAGACTTGTGGTTTGGTTACTCACATGTGAGAATTGTAAAGGGGAACATGGGGGGTAGAGTACATGTGTGACTAAATATTGGTACCTATGAATTCCTTGTAATGTCATTTGGACTGACCTATACTAAAGGAAGGGGACTCCTAGTCCCTGGTCAGGAGGCTAAGAAAGGAGTTGATGTGTGTATGCATGACCCTAAATGGATCCGACACTCAAGGGTGGAATGGATACATGCTTTGCTATTGCGTTCCACCTCGTCTAGTTTACACAATCCACTTTTCAAGGAAGACCAAGTCACACACTCCTATAATTAATAAACCAACCATCCTAAACTTTGGGACCTTCTCGCTCCCTAATCTAAGTGTTTACACCTGTCTCCTGAATAAACTCAAGGCCAAACATAGAAATTGCTGCTTGCTTTCATGCTTCTCACCCACCCTATCCAATTGTTTCCACCTTCAGGCTCCTACTAAGTAATTTATTAGTTGATTACTAATCTTCCCTTAACATTTATCCAAATGGCCTAACAGTACCCAACCATTAAAACACATCTTGTCCTCAAAGTGTGAAGGATCCAATAGTTTCTCCAAAGAAAAATCAAAATAATACGACGCACAAATGAAAGAGTATATATATTCTTTTTTTTTATCCTCTAATTTTTTTGTCACCGTCTTTTCTAATTACTCATCTGTTTGTTGTACTCTTTTCTTGCTTATCGAATTCTTCACTATTATTCAAAAAATTAAAAAATAAATAAAAATCTCCAAACCTATCCAATTCCAACTTAAATCCCAACAGCCCACTAAACATACTGTTCTTCTACCCACGACTCATTGGTTTCGTTTCCATTAACACAGCAAAATGGAGAAACCCCTATCCACCTCAACAACCGGATTGGAAAATCTGAATATACCGATTCAAATTTGTACTTTAGATTTTCACGATTCGCTCTTAAAAAATTCCACAGTATTTTACCTTGTCGTTGCTGTCCAACCAGCCCTTCATACCTGCTGCTCAGTTGAAATTGGTGTATCACAAAACTTATATTTCGCTTCAGTTACAAGCTTACTCACCCACAACCTACATTTTTTCTTTGGCTTGGCCAAAGCCTCAAAATTCTTTTCTGTTTTGCCCCACAAACTTGTTTTTAAATTCCACAGCTTCAGAGGCCTGAGAATGTAACCTATACCTCACACCTGTGTGAAATTTTCATCTGAAGAAGCTTTGCCTCCACCATGCCTTTGTCTCCCACCACATAACAAGCAACTGTCAACTGTATCTCGCCAATATTCAACCCTAATAGCCTCAAACATCATCACTATCAAAATTACATTTCTTTGTTGCAAGGTTATAATCCCTGTTAGCTTCTGCCTCACCATACGTTAATTGTAATTCCCTCTCTTACGTAACAGAACCTTCTTAAATTTTGCAATTTTTGCATCCCATTTCCGCATCCATAGGATCTCCTTTCTTCAGTCATGTGAGATTCTATGCTCATCAAATGGTGGTCTTTAAGATGGGGATTCCATCTTTCTGCCTTTTCACATCAAATGGTGATTCTTCTTTAGAGTTTGGTTCTTGCATCTCCGTGGTCACATCACTCTCATGAAACTAATATCCCTAATATCCACAATCATTTCTCATCAATATGTGTGCAACGCTACCTCTACTAAATCTGAATTCTTGATGGATAAGACACCAATTAATTTGAATTCACACCTCTCAATCCTCGCTCTTTTTTGCTAATGAATCCTCCTCATTGGACCTTTCCTCTAGAAATTTGGATAACATATTCACATTGTGAATAGTGGGAACTATGTACTAGGTGTAAGTTGGACATTTATAATGTAGGGCTAAAATGGAATAAATTTGAAAATGTTGGGGCTAAAATAGTATTTTAACCACTAACCTGAGCATACTTTAATTTGTTAAGGCATGTACTCTCGACCCAGAGGTCAAAGGTTCAGATCCACACCCTCACACGTTTTTTAACTCAAAAAAAATACTATTTTTACCTCACATTTATTTCATTATTCTCATATATAAAATTTATAACTGTTAAATCACCAATTGACCCAACAGCTTAAGCTAATAGGTGAAGGTAGTTTTTAATTATATAATCTAACACTCCCCCTCACTTGTGGGCCTAAACCATGACGAAGAGCCAAGCAAATGGAAATCAATATTAAATGGGGAGGAAAAAATATTGCAGGGGCATGAACACAAGACCTCCCTGGACCACCTGCTCTGATACCATGTTAAATTACCAATTGACCCAAAAGCTTAAGCTCATAGGTGAAGATAGATTTAATTATATATCATCTAACAATAGCAATGTTCTTTCTTCATTGCTAAGTTTATGACACAGACAATCTTACGTCTCAAGTTAACAAAACCACCAAATAGTTTCAGTAGGCTTTGTATAAGATGACGCAAGGATACTAACCATTAAGAAAACTAGAAGTTTAAACCAAAAACAACGACATCATGAATCTGTTTAACTATAAAAAATTAATGAGCAATAATGTAAAACTGCACAAGTAAATACCTGAACATACAAACAAGGAGATGGATAGGCCTCTGGGTCTGTTGAAACTGCATGCAATGACATTGACAGAAAATCAACTGCATAACCTTTTGCCATGTCTACATCACTCAACCAAACCACTTGCCTACAAACATGTTCAATTTCTCAATGAGTCAACTAGTTAATGTATTAGCTCTTCTTTCTTCTTTTTTTTTTTTTTCTTTTTTTTTTTGTTTGGTAGGACATGTTCAATTAAATAGTAGACAATTAAGACATATATAGTTAGAAACTGGGCTTTCATATTGACAAAAATGAAAGAATGTACAAGAATATATAAGAAACAATCCCAAAAATAGAATCTCAAAACTAACATCAAGAAGGAACTTGAACCCAAAAGAATTAGACCAAGCTCAAACAATCCCAGAAAATAATCTCAAAACTAAAGTCAAGAAAGGACTCCAACCCAAAAGAATTAGGCCAAGCTGAGCTGATAATTACAAAAAGCTAATGAAAGGACACCCATAAAGATACATTGAACCTAATAACCTCCCTCACCTACAAAAGAGCATTAAGAGCATCAGAAGTCCCGACACACTTTGCAATGGAGTATGGACAAACTCCCAAATATCTTGTTCTCCACCAGCCACATTTTGCAGAGGTCCTTTCTATCCTAATATCCCAATTGCAAGCCTATATAGCAACTACCTGCAAACTCTAACATTATGTCTAAAGAAATAACCAACAAATTATGGAAAAAGAAGACACTGTTGTGTTGACTATTGAGGGAAAGCCACATGTAGAAAATGAAGACCTCTCATCGAAAACGGAAGCAAGTAAAACAGGATAGATAAGAAATCATACTTTTCTGAGAGCCTTAAACAATGGCGCCAAAGGAATGTACCTCTTCCCCCCCTGTTTCAACTGCAATCAACACTTTCCATGGCATTTTCCCTTTTGGCAATTTTTTTAATATTTATTCTTAATTTCCCCTTTTGTTCTAATTTCCTTTAGCTTAGGGGTTCTCCCAATCCTCTAAACTTTCTCATACTCGCATCATCAATCAAATTCTCACAAGCGACCATTTCATTACTAAATTCGGTACGCCATTCATTTCATCCCAAGATTCATAAACAGCCTTCATTTACAAAAGAAAAACACAACACACCCCTCCCCTCGCTTAACAGAAAATCAACTTTAAAAAAACAATAAAATACAAGCTCCCCACACAAAAGGGGTCCTAATTCCCAAAATTTTCTTACAATTTCCCTTATGTATGAATGGATGAAACACTAAAACAGAGAGTATCGAACAAAATGAAGCGAAAACGCGGGAAAGGAGAGAGAAAAAGAGAAAGAAGGTACCTGGAGGAGATGTAGAGAGTGCCAGGAAACTCGGGAGGCCGATTATCAAATACGATGCCGACGGCGGGCATTATGTGCATGAGAACCTCGCCTTGATTAACGTCGAAAGCTGGTAATCCCAAGCCATTCCCCGTTCTCTCGTTGTAAGGCCTTAGTCCCATTGCCATTCTGTCTAAAACCCTAATTCTTCAACTCTCTCTATCTCTTGATCACTGAAATTGGGAGTTTGCGATTGTCTAAAACCCTCATACTCTTTCTACTGACGCCTTTTTCGATTAACCTCTTTTCTTATCCTTCCATTTCTTTTCTTTTTCTTTCTTTTTTTCACCCTTCTTCACAAAATAAGATAAAAAATATTTGTATACTATTGATTTTGGTCATTTTAGTCTTTATACTTTTAAAATGTTTATTTTAGTCCCTATACTTTCAACCTTAATTTATTTTAGTCTCTATACTTCCAAAATGTTCATTTCGGTTATTTTCAACTTTAGTTCATTTTGGTCCTTAAACTTTCAAAATTTGATTATTTTGAACCTTTAAAAATGAAATAAATATGAAAATAAAAGGACTAAAATTATTTATTTTAAAAGTACAAGAATCAAAATGAACATTTTGAAAGTATGAAGACCAAAATGAACTAAAGTTTGATGTACATGGACCAAAATGAACAAGAGTTAAAAGTATAAGTACCAAAATGAACATTTTAAAAGTACAGAGACCAAAATAAACAAAAAGTATGGGGACCAAAAATCAAAATTAAACTATTAAAAACACTACTAAATTTTGTACTTTGTTTCTAAGATACTTGGGAACATTCAAAAGTTTCAATAATACGTTTAAACTTTTAAAAAGGATGTTTAAAAATACTATTGACTTTATTTTTGGATGAAAATTATTAATACTTTATTTCAAAATACATTTAAATTTTCAAACATTTCAACAATATCCATAAACTTTAAAAGAATATTCAATATACTTTTATATTTAGTATATGGAGAGAAGACCTTAATACCTTGTTTCAAAAAGACATTTAATTTCAAATTTTGTTTTATTACCCTGAATCTTTCCAAAAAAAAGTTTAAGAAATGTTGGTACAATTAGTATATGAATGAAAATCATTTATCTACTCCTCATTATTACTTCTATTTTCTCACCTTTTTCTACTTCAATCTATGTAATAATTTTATATTTCTCCTATTTTTCCACCTCTCTACTTCAATATATAATTACTCTCCTTCTTCTATTCTTTAATCTCGAAAATAACTCTCTTCAGTTAAGGTATATAGACTAACAAAGAAAAAGAGAATAATGGAACCACCAAGGGACCTTAAAACTTAAATGTTTTAACAATGTTATATGTTAGTAGTTGAGCACGTGTTAATACGTCGTTTGAGTTTAATAGACGAAAGAGTGAGACGTGTTGTTGAAAATTTGAGTCATAATAACAACTAGTAGGAGGGGAAAAAATAAATCATGCGCGTGACTAAATTTTTAGCAATGAAACTTTGTTGATCACTTTTGCAATTCAAATTGATCAACGTTGCGATCAATTAAGAAAGGCTTTCCTTGATTTATAATAATATTCTTTTGTCAGCTCTTATAATGTTAGGTAATTCATTGTTTTGTTGAGTTTCAAGAGGAGATATCTTGATTTTGGAACTTTATAGGATTTTATGAAATTTTATGCTTTAACTTGAAGTTTTGTGTTCTATTTGGTCTTTGAAAAAAAATTGGGGTAAAAAGTGGACAAGTGGAGATAAGTGTGAGTATATATATGATTAAAAAAAACAAAAAAAAAAAAAACTTTTTTTTCCCTTTAAATGTTAAGATTAAAAATGCAACTTTTTAAATTTTAATGGTATTATTGATGATATTTTCTCTTTTTATTTTTATCAAATCAAATTTTAATGGTATTTAGTTATCATATTTATCAATTTGTTAACTTTTAATATTTGGTTGTATCTTTTTTAACTGTTCAAATGGTATGTCTAGATCAGGAGGGTTGTCTTCATCAATTATGGTGAAAATCGAACCTTTGACTTTAAGATTGATAGTGCAAATACTATGTCAGTCGAGCTATTCTCATTTTGGTGACAAGTGTTACTTTTAATCTTTTTTTTTTTTTTGTCTATCGTCTAAATGGATAATCTATTTTTAAGAAATCTTTCATAATTATGGAAAACAAGTTGTCAATAAAGTAAAAAGATAATCAAAATACATGCAGCATTAAATGTTTAAGTAGATTTAACTCAACCGTAATTGATATGACTTTCTTTCCTAGTGGTTGACCACATATTACATGTTCCTTCAACTTAACTCAACCGTAATTGATATGACTTTCTTTCCTAGTGGTTGACCACATATTACATGTTCCTTCAACTACAGTGATAAAATTACAAATATACCAAGAAAAGGTGGAGGAAGATTATTGTATTTGTGTAATCTAGTGACAATTTTGAAACAATTTGTTTTTATGTTTTATGTTATAAAAAATAAAAAAGACCACATTTAATTTGGTTTAAGATATATTATGCTTTTGAATTATTTCTTTTAAAAAAATTAATTTTGAAGCGGGGAAGCTAACATCTAACCTCGTAGTCAATAGTACAAATTTTATGAAGAAAAAAAAAAGTCATTTGGTTACCTAGATTAGGATTTTTGTAAAATTAAAGAACTCTCATTATCTCTATGATTGATTGAATTATAATTGGACTGTATTTTTACTACTAGTGTGTAAGCATGCCTAAATTCATTACCTAATCGACCGAGGGCATCTTTGTCCATCATTTTATGAAAAAAAATATTTTGTACGTTTAGTTATTTACAAAAAGAAAGTCATTTACAACCATCTGGTAGACAATTCAGATTATGTTTTATGTTTTTAAATTTATTGAGTTCAACAAATATGCATTTTGCATGCAGTCTAGATTATGTTTTATAAAACTGTTTTCTGAATTATGTGAACGGATAGTGTAAATTGTAAAAAAAAAACAACATTTTTATGTTTATAAAGAAAAATGAAAACAATAATAAAAAAATTAAGAGGAATTTTAAAAAACAAAAAACAAAAAACATGATCCCATTTGTTAACCATTTGATTTTTAGTTTTTAATTTTTGAAAATTAAATTTGTAAACACTCGTTCCACCTCGTACTTTCTTGCTTTATAATCTACCTTTCTTTTAAAAAATCAAATCAAAATTTTAAAATTAAAAAAATTAATTTTTAAAAACTTATTTTTGTTTTCAAAATTTGACTAAGATTTTATCTTTTATACTCAAAATATATGCAAATTAACTTTATTATAAAAAATTAATAACAAAAAATAAAACGGTTAACAAACTGGGTCTAAATGATTACCAAACTAGTCTAGTTAATTTTCAAAATCCATCTCTTAAAATTTTTAATTTTTTTTTACACAAAAATGAAAAAAAAAAAACCTTCGAATTTGGCCCGATCTATCTTATATTTTGGGCCTGTAGTCCACTGATATTAATACCAAAACCCTAGCTTCCAATCTTCATCTTCTTCGACACTAAATCCTCCAACTGAAAAACCTAGCACTGGTAGCCGCCCCTTCCTCCGGTAGTCTTCCCCACCGCTTCCGTTCCCTTTCACATGGTGTTTGCCCTAGTCTTTCTTACATCTGATTGGCTTGGTTTTGGAATTTTTGTTTTCAGGAAGTAAGCAAACATGGCGTATGCAGCGATGAAGCCAACGAAGCCTGGTTTGGAGGACGCACAGGAGCAGATCCACAAGATTAGGATCACTCTTTCTTCGAAGAATGTGAAGAACCTTGAAAAGGGTATCTCCTTATACCTCTGTTGTTTTCGAGTTTGCAAGTTGAAATTTTCTTTTATCTGATATTGCATTCGAACTCATTTGCCGTTTCTCTCTTGGTTTTGCGTTTTTGTAAAGTGTTTCTGAAATGTATAGATTCTTCCACATTTGCGTTATGATTGTTGTCTTTGTTTGTAACTTTGTAGCTCGTTGGCTTTTTCACTTTTCATGTTCTTGATTTTTAACGTGTTAATTATTGCATTGTTATTTATGTTATGGCCTTCGAAATTTATCTGCCAATTGAACTTCCGATGGTTGCTCAGGGAGAATAATCCATGGTTCACAAATGAGGGGCTTTGACTTTACTCAACAAGGGTTTTCTCTTCCCTAATTTATATGTTTTTACAAATAATTGAAATTTTGTTTCTTGATGTCTTCAGCTTTATAAATGTTTGCGCAATCCTCATGGTTTACTTTCTTTTTTAATCAACAGTTTGTGCTGATTTGGTTCGGGGTGCCAAAGACAAGAGACTGAGGGTTAAGGGACCTGTGAGGATGCCAACAAAAGTCCTGCACATCACCACCAGGAAATCTCCCTGCGGTGAAGGTACTTTTGAATCAATACTTATTTTAAGATTAACAGTAAGCCTGGTTTTGAAATCCTCTGTCTGTTTGTTTGTTAGTAATTGTTTCCCTAGATCACTCCCTCAACTGAATTTTCCCTTATATCTCTCTTTCCATCTACCATTTGTATTTATCTGGCATTGGCATTGGCATTGGTGGTGTTAGTTAAATATTCATGCATCATCATATTTTGATCTTCACACCCTTGTGTTTTAATGTTTTAATCCTCTTATCTCTTTATCCTTTCTCCATGTCAACAGCCCTTATACCTGTTCATTGTTTTTCATACTTGAACTTTGGATGGGAGTTTTGGTGACTGTTCATTGTTTTTCATACTTGAACTTTGGATGGGAGTTTTGGTGATTCTGCTGTATGAATTTGTCTTCATTCACGAAACTCTGTTGAAACTGAATTATTATTTGACCCTGCAATTCTAGAAAATAAGACAAGTAATTTATGAACGTGAGATCTGTAAGTCTTTGGAATTGTGCTTTGACGAGTTCCATGATAAAATTTTGAGTTTATTATTCTTTGTTAGTATATTATCTCCATATTGCATGTAAAACTGATATACTTAGTCAGTATCATAGATTCATAAATCATAATCAACTGTAGATAATGTACTTACTCTGGCATTGTTCTATAATTATTCAGTGAATATTGGTTATTTTTGTATATGCCATATTCATCAGATGAAGAACATTGATCTTTTAAATCCATTATGAATGTTAGTTAATGATCTTTTACTTTTGTTGTAGGTACCAACACATGGGACAGATTTGAACTTCGTGTCCACAAGCGGGTTATCGACCTCTTTAGCTCAGCTGACGTTGTTAAGCAGATCACGTCTATCACCATCGAACCAGGTGTTGAGGTTGAAGTCACAATTGCAGATTGATTGATGTGTTCAATATTTCTGAAGTTCTTAAATTCACTCGTAGTTATCTAGAGTTCTATGTACTCTGTGTGCCTGCCCTGTTTCAATCTCAAATGTTAAGGTTAATGCGTTATCCATTTTTGTCATAATTTTGAAGTTTATAACTTATTTCGAGAGCAAAATTTTTGTCTACTGTCATTTCGTTGATTTCTTTGGATTTTTTTTACTTAGATGAAAAGTTAGAATATATTTCCATGAGCTGTATTCTGCTTTTATGTGCCATATGTTTCAATGTGAATGGTCTTCCATATCCATCTGGTCAGTGTTTCAAAGTTTTATTTTGATAGCCAATATTATTAATTAAATCAAGTTGTGGGTCTCTTGTTTTGATGCCCTCTTGTTTCTCTTGTTTATTCATGTTCGTTGGTATACGTTCATGTTGGTCTCATACAATTTAGGTATCATCTCCTGAGGCTTTTTTTTATTTTCTTTTTGCCATTTCCGTCTTCATTTATGCTTCTTCCATTTAATTTCTTTATCATGTTTGCATTTACGTATAAAATAAGCTTAAGCTAAATTGACTTTCGCAATTTATTTTCAATCGAAATCATTTTGTTTTTGTTTTTGAAAAAATTTCAATCGAAATCTATTGATAAGTATTCTTCCATTTATTTTTCTTTCACCTTATATTTTGTATTTGTGAGTTCCAATTGAATTGAGTTTTTAGTTCGTTTTAAAATTATTATTAATTATCAATTATACATTTTAAAAAAGCAAACAATAACATCATTCTTCTCGAAATTTCCTCGTTAGAAATACAATTCACTAATAGTATCCTCAACTAAAATCTCAATTCAATGTAAGTTGTATTTTTCCCTACATAATAAAGTATAA
The DNA here is from genome assembly GCA_002890555.2 of Lagenaria siceraria. Taxonomy (NCBI): domain Eukaryota; kingdom Viridiplantae; phylum Streptophyta; class Magnoliopsida; order Cucurbitales; family Cucurbitaceae; genus Lagenaria; species Lagenaria siceraria. The sequence goes on from CM016488.1 coordinate 5,662,603, forward strand.
AATCAATATAAGCTATATTAACTTTTAAAAACAAACATTAGACCAATAAATACAGAATTATTATTATTACTATTATTAATTAATTATTTATTAGTTTTGGCAATAAACAAATGACAAAAAAATATTATTATACACTTGGTTATTATTTCTAAAGTTGCTATTCATTACAATTATTTTAAATTATAAGGTTTTAATCAATACAATTATTAGTTTTAGATTTTTATTGGATTTAACTTGCTTTTGCACACACCTTTTTGTTTTACGTTTCTTTTAATCAAATCCTTGATATAATAGAAGGCTAAAATTAACTAACAAAATGATTAAAATTTACTTTGTCAATTGAGTTGAAAATGTTCCAACATAGATATAGCTTGTCAAGGTATTTCAACTTCTTTGGGTAAAAATACAAAGCATTAAGGGAAAGAATCACTTTCATCTCCAAATTATGTGAGTAGTGTCTATTTAGTTTCTCAAGTTTCAAATGCTATACTTTAGTTCATGAAATTTAGAAATAGTTCTAAATGACTGTTGAGTTAACTTGGCGGTTAATTGATTGATGAAGAAATGACATGCCATATTGAGTTGAAAATTTTCAATTTCTCCTATTAGATACTTAATTTATATTTAAAAAATTACAAATAAATTATCTGTTATAAGAGTACATTAATATAAACAAAAAATTGCTCAAAAAAAAAAAAAAAAAGACCTTCCATGTTCCTATGTTGACAATTGTTCATTGGGATAAATTACAAAATACTACCAACCTTTGCTTTACTTTCCATTCTCACTATCCATTCACAGAGTATATAATTCACTTCCTCTGGTAGCTCATCATGTGGGCAATGCCCTGAAATTTTGACAATATAAGAAACTAAAGTTAGGATAAGAAAAAAACTATTTTCTCAACTTACCTGCATCCAATTCCTTGATCATAACACCAACACAATGCTCTTTAAGCATGCCCAACAGAGACTTGGAGTTGTAGATAGGATCTTTCATTCCCTATGAAATGCACATTGCAAACTTTGTAAGTAGAGGTTTCCTTATTCTTCTACCACTTTTCTTTTTCCTTTTTGGGATTACATATAATTATATAAGTTAAATCCCCTTAAATTCTTTTAAATTTGTTACAATTTAGTCACTAAACTTTAGCAACAATTTAATTTATAGCTTGAAAAATTCTATCAATATTAAGTGACACATTTTATTATGTAATGACTTATACCTTATTTGATAACAATTTCGTTATTAGTTTTCTATTTTTTAAAGTAATGCATGTTTTCTCACAATTTCTTTACTATAGTTTTCATATTTTTTAAAGGCATTTGAGTTCTAAATTGTTCTTATATACGAAAGTTCAATGAATAAATCATTACTAATTAAAGTTCATCAATGTTCATGAACTAAGTTGATACTTACACAAGAGTTAAAAGGACAATATTTTTTAGTACTCTTAAACTATAAAAGCCATTAAAAAAAAAAAACCTTTACTATTAATTTTGGATAGAAACCGTTTAAAATTTGTTTAAAAAATACCCTTAAATTTTCAAAAGTTTCAATAATATCCTTGATCTTTAAAAAAAAAGATTACATAAATACCTTTAACATTAGTCTCAACAACCAAATAGAACCCAAAACTTCAAGTTAAATAATAAGATCCCACAATCTTACAAAGTTCCAGAAACAAAATCTCCCCTCAAAACTCAACAAAACGATATATCAAATGACCGACAAAGGAATATCACTTTGATCATGGGGAACATTCAACATTCTTAACAGATCAGAACAAATAGATTAATATGAACTGCAAAAAGGATAAATAAAGCCTGCATTGTTACAAATTTGATAATGCACATGTTTTCTTTCTTTTCCTTCTATTGGTTGTTCTCAAAATTATGACCCAAATTCTGAATGTATCTTTTTTTCTGTGTATGACGTATCAACACACTCAACTACTAATGAAACGTTGTTAAAATATTTAAAATGCTAAGATCTCTTAATGTGGTTTCATTATTCTCTTTCTTCTTGCTAGCCTACACCTTAATTGAAGGGAATAGTTTTAGAGATTGAGAATGAAAGAATGGGAGTAAAAGGATATTGAAGAACAGAGGAAAAATAAAGGAGGGAAACTAGGGAAGTGTTGGGCCATGGATTGAAGTGAAGGAGAGAGAAAATAGAAGGTGATTGGATGTAGATAGGTAGTTTTTGTCTATATACTAACGATAAGAACATTTTTAAAATACTAATGCAACTTTTGAAAGATCAAAGGTATTTTTGAAGCGATGTTCAAACAAATTTTATCCTATACTAAAGATAAGTGTATATTTTTTTAAAACTTTTCTTTGAAAGTTTGAGGGCATAATTGAATCTTTTGAAAGTTTGTAGTATTTTTTAAATAAACTAAAGTACTAATAGTTTCCATCCAAAACCAACGGCAGGAGTATTTTTTAAAGTTTTAAGGTATTATTGAAACTCTTGAAAGTTTGGGATTTTTTGATACAAAGTACAAAGTTCAGGGGTAATTTTTTTTAAAAAAAATAGTTTAGCATATGTTTTTTCAATTTATAAATCAAGCTCTTTTTTTTAGTTCAACAACATGTGAGGTTGAGGGGTTAGGGTTACAAACTTCTGACTTTCGATTGAGTATATATATCTAAACTAGTTATGTTTGGGTTGACTCTTAAATCAAGCTCTTACTATTACAAATTTTCATTAGCAAAATAATAATGGTATGTCAAAATACTATTATTGATAGAGCTTTGGAGATGCTATATACATATTTTTGATTCGATAAAAAAGACATACACACCGAAAACATTGGAAACTTACTCGCTTCACATTACCTAGAACATATCAACCTTACTTGACCTAAAATAGTTTTTTTAGTACAATAAACGTGGGTATAAGAATATGAACATTCAATCTCAAAGGAAGGGAGTATATGTCAATTATTGCTGAGTCATGCTCATGTTGGTTTAAAATAACTTGCATCTATGGAAAATTGACTCCTAAATTATTATACTAAATTGATAGGCCCTGTACTCCCAAAAAAAAAAGCCCCCTAACACAAAGATACTTCAAATGCACACATCATTCTTTTTTTAACATATGACCGTTGCTTCAAAATAATTTAAATAATAAAAATATTCCAACGAAAGTACAACTAACTAGTTAAGACATATATACTTCGACTAAAGGGTCAAAAGTTCAAATTTCCACCCACACGTTGAACTAAAAAGAACATAATAATAAAAAAAATGAGACCAACTTGGAAATTTAAAAGATGAGGGAAGAAATTGAAAAATTGCAAAAATAATAGGGTATAAGCCATTGTTTTACCTGGATGATAAGAACCCTTTCTTCCAATCCTTCCAACAAATAATTCAGTGGAACCGAAAGATCAAAGCTGAAAATACTTTCTAGAAGCACCAGGCCACCAGGATCTTTAGACTTTTTATAATCCGTTAAGGTGATATTTGATGGAAAAACTTACAGAATATGTAATGAAAAGTGAAACTGATATAATTTCTAGAAATAATAACAAAAGTTTAGAGAGGAGGATACAGCTCTTAGCATCTCATTGATAAGCCAATCATCAGCTCTCTCTGTTCTCTGCACAGCAAAAGAGTGTTGGAAACTTCTTAAAGTTCTATGACATAAAATACAAGAAATAGCAAGAAATTGGGACATAAGTTCACATACAGTGGGATAGCAATTCTTGAGTATGTCCTTGGTTTTCAGTCTTAAGTAGGATAAAAGGAGTCGAGCACCCAACCATGCAGCAACAGAAACCTGTCTATCCTATATTCCAATTACAACAATATGTGAAAGTCGGGATATTATTGATTATAAACGGAGAAAAAGAAAAGAAAGTTAAATCTCATTTTAGTTTCTAAATTTTTAGGTTGAGTTTATTTTCAAAAATTTATAATGGAGAACAAAATTAGTTGCCGTATTTTGCAAATTTGTTACATAGAAAATTCATTTGTAAATATGAATATATCATTAATATACTATAAAGTAAATCATTGTCATACCAATGTGCATCAATGAAACATCGTTTTTGTATAATTGATAAAGTATGTCTTTTTTTTTTTTAGTAGAATAGGGAGTGGGAGAATTCCTCTTAGTCACTAACACAAATGGTATTCTAGTTGAGCTATACTTGCTTTGACAAGCATGTCATTAATTTATATAATATAAGGTCATTTTTACAACATATTTCATTATGAGAAAAATTTACTATTATTTAGGCTACATTAGCCAAAAATCCTATTTTATAACTTTTAAAACATGCCTGTTGTTGGAATGTCTTGAATTTATTATCTGGTTCTGAACAATTAAGTATGGAGTTTCGTTGACTGGTCAATAAGTCAGGGTTCAGGGACAACACGCCCGAGTGGAGGCTCGGAGGTGTACTTATAGTTTTGAGAAACAAATAGGCACAATGAATAGGCACTTTTTTTTTTAAAAAAAATAACAACTCACATATTGGGTTGGCCTAAGATTCATGCACAATTCAAAAACAGTCAACAAAGGTAAATTTTAATAAAAAAAGGATTCATGCACAAGGAGCCAGACAAATCAAAATAAAATAAAGAGTAATTACATTTGGTAGCACTGAAAGCTTAATCTAAATTTTGTTATATCTGCAAATTTTTTTGCATTTTGCTATATCTACTAATACTTTGGGTTTGATTGCTATATTTGTAATTGTCCCTAAAATAAAATCATGCACTACCCTAGACTTGACTCGTGATTGGGAGGTTACCCGTTCTACTTTCACACCAACCAAACACGTAATACTATCTGAAATTAGTTTCAATGTCTATTATATATATATTATTAGTTGATTTGCTTTGTCCTGTTTTTGTTTCTTTTTGCCAATCCTGAATCCAACCGACAACTTAATTTTTTTTTTTAATAACATTTTCAACCCAAAACCACCAAACCAACCGACTTCATCCCGAATCAAGAAGCTATTTCAATCGGTTTATGCGATTTTTTCGGTTTTTCAGTTTTTCCTCACCCCTAGAGATTTGAATACACGTACTAATGTGTCAACGGTCAACAAGAGAGGTTTTCTTTTTTTTTTTCTTCTTTTTTTTTTAATGAAAAAGCCACTTTCATTGAGAGAAAAAAAAAAAGAATACAAGGGCGACAAAAAAAACCAGCCCACAAAAAGGAGGAGAACCCTCTATAAGAAGGGGCTCCAACTATGCAAAATAACACCTAAAGAATAATTACAAAAAGCCTTCGAAATCGAAGTCCACAAAGAAACATGATATAGCATAAGGGACCAAAGCTCACAAAGGTCCCTCTCCACACTTCTAAAAATCCTATTGTTCCACTTACCCTACACCATCCACAAGATAGCACACACTCCAACAAGCCAAAGATAATAATGTTCACCCTACTGTCAACAAGAGTGTGTTGGAGGGCATTGGATTTCAAATATGACCTAATTGTTATTAAAAAAAAAAAAGGCTTCTATTATATTAATTAAAGTTGATTCTACCCATCAAGAAAAAAGGGCTTCAGAACTTTGTAAAGGATAATTGTGTTTTAGGTAAGAAAAATCAAGCAACAAGGGTCCAATTTATGTTCTAATACCCACTCACCCTGCCTATTGGGCCTTGATAGTAATTGTATTAACATGCTAATGCACATATTTAGAGGATGTTTGAATTGAGGAGTTGGGTGAGGTATAGTTATAAGTCTATTTCACCTTGTTTGGCCAAAGAGTTGCTAAACTAGAGAACTTATTAACTAGCAAAGCTGAAAGATAATAATGTTCACAAAACTCACCTTTTTGAAGGGCAAAAAAGAATATCCTGGAATTACACTGCCAGCACTATTGATGAGGACAATGGATTTGACCAAAGCGGGCCAAAGACAAGCGATAATAGCGACAATATAACCTGAAAAGCAAGCAAGAAAACTTCCACGAAAGTGTTATATATAGGAAAGAAGTTTTGCGAGTTTATACAAATAAATCCAGTAGGTTTGTACATACCACCAATTGAATTTCCAACAAGATGTACTGGTCTACCCACAACTTCAACGATAAAATCTCTAAGCAATTCAGCCCACACTTGTTCACTATACACTACGTTTGGCTTTTCTGAACTCCCAAATCCCAACATTGTTATAGCCCAAACTTGATTTCCACCTTCAGCAAGGCCATCCATATTGTCTCGGAAATGTTCCAAAAAAGCACCAAAACCATGCACAAGAAGAATGGCAGGGCCTTCACACCCAACAACTGTGTACTGAAAAAGGGACCTTTCTTGAGGGAAGTAGGCATTACACATATCGCCAAAACTTTGCAGAGATTATACCAATCGAACAACTTTTTCTTTTTCTTTATGAACAATCAAAGAGCACAAAGTTTCAAGCAATCGGAAGTTAAAAGATAAAAACGATACTAGATTCTCATCAGCTTTTGTCTTTCTTCTCATTTATGGAACCAACCTGAACAAGAAAGCCATTCCATCTCCAAGTCCGATAAGAATGACTTCCCAAACGTCTTCCTTTGCTCTTCAGACCCATAAGCCAATACCACTGTGTTGTGAAAATCAAATGAGAAACTAAAGATACTTTTATATTTTAATTCATCTATAAATGTAAACTTCATTCAGTTAGACCAACTTCTAGAACCAACTAATCAAACAGTAGTACATTTGGAAATTTTAAACAACATAACACCTCCGAGGAGACCACAGCATCAACTGCTGCAGCAACAGTGCGTGCAGAGTACCCAAAAGGTGATAGGAACCCAGCATTTCTTTCCTTTTCATATTTGATGGCTTCATAATGCACTTTCCTTCTAGAAATTATTCCCAAATGAATAGCAGGACCAAAAAGTTTGATAAATGAAGCTCCATCTCGGCTTTCAGAATTGCGTACCATTTCATGTAATCTGCATAAACCGTAGACAGACCTCAATGGGCAATCTAATGAATAGTTGAAACAACTATGAATGCTTCAAGATATTCTTTATCATCATAAAATGGAAACAATAATAGAATAAGAATATGAATGCTTTGTGTTTTTGTTCTCAATGATGAATACGGTTTGTAAATATACAGACTAGTAGTAATAGCTGAAAAGGGTATAAAAAATTACATGACGAGATCATTAGAATCAGTTGTAGTGGAATGATAGGGCAACAAAAGATATCAATTTGAAAAAGGAAACGAATAAAAGGGTTGCAAATCTCTTAGCACTTAGATAATATTAATAATATGAGCTTGAGTTCTTTCGGTTGCAAATCTCTTAGCACTTAGATAATATTAATAATATGAGCTTGAGTTCTTTCTCTGTCTTCTTCTTTCAACATTGTTTCCTAGAAGAATAGTGAATAAGAATAAGAGAGAAATATGAACACCTACGCTTGCCAATCATCTCGAGATGTTCCCTCACTGTATCTTATGTATGCAGCTAAAGCATTCAACACACCTTCTGTACCTCCCCTCGTGAAATTCTCTCCTCTTTGTGTTGAAAAAATTGATTTCCCGGCCATTCTCTCTGTCCTGGGTTCTTTCGAACTCGGATTGTTTCCATTTCTTCCTCTTTTAGAAAATTTAGCCCGAACAATAGCTTCAGCTGTTGTATTCTTGATCGAATCCCAATCTTTACTTGGTTTGTACAGTCGATTACTATTCATAAGTTCCTTCAAGGCATCAAACGTGGGCATGGTACCTAATGATTTTATCCCATCTTATCATACAATACAAATGAAAGATTCTTTATCATGGATACCACTCTCGTTCTCCAAAGGAAAAATTTACGCACAGAACGTACCCCAGTTCAATTCCTGTTCCATGCAGGGTAATGTTGGAGAAGAAAGTGGAGAAGTTACAGGAAGTTGAAGCTTCCTAAACTCGTCGTATGATTCAGGTAAGGCCTCTAAGCTCTGATAGACACAGCACCGGTGTATAACAATCAACAAGTGAAAGCGGCAAAGTAAAGGAGAGGATTAGAGTAAAATGAACAGACCTTGATATCGTAAAATGGCGTCCTCCAAATCGTTAGATTTGGACTCCGAATCAGAGTGGACAAGGTCTGAGATACATCATCCATCAACACACATAACTCATGCTCTACTTCTTCCTCCGCAAAGACATGGGTAGCTTTAACCTGTTAAAAACCTTGAAGTTGAATTCAAAAAACAAAAGAACGAATTACACGAATGGTTCTTGAGAAATAATCTTTAAGTTAAGCCCCAACTCACAATTATGAACCCTAGAAAAATGGATCATCTCCTCACCTGAACTACAAGCTCACGGAGTACAGATTCCGCATCCCCAAACTTGATTAATAAATCCAAACCCCGATCCCTTAGTGAATACCTGAGGGATTCCAATGCAAGAAGAACAATCTTAAGCATTTCATCAGAAAACCCTGCATATACATTAAAGTTGATTCATCATGTAATGGCATTTGTATCCACATTGCGATTAAATCAGTCCATAATCAGACTAGAGAGAGAGATTACGTGAAAGAATGCGGGAATCGAAGATGTAAAGAGGGATGAGAGTGAACTGGGAGGCGGCGGCATGGAGAGCAGGGTGATCGTGGATTCGGAGGTCATGTTTGAACCACAGAACAGCGAGTGATCCAGTGTTGGGATTTGCAGAAGACTGGGTTGTGGCCGGAAATGCAGAAGAACGACGGGAAGGAGGTGGAGGAGGGAAGAAAGGAAGAGAAGGAGAAGGGGAGAAGTTGAAGATGGACATGGACATGGAAATGGAGATGAAGAAGGAAGAAGATGGGTTTTCGAGAGTGTCTGTGGAAGGAAGCTAAGGCTGGCTGGTTGGGATTTTTCCGTTGAAAATTGTGGCGCGGATTCATTCTTTTTCTTAAGAGCAAAACTGCTGTGCTTTTCCAGCCAGCCACGTGACCCAGTTACAGGGTGCCACGTGGAAAGCCTTTTTAAAGAAACATTTTTTAAAAAGTTTTGTTAGGATCGAAGTTTAAAATGTTGAGGAAAATTTAATGGAAATGTTGACGAAAACATTAATAAAATGTCTATGTGGATATATATATTAAGGTTGGAAATATCGATGTCGATGAAAATATGAAAGTTCCGATTTTATGGAAATATCGATATCGATGAAAATTTCGGGAAAAGTTATAGAAATTGATGGAAATTTATAGAAATTGTTATAATTTAATTAATGAAACTTTGATGTTTAATTAGACTATAACTAACCATTTTTAATCATAATTTCTAGGAAATTTTCACATATAGAAAAAATATCAAACTATTTACAACATCTATTAGCGATAGACTTCTATCATTTCTATTACTGATAGACTCTGATAGACTTCTATAAGTGTCTATCACAACTATCTAAATATTTTGCTATTTTGTGTAAATAGTTTCCCTTGTTTTTCTATTTTTAAAAATTCCCCTAATTTCTATAAAGTAAGACAATATTTAGATATTTATTCTAAATATCTGAGTAACTGTTGATATGCGAGCAAAAATTTAAAAAAGAAATGAAAAAATAATTACAAAATAATAAAAAGTTTATGAATATTTTGATGTAAAATGATGTGAAAATTATAAAAGTTTTGGATGGTAAAAGAAAAAATCCACATCAATTCAATTTTAAGGTGAAATGATGTGAAAATTTAATGAAAAAAGTTTGATTGAGCTTAAAAATAAATATAGATTATTTTTTGTGGTTTTTTTTAATTCAATTTCTTTAAAAATGAAAGTTTTGGGTGGAAATAAAGCTAGAAATTGAGAAAAATTAGAAATTAAAAAAGTAGCACATAAAAAATGTTTAATCCTTTGTCAAAAATGACATTGGTGTGCGAAATTATAGAATTGTGTGTAACCATGACCATAAAATTGAAAATGTTGAACTAAGCTAACATAGTTAATAAAAAAATTGAAATTTTCTATAAATTTTCTCGAAATGTCGAAATTTTTTCAAAATTGGAGGAAAAACGAAATTTCACCTAATCAAGATTTTGATGGAAATTTTCCACTATGGGATATATATGTTTGGAAGAATTATAAAAACAAAAATTTAAAAAAAAAATTTAAAAATTAAGAAAAATTATTATAAACAGAAAAAAAAATTAAAAACAAGACTTAAAATAGCCTATCTTCAAAAACAATAAATTGTCGTTTTCTTTGTCTTTCAAAATTTGTTTTGAAAAATTATGAACCCAAAATACACTTAACACATTTATGTCATACTACACAAATTACAAATTAAATATTATACATTTTTTGTTCAGATTGAGAAGCCCTACTTCTATCTACAAATTGTATCTCTTATCGATTTTTAGTGAAGAGTTTTTATCATTAAATATATGAAAGAATATGAATATATCACTAATTTAAATGGTCAGTATGATCTTCCTTTTCGATAATTTTTTTCGCTCGTTACTTTATCATGGAAATTATTTATATTAACATAAATAACTTTTTATTCTCTTACACATTTTATTATTTATATTTTCACAAATCAAAATTTTTTTCTCCAACATGTAATCTCTCTCTACTATTTTCTTTCCTTGATTAACAATAAAAATTTATTATAATAACAAAACAATTAAATTATTATTTTTAATTATCTATAATAATGCATTTTACCAAATACAAATTAATCTTATTTCGCATTTTCAAATCCAAATGTATTTTCGAATATTGTAAAAAAGAAGAATTTCTTTTTGTTTCCTACTAATTTTTTGTTTTCGAAAATAAATTTTCAGATCATAAATTATACGGGCCATAATTTAATTTAGTTGATTTATTTATTATTTATTTTTTTTTGCAAAATTTTGATTGAGGATAAATTTGGTTAAAATATATATTTTTTTTGTCAAATTTGAAGGTTGAATAAATTTATTTTTCTTATTGAGTTTTAATAGTAAGTATTTAGCATAAACTTTAATAAGTATTGAAAGATATAATTGCTAATATATAACATGTACAAACACAAGAGTTAATTTACAATGTATAAAATATATTAGACATGATCGACAATCATCAGATTACAAATCTTTATTGTGAAATACAAATGTTAATTGAATATAATTTTCATTCATTTGAATAGTTTTTAAGTGGCGGTTGATTTAAAAAATAAATAAATAAATAAATAAAATGAAGGAATGTTGAATTAAGAAAAAAAATAACTGATAAATAACCTAAATAAATTAACAACTTGACTAAAAATAATCCATTTTTACCATTATTAAACTTAAAAATAAACTATTTAGGCAATGTATGTACTTACCTTTAAATATAACCATCTAAAGTTGTATAAAATTTTATTTATTTGGAGAAAAAAATAAACTATTCATTTTTCTACCTATTTAATCTTATTTTTGTAAGAAGATATTATGTTATATAAATATTTGAAATTGCAAGGGAAATTTTAAAAAATATAACAAATAATAAACTATTTATACAAAATAGCAAAATTTTTAAGATATTGTGATAGACACTGATAAAAGTCTATCAAGGTGTATCAGTGATAAAAATGATAGAAGTCTACCATGGATAGATGTTGATAGAAGTCTATTAATGTCTATCAGTATTTTTTTTTGCTATTTTCTGTAAATAGTTTGATATTTTTTTTATTCCTAAAAATTTCCCTAATTGTAAATTAAATTTTGCATTTTTAAGTTAATCTTAAAAAGGTAAAACACCATACTTTTTTTTTTTGTCTAGATCATAGTTTATTATTATTTTTTTTACAACTATTCTTATTACATTTTTTTGGAGTGATTTTGAAAGAGTTAAACTCTCTAAATCATGTATTTAATCACTCGTTTAGTTTTACACTTTTAAATGCAATTTTTATTTCATCAAAGTGATTTTGACAATTTTAAAATTAAATGCTCAATAACTTACTGAATTAACAAATTTGACAAACAACCCATTTTAACCGTTTGTCTTAAAGATTAATTTAACTTTTACAATCTTGTAAGTTTAGGATTTAATTTTTCCAATTAAATAAATTAACAATTAGAACAACTCCGATAATTTATTTGGCTACTCACTTGAGAAAATGTAAAACTCATAAATTACATGGATATTTCACAAATACTCAACTTTGCTTATAAACAATAAAAAGAACCTATTTTCTTAGAAATTTCAAATCAAACCATGTCAATTACTTTGATATATTAGACATTTCACAAACCATCTAAGTTTGTTGATATTTATGGATAGAATTAATAAATGTAAGGATAAGTGAGGTAATTATTATTATTATTATTATTATTTTGTTTAGTGATATTTATTTTGGATTTTATATGTTAAATTTTGAAAAGAAATTAATTTTTTTAAAAATGAACAAAATGTTGTTATTATTAAATTATTTATATCAAAGTTAAAATATGTACTTCATTTATAATTTTTAAAGTTAAAATTACACAATTTTTTAACTCTAATTTTAACATTTATATCTTCTTTTTGAAAAAAAAAATGATTTTTTTATATTGTTTTTAAGGTAGATTTCCTTCTTATTTTCAAAAAATTGAGTTTGTTTAGTACTTAAAACTTTTTTATAACACCTACACAAAATCTTTTCATTGTATTTGATTGAAAAAGTAAATAATAAATTTGTCCATTAACATACATTCTATTAGTTAAACATATAATCGAGAATTTAAAACACAGATCTTGTGGTCCTTAGCACACTCATATGCAAATTGAGCCAGACATGATTTGATTCACGACTTTTTTTAGTATAACAATGCGGGGGTGGAAGATTGAATCTCCGACCTCTATGGATGAAGTACATGTCAATACCACTACACCAAGCTCATTTCGGCAAATGATTTGATTAGACTAAAAATTAAATGTAAAATTAGAAGAAGAAAAAATAAAAAGAAAAAACATCAAACACACTAGGTAGAGATTTGATTTAAGGATAAAATAGATTTTATACATATTATTATAATATTTATTTATTGGTTTTAGTTAGAATAAGTGGGTGAAGAAGGGAACGAAGAACCCAACCACACGCGGCTTTCCGTCACTTAGCGGGAAGCACGTTTTAAACTGAAAAGCATTATTAAAAAATAAAAATAAAAATTAAGCACACAAAATCTTAACGGAACGGATTCATCCTCCTCCACGTGTCTCAATCCTACGCCTTCTCTTTCCCGCGAAATTTCCTCTCTCTCTCACACTCGATCACTCTCCTCTCCCAATTCCTCATTTCCTCAATCTTCAACAAACCGTCACCGGAAAATACCCCCTTCTCTCCGGTCACCTTTCCTCCATGTCCGAATCATCTCCTTCCGATCATGATCCCTCTCCCTCCGCCGCCAAGCTCCGCAAGATCCCTCACATCCCCGTTCGCCGCGATTCCATACCCAATGCCGGAGACTCCGATTCCGATCATGAACATGACCTTCCCGAGGATCGCCATCTTCAAACTGACGATTCCTCCATCCTTATGGCCTCCTCTCTTGGCTTGAACCACATTCGGACGCGGTCTGCTCCTTTACCGCAACGGACCTCTGCTGTTGGCACGCCTTCCAATTTGGGAGATAATTCCAGAAATAATGCCACCAGCGGGACCGAGTTTGAGCCAAAAGTTTCCTCCACTGAACAAGGTATGCAGAATGCAGAATGTAGAATGTTTAATGTATGTATGTTTTGTTTTCTCTCTCGCCTCTGTTTTGGTGCGTGGATGTGTAAGTGTGAGGATTGTTATTGTTTAGTCCATGGATGGCTATTTGTTTTGTGAAATTTATTCATGTTTCGTTAGGGAAAAAAGTTCTGTGGAGTCAATCGAAATCGTTCAGATATCCGACAGCTCTGAATCATGATCTTGAGGTAATGATCTACGTTTGGTTTTGTTTTCCTCTTATTGTATCTGTATCTGAGTTTGTGCGTCGTAAAATCCGTAGGAATGATGGAGTAGATTAGGTTCGTAATGTAGTTCATCGATGGCCATTATTGTGTAGGGTACTCATGTAGCGTTTGGAAAGGAAATTCAGTCTCCACGGTTCCGTGCCATACTGCGTGTTACTAGTGGAAGAAAGAAGAGAACTCCGGATATCAAGAGCTTCTCTCACGAGCTCAATTCCAAGGGAGTTCGCCCTTTTCCACTTTGGAAACCTCGGGCATTTGGACATTTGGAAGTATGCTCTTCCTTTTAGTTCTCCTTCGCGTTAATGGCTGTTCTCTCTTTCTCTCTCTCTCTCTAGCCACCTCTTGTTAATTACGAACTTCGTGTTAATGGAACCTATCTCTTGCTTGCGTTAATTTTCAGGAGATCATGGTGGCTATCAGAGCAAAATTTGACAGATTGAAGGATGATGTTAATTACGAACTGGGCATTTTTGCTGGAGATCTCGTAGATATACTTGAAAAAACAGACGAGTCTCAGCCTGAACTAAAAGAGGGTTTGGAGGACTTATTGGTGGTTGCTCGGAAATGTGCGACAATGTCACCTACTGAATTCTGGACAAAAGGTGAAGAGATTGTCCAAAATCTAGATGACCGGCGGCAGGAGCTGTCATTAGGGATTCTTAAGCAAGCCCATACCCGCCTTCTCTTCATCTTGACACGATGTACTCGGCTTATTCAGTTCAGAAAGGAGAGTGGTTATGAAGATGAGCACATTTTGGGTCTTCATCAACTTAGTGATCTAGGAATTTATCCAGAGAAACTTAGGCAGCTAGAACAACTTGAGTTTGGTGATCCATTGACTGTGAAAGAAGATATTGAGCAGCGGCTAAAGTTGGATGGTAAGGATCAAGCCAGTCGAATGGTGAAGCAAGATTTAGGCCAGGGTTTTAGTAATAGTGCTGGAAATGTTGAGCTGGACTCTGCCTTAAGCATTGATTCATCTACAAGCATGTATAGGATGGCATCCTGGAAAAAGCTACCATCAGCAGCTGAGAAGAACCGCAAAGACTCTGACTCTACTGGAACACCTTCCAAGGATAAACTTGAACTGTTGCATGTACATGAAGCTAAGACTGGGAGCAATAACCAATTAGATACACCATCTAGTCATATTGCGCATTCAGAAGCACCTCCTAAAGAACAAAAAGTATCTTGGGGAATATGGGGTTATCATCAAAATGCCACTTTTGAGAATTTGATGATTTGTCGGATTTGTGAGGTTGAAATTCCGACCATTCATGTTGAGGAGCATTCTCGAATATGTACAATTGCCGATAGGTGTGATTTGAAAGGTTTAACTGTGAATGAGCGCCTTGAACGGGTTGCTACTGCTCTTGAAAAGATACTAGAGTCTTGGACGCCTAAAAGTACACCAAGTAGTGATGTTTCCTGCGGAAATTTTGATACCGTTAAGGTTTCTGCATCAAGTATGCAAGAAGAGGTTTTTGAGCTGTCATCTAAAGGAATCAGTTTGTCATGTCGAAATTCTGAAGATCTGCTTGATTCCCTCCCTGTTACTGGCAACTCCTCCTTCATGGAAAGTCAGGATACTTTTCCTGATTCATCATACAATCGACCATTTATTTTCACACCAGATCACAGTACAAAATCAACGTCAGCTGGAACTTTAACACCAAGATCACCTCTTTTAACACCCAGATCCAGCCAGATTGAATTGTTGTTGCATGGACGAAAAGCAATATCTGAACTTGAAAACTATCAGCAGGTAGTGTTTTCTCTATATCATACTAATATCCTATTTGTCCGTCGAATCTGTTGAGCTTTCAAGGTATTATTAGGGAGGATTTTTATCACCTTTTTTAATTGGATGCACAAACTCCGAAAATGCATGGTATAACTTCAACCTCTATACTAAGATTGTGATATAAATTACGTTCAGTGAATTTTCTTATAAGTTTGGTATACGTAATGAACCCCTTGTCATTATCATTCCACCTTACTGACATGGAATTTTGAAAATATGCAGAACTACTTTTAGTCTTTCTCAGTTTGTAAAAAGAACTTCCCAAGAACTCATTCATGTTAAATGTCTCAAATAATATGCATGTGGAATAACAGATTTTCAAATTATTGGATATTGTTCGTTCCATTGCAAACGTTAACAACTCTGGATACGGTGCATTGGAGTCCATGCTTGATCGATTAGAGGACCTTAAATATGCAATCCAGGATAGGAAGGTGGATGCCCTTGTTGTGGAGACTTTTGGAAGGCGCATAGAGAAGCTCTTGCAGTGAGTTGACTTGCTTGTTCCAAAATTTAATTCCTGTACAATACATTATTTCGTGGAAAAATACAAATCTGTCAGTAGGCTATCATTTTTATTTTATTCTTGCAATAACCTACTCTGAATCTTTCTTCTTTGACCTCTAGTGATTGATATTACTCACATCTCTTTCTCTGGTTACATCCTGATCCTGATATTTCTGCATTTACAGGGAAAAATATGTGCATCTTTGTGGGCAAATTGAAGATGATAAAGTAGACTCTTCACATGGCATGGTTGATGAAGAGAGTTCGGTGGAAGATGATATTGTTCGTAGTTTGCGTGCAAGTCCTGTTAATACATGTTCAAAAGATCGAACATCTATTGAAGATTTTGAAATAATTAAACCAATTAGTAGAGGGGCATATGGCCGAGTTTTTCTTGCCAGAAAAACAGCAACTGGAGACTTGTTTGCAATAAAGGTCCGTGTTCTGAAAACTGTTAGATGGTATATTTTGAAGAAAGGAATATACACAACTTCCTCCATAAGTTCTGTAATAAATATCACACCAACACGACTAACGTGATGATTGACATGATGATATTAGTGCTATACTGGTTGCCATACCATGCCAGACTAGCTATTGGGTAAGTTTGAGTTGTCCGTTTAGATGTGCTTACGAAAATTGTTTTTCATAGCCATTGAAATTGCTTTTCTGATTTTTTTTTTTAACTGCTCATCATTTTTTTACTTTTACTTATCGTGACTTCACTTGCATTTTATATGCAACAAGTTAAAAATACAATACATTCACATCATTTTGTATCTTAAAAAATAGTTAACTGTAAACTTAGAATTGTGATACTTTTGTCTACAGTATCTACTTTTTTGTACCTACTTGTAATTGTTTCTAGTCAGCATCTTGTTAAATGATTTATTTGAGTCTGCAATCTTCCTATTTTTTTAAAAATGTTTCTTATCTACAAAAAAAAAAAAAAAAAAAAAAAAAAAAGAAAGAAGAACTGTTTATTTTCTAAGAGCAGCTTCATACTAGTCAGTAATGAAACTATCTATGTTGTCACCCTTTTCAGCTTTTAAGACTTTGATATTAATGTTTTGATCATACATCTACCTGATAGCATTTTTTTTTCTTCTTTTGTCTCTTTGCATATGTTGAAATATATATCGAAGAACAAGTAATATCAGTTGAAGTCAATGGGGAATGATTTGTAGAATCAAAGTTAAAATTATCAAATTCATTAAATGGAGGGGCTTATCTTTGTTGCACTTTAAGGTAAATAATCCGTCTGTGTATACTTCAGGTTTTAAAGAAGGCTGATATGATTCGCAAGAATGCAGTTGAAAGTATTTTGGCTGAACGTAATATCCTTATCTCAGTTCGCAACCCTTTTGTGGTTAGTTGATTCAACGATAAATTTCCTTCCTAGGAAGAATTGTATGTGAATGTTAATTTCTCATTTTTGTGAATGTGATTATGAACAGGTCCGCTTTTTCTACTCTTTCACATGTAGGGAAACTCTGTATCTGGTCATGGAATACTTAAATGGTGGTGATATTTATTCCTTGCTGAGAAACCTAGGGTGCTTAGATGAAGATATGGCTCGTATTTATATCGCTGAAATTGTAAGAAACTGCTATTACCTTTTCTTTTCCTTTCCTTTTCCTATACTAGAAATCTATCATTAGAGAAACATTTATTTATTTAATTTATTACTACTACTATTATTATTATGATTATATATATTCATTTCGTCCCTGCTGTTAGTTTTTATGGGAAGAGTGTCAAAAGCTAGCGGCAGTTAAATTCTTATATTATGAAGTTGAATCTTATGCAAGTAATTCTGTTTAGTTTAAGACTTAAAATTGTCCTCTCCCAAGTTTGAAATACAAGGGTGTTCAAATGTTCAAATTTTAGGAGGCATTCTTTTTCATTGGAAGGAAAAGCTTTCTCACTTATTCTGTTGAGAATTTATTTGAGGATTTTAGGCAGGTGTGTAATGGAGAAGGTTGGATAGATTTCTATCAGGTCTTACAAAAGTTACTGAAAATTTCCGTAGACAGATCCTTGTGGTACTTTCTTAGAAGCTTTTTATGGCAGATTTTAAGGATTCTAATAACATGGGCTGGAACCTTGAAGGAAGCTGTCCAACTTAGAGAGGATTGAAGTGGCTGCTTTATTCTAAATTTTATTGGTAGGTCTCTGATCGGCCTTCAATAGTGACTGTGTATTAAGCAAGGGATAAAATTGGTAGGAATGCTTGGTCAGTTAGTAGGGGAGAGCGTGTTTTTTTTTTTAAAAAAAAAAAATTTAATAGGCTGTTTGTGCTTGTGAGGAACAGGAATCATTGGGGACCTTGTCCGTGGGCATAACAAGATCCTCTTAGATGGCCATGGTGATTAATCAATGGTCAGTTAGGTCAGTTATCAATAATATTATATCTTGTTTTCTTCATTTCATCCGTTTGTTCTTATAGTTTCCTCTAGAACCTATCTTACCTTACATTTGAATAAGGAAAAACCTCCCAATAGCTCTCTCACTACAGCCATTTTGAAGACAGAGGCTACAAAGGTCATTTCCTTGGTCTTTGGTCCTTAGGATATCAGTATGTACCTCTCTTAGAAGATTCTACTAGATCTGTGCTTTCAAAGTGGTGCATTTTGTTGAAATAAAAAAGGCGTGGAGGATTGAAATCATCTGTTTTTCAATTGCAATAAAAACTTCTTTATATATTCTTCAGTTAAGCTGGAATCTTTAAGAACAAGGCAAAGGTTGTTTATATGATTGTGGGGTTAAAGTCATCATCTGAGTGGTGTGAGATGAGAGGAATAGTAGGATTTTTTACAATGATTAATCGAAGTTTTGAGGATATATGGGAGTCTATTTATATTTTTGGCTTCCGCTTGGTATACTTTTCATTCATTTTGTATGGTACCGTATTTATTCTTTTTCTATTTAAGCTGATTAGAGTAACTTTTTATATAAGCTCCAACAGGTTTTGGGTGCGTTGATGTCTCGTTTCTCCTGCTTTCTTTTCTAATTCTACTCCCCCATGCAATATACTTCTAGTATTGCAAAAAGGTGCCAAATATCGCCTGTGTAAATAAAAAATTTAAACATTAAACAGAATGTCTAATTTCGTACTTCTTTAAAATACTTTCCTTCGTTGTTCATGTTTGTTTGGTTCCTGGGAATATAATGTTGGGTTTGGTTGTATTGTAAGGATCACTATCACAATGTAGAACTTTTTGGTATAGTTACTATTATAGGTTTTGTAGATTATGAAGGAATGAGAAAGATTAGGAATCTGTTATAGATGAAAATTAACTACAAGGGAAAAAGGATATTATTACTGTACGGCTAGTGCATTAAGAACATCACTGCTACAACAATTATCTTCAGGCATAAGTGGAAGTGGAATGTTTGAATAATTTTTCTGTTTGGTAGTCAAGGAAGAAACTGTTTGATTCTTTAATAGGTTTTTATGTCGCATATTGAGTGAATTCTCTTTTCAAGGATGCCATTTCGAATGTCCCACCTCCCTCCTCCGTGTACATGCATTTGTATAATAATATTATTATTATTTTTAATCTCGCTTCAAACTTCTTGAGAAACGTTGCAACTGTTTTTGCTTGTTACCCCTTTGAAACCTCTTCTCCTTTCTGTTACAGTTGACAGATTTTGGGCTCTCCAAGATTGGTCTTATCAATAGTACAGATGATTTCTCAGGTCCATCAATCAGTGGAACTGCTTCACTTGGAGACAATGGTCCAACATCTCAATCTTTGTCAAAAAGAGAACACAGACAAAAGCATTCAGTAGTTGGTACTCCAGATTATTTGGCTCCTGAGATACTTCTGGGCATGGGACATGGTCTGTAAACAATAGGCGTAGTATCCCTCTTACAAGAACTATTGTGAATTATTCTCAATGAAGCCTTATTGTGATATTATTTTTTTCAACTTGTTTCCTGCAGGTGTAACTGCAGATTGGTGGTCTGTTGGAGTAATTCTTTTTGAGATGCTTGTAGGACTACCGCCGTTCAATGCAGAAAATCCACAGGTTGAATTTGCTACTAGTATTCTTAACTATGTAATGAATGACGCATGCAGTGTACAAGGCTGACTATATTTTAGAATGCGTAATTTTTCTTCTAAGTTAAATTTAATTAGGAATGAATGCGCACAACCTAAACAACAGACATGCTCAATAGAAATGTTCTTCATTCCAATTGCAGTTCTTAAAAAAACTTTAGTGAACATAACTTTAGTATTTTTATTTCATACCTCAAGTTTTTTTCCTATTTATTTTTATACCGACTCTGTCATTCTCTAACAGATCCTAAATACTCTCAAATAACATCTTGCCCCATATTATTCATGTTAAATCTATTGTTATCTTGTTTGTGCTGAGAAAGTTCCTTCAGGACTGCAAATATGGCTTATTTTAGGAAGGCGTGTTGAAGAAATTAGCACAAAAGGAAGAGAGACAATCTCTTGGAAAGAAAGAAACTTTTATTATGAATGTACAAGGATGGACACTTAGAGAGAATACTCTTTTACACTCTCTAACTCACTCACTTTTCTTCCCTAACTCTCTACCCTTTTGCTTTTTCTTCCTCTCTTTGCTTGCTTTACAAATGGAGTCAAACCTCCTATTTATAGGTGTGAGATCCTTGGAGCTAAGCTAGGGGATTTTTCTAGACTCTTCTAAGATCTAAACCATTCTAGATATTTCTTGGGTTATTCTTATCTAAAGGAATTCTCCTTGGATCCTAAATAAAGACTAAAATATTTCTAGATCTTTCTTCTTACATATTTACATGCATCTTCAACATAATTCTAGAGAAGTCTAATTTACACATAATGTTATATTGTAGATACTTCAAGAACCTTCTAGAATAGTTAGTGTTGTCTTTTACTTCAACACTCCCCCTCAACGCTAACTATTCTAGCTCTTTCCATCATCTCGAATTGTTGTTGGAACTCTGCATGTTTGGATGCTCTCAGCCTTCTGGCACTAAGTTCCAACTTCGATGTTTGCTGAATACGTCATCTTCTTTTTCCATGGCCTTTCTCCATTGGATATTCTGTGACGCATCTTCATATGTCAATGACTCTTCAAATGTTGCTAATGTTGCATTTATGTACCTGGAATTTGATTTTCTTTGTTTAGTTGATCTTTGTAATTGTAGTTCTCGATCATGTACACCGTCATGCCAAGGATTCAGTGTTCTTAGTTGCCCTTCTTCTTCTTCATTGTTCTCTTCTGAAAGATTTTCTTCTCTATCTCTGTTGGAGCTTGTTGTCATTGGCTCATTCTCTTCCTTTAATCTTTATGTGAAAGATCTCTCGTCCTTAGGTGTGTTTTCTGATTCGGGTGCCTTCCATGTTAATGCTTCATCAAACGTAACGTTTCCTGATGTATAGCATTGTCCACTAATAGAAGCAATGCACTCTGTCCTTTTGTGCCTTTGCTTATTCAAGTAGGCACCCTCTGCTAACATGACATAGACAGAGTCCATTCCTTGTCCTTCCATCAACAGCATACCACTGACTTCCAAATCTCGGTATACCTTGACACCATCAGGTCCAAATACGACGAAGTTGCCTACTGATGCCAATTGAGATACTGACACCAAATTCTTCTCCATTCCAGGCACATAAAATACGTTTTTCAGCTCCACTTGATTGGAATTTGAACAAGGCATTATCATAGTTTTGCCAACGTGGGCTATTGGCAGCTTCGAGTTGTTTGCAGTTACAACAACTCGACTTCCTTTGTACTCTAATATGTTTTGCAGCTTCCTGTTATCTCCTGTCATATGGTTGTCATATGGTTAGAGCAGCCTGAATCGACAGTCTAATCATGCTCATAATTTACCTCTTCTGCATGGAGAGCCAACACTTCGTTCTCCTCCACATTAGATGTGGACTGGGGGTTGGGATCTGCTGCTGCAAAGCATGCCTCTGCATCCCACTCTTCTTCACTAATGCTTTCAGCCTGGGAGGTGACTGTGTTGCTTTCTGCTGTCCTTTTCCTTCGACAACAGTCTCTGGCATAATGACCTACCTTTCCACAATTATAACATTCACCCTTTTTTCTATGCTCATGATTTCGATAAGTTTTACTAGCTCCCCCTACTTGAGAGCGTTTTGGAGTTTCTTCATCTCCTTTTGATCCTACTTTCTTTTGATATTTTGATTGATCTTTTCTTTGGCCACTAAAGAGTGCTTCTTTGTTATTGCTCTTTATTTTGATTTCCGACATTTGCTTAGCCAATGCTTTTTGACTGGCAAGCATATTTTCTAAGTCGATCAAAGAAGGTTAGACTGCCTAACCTTGAATAGCAGCAATGAAGCTTCTATATTCCGGTTTAAGTCCATGAATAATAATTCTCCTCATCCTCGATTCTGAAATAGGGGAAGTAGGATCTAATTCAAAGATTTCACGACATTGAGTTTTTACCTTGGTGAAGTATTGGTTGATAGTCATCTCCCTTTGAGAAACTGACAAGAGCTCGTTTTCTAGAAACTGCAATCTTGCATCATTTTTCTTTGAGAAAAGTGAGGCGAACGTGTCCCATGCTACCTTTGGTGTCTCCGCTATACTGATGTGCTCCAACGTTTCTTCATCAACTGTAGTTTTAATTGCAAACATGACCTTACCTGCCTTGATATTCCATTTCTTTAAAGCAGTAGCATCCTCAGGTGGATTGACTTCAGTGCCTCCCACAACATCCCACAAGTCTTGGCCTTGGAGATACGACTTCATGCATGTGGACCACGTGTTGTAGTTCTGAGTGTTGAGCTTCTTGATTCCTCCAACAACTTGAAGGTCTCCCATCATCTTGTATTGATGAATGCACTCCACGAGTAGCTGTGTCCCAGACAACAAGCTTCACAGTCCCAGACTGTACTCGATATTCAGAAGCTCCACCACAGCAAGCTATGCTAGCTTGGCTCTGATGCCACTTGTTGAAGAAATTGGCACAAGAGGAAGAAAGACAATCTCTTGGAAAGAAAGAAACTTTTATTATGAATGTACAAGGATGGACACTTAGAGAGAATACTCTTTTACACTCTCTAACTCACTCACTTTTCTTCCCTAACTCTCTAGCCTTTTGCTTTTTCTTCCTCTCCTTGCTTGCTTTACAAATGGGGTCACACCTCCTATTTATAGGTATGAGATCCTTGGAGCTTAAGCTAGGGGATTTTTCTAGACTCTTCTAAGATCTAAACCATTCTAGATATTTCTTGGGTTATTCTTATCTAAAGGAATTCTCTAGAATTCCTTGGATCCTAAATAAGACTAAAATATTTCTAGATCTTTCTTCTTATATATTTACATGCATCTTCAACATAATTGTAGAGAAGTCTAAGTTACACATAATGTTATATTGTAGATACTTCAAGAACCTTCTAGAATAGTTAGTGTTGTCTTTTACTTCAACAAGACGTAAAGTCTATTTTATATGATGATTACATGACAGTTCTTTAAAGGGGAGAGTCAATTGTTTCCTATCCAATCAATGCTTCTAAGATAAGTAGAAATAATACACAAAATATTAAGCGCACTATTTGATAGCATATCTGTTTGGTGCGATCAGGATTTGAAAATTTAATACAGGGAATTGTAGCTTTTGTTTCATTGCTATTACATTGGATAACTGCCCAACATTTTAATTGACCAAAGGAGTTATTTTCATTGCAGCAAATTTTTGACAATATCATTAACAGAGACATACCATGGCCCAAGGTGCCTGACGAGATGAGTTATGAAGCCCATGATTTGATTGACAAGTAAGATTCATTGAAACCTTTTCTGTTATAACACCATATCAAAATTTACCACTTTCAGTTAATTTGCCGTCTCAAATGGTTGTTTGATTTTATCTCTTCTATTTTTATAACAAGAAACAAAAAAGAGAGATTGTACAAGAATTCAAAGTCTACAAAGTGTAGACTAAGAAAGATAATATGCAAAGAAAAAAAAGAAAAAGAAAGAGGGAAAGCTAAAGATAGACATTAAGAATAAGCCCCTCAATTACTACGAATATCATTTCGATAATAGTTATAGAAAAGTTTAGATAAGGAATACTAATGGGAAGCTTTGATCTTGATGAATTAAAAATGATCTAAGAACTTTTCTTAAAAAATTCTTTGATTTCTTGCCAATCAAATCTTGGAAAGAATTGCTTTGGAAGTAATAATCCAATCTTTGTTTTTCTGGGAATAGACAGACCGCAAAGGAGATGGTGAATAATTGGCTTTTAATCCTCACCGAAAACCCAGCTCATATTAAATTGATCGAAAAAGGAACTCCCGCAATGATATGAATATGGACAGTGAAAGAAAATATGGATCTGATCTTCTGAATTCAGTGGGCACAAAGGACAAACTGAGGGAGATAATCCTGTCCAAGGAAGTTTGATTTGGCATATATTCAGACATAGGATAGTTTACTAGATCAAATCCATCTTATGACCGTCCTAGCAAATGTTGACCGTGATATAAAATGCAATTTATTTGCATTTTATATCAAAACTAATTAGAGTCATATTTGTGAACCCCTTTCGTACTAAATATTAATTCTTTTATTGTTAATATTTTGTGTCGACATATTGTAGTAGACATGTGCCAAGTTGTAGTCAACTCTACTGGTTTAAGCAGGATTAAGTGGTCTTGAATTCACAGTCCTATTTGATCCTCTAATATATATGTATATATACATGTATTTAATTTTTGTATTATATTGTTAATGAGATGGATGTTACTCAATTGGATCATATCATATTTGACCTAGGATAACTTAGCTGTGTTTTTTACCATGTTCCTCCTTTTTTTTTTTCTTTTTTTAATATATATAAATATATATTTATCCAAGCTCGTTGACATTGGACAATCAGTTATGGTAGTGTCAAGCCTGAATTTGGGATAGATTGTAGTTTTTACTTAAGATTGAGGTGATTAACATAGAGTATCAACTTCCATTTGGACCAAGTACCACAATCTATCTACCATTTTTTGTAATTGATGAAAGAAATTGAGTTTATGTCTATCTCAAGATTGATAAGAGTGCATAGGTTATGTTTTCTATGAATGCTAATGCACTATGTTTCAGATTGCTGACTGAAAATTCAGTTCAAAGACTGGGAGCTACTGGAGCCAGAGAGGTAATTGTGTAATCCCTGGCAAAAAGCAGTAGTTTTGCTAGGTAATTATGATTTATGAAATGAAATGACAGATTGGAACCGTTTTCTTCTGTCAGGTGAAGGAGCATCCTTTCTTCAAAGATATTAACTGGGAAACACTTGCAAGGCAGAAGGTATTCATCATTGCTGCACGAAACAATCAGTTGACTTAGTCTTTTAAATTTATGAACCTGAAAGGAAGTTCTTATTTTTTTACTACAGGCCATGTTTATACCATCAGCAGAGCCACAGGATACAAGTTATTTCATGAGCCGTTATATATGGAATCCAGAAGAGGATTTTAATTGTGGAAGTGACTTTGATGATCATGATTTGACTGATACTTGCAGCAGTAGTTCATTTAGTAACCTACAAGATGAAGACGTAAGCTTGCATATAATAGTTTGCCTGCCCTGAACATGTGCTTTTAATAAACTAAATCATTTCTGTTACCCTTTGTCTGGTATTTATCAATCGGATCCTTAATAAGAATTGCTACAATGTCAATGCATATGAGTAATAGCATGGTCTAGGCTATCTATCACCAATTAGATCATGTGATCTAAGAAAAAAAATCTCCATCTTTATTTGGTGGCAACCAAGGATCGTGTACTAAATTTGCATGGACGCACGGATGCCATATTTGGCTAATGACACTTACCCATATTGAAATCCCTGGATCAACAGTTAAGCATCAAAAGATGCACATCATTCATGGTTGTATGAATCTCTTAATCATACTCCTCTCCACCTTTTCACCAGTCCTCTTGGATTTAAAGTAAGCACAGCTGAGAACTACCCTATCTATACCAGCTGAAACAAAAGCGAATGTTCATCGTGGAAAATTTTCATCATAGAGGATCTAGTTCAGTATATGTTAACTGTCTGTTGTATCACACGACTGTAGTTTTCGATTAAGCTTTACGATATTATACACAGTACTGAAAAATAGCTTTAAATCTACGAGGCATTGCAATGTTTAAATTGGAAGTGGATGCTCATACTTTTTTTTTCTCCCTTTTAAATATATATAAGCCTTTTAAATATATATAAAGCCTTGTTATATCCTCCATTTTGATTGATTGGTTGGATGCCATTGTGATACAGGGAGATGAATGTGGTAGTTTGGCTGACTTCTGTACACCAGCCCTTTCTGTGAAGTACTCGTTCAGCAATTTCTCTTTCAAGGTAAGGCATGCTGGGACTAGAAATTCTATTTTTTCAACGGAAGATATTTGCACGGTATATTTCATTCAAAGTGGTGAAGAGAATAATTGTGATTTAAAAAGAATCCAATATTCTTAATGTCGGAAATGCACTTCTCAAGGTATATAAACTTTTAGAATGCTTTGTTCAAGAAAAATAAAAACTTTTAGAATGCAGAGATATAGCAGAGAATAATAATCAAATGAATGCAAATGAATTCTCAGAAATTCAACTATTGTGATAGTTTATTTCCCTTTTAATTTATATTTATAGAAATTTCACTTTCAAATTATTTTTTGTTGATAGAAATTCCTGAATACCTGATTTTACTTCTTTTTAAGTCATTATTTATTAGGTTCCTGAATGAGTTAGTATATCTTTTTGTCTTTTAAAGTTTTTTTTTCTTAGATATAAGTCTAAAATCGAAGTTCTTGTTCGTTAGGTTAGACCCTGTTTGGATTCTATTTGAATTATTAATTTTGTAGGCTTATGTTTTGTTTTTTTTGGTCAATATTGGACCTCTTGTGTTCTTCCATTTTTTTTTCTCACTGAAAGATTGGTTATTCGATTGAAAAAAAGGTCTAGAACCTAGGTGGATTCAGTTGTTATAGTGAACTATAGAGTCTTCTTTTTTTTTTCCATGATTTTTTTCGCTTGCATATTATGTGATTCTAGTTGTTTAATTCTTGATAGTTTATTTTCTTTTATTTGATGAAAATCTTTCTTGCGAAAATAGTTTATACTAAATTTTTCTTTGTTTAGTTTTGAACTTTTGAAGTTTTAGACCAATTTTGAAAAACCAAAGAAGGTTTTTGATAATTATTATTATTATTTTTTTTGTTTTTAAAACTTCATTATGATTTCAAAAAACATTTTTGTAAATAGATTAGTGAGCAGAGAAAAAAAATGAGTAAATAGGTATTAGATAAACATAGGGGGAAAAAAAAAATCTTGGACACCTCTTTCGTTATGTTATGAGGCTTTGCTTCAAACTACCCTTTAAGCTTGATGTCTTTTGGATCTTTTTGAAACGGAGGCTTCAATTCTTTGCTACATGGGTGATTGGGTTGCCAAAAGAATAGAGCTTAGCTGTTTTTATAAATAAATTAATTGTACCGTTTCAAATATTTTTCAATCTTCGGAGTTGAAGAGAAATAGTAGAAATTTTGAATAAAAGTTGATGAGGTCGGTGAATTTGGATAAAGGACAAGTTTTTAACTCATTTCTGGAAATTTATCATGGAGATTTTAAATTCTGTTTCTCTTACTTGGTTAATAATGTACGAGTTCTTTTTGCTTTTGCTTTCTTTTTATCAATAATTTTCCTTTACTATAGTTTTAGTTTTATAATCTACCACTTTTAAGTTCTTGTTCTTTCATTCATTTTAATCTCGAGTTTTTACGTAGTGATTCAATATCGTAAGTTAATTTTCTTTTGAAGCAACAAGAAATTGATCAGTTGTATTTGCAGTTTACCTTCTTGTATCTAAAATCAAATGACAAACTTTTATAAATTTTGATAACAATTTAGAAGGAAAGGTACTAACTTGAACAAGGACCAAAAGTCAAAAGATTACAAGTAGGAAAAAAAAACATAGAAATTTGGGTATAAATTTTTACCTTCTATCATGATATTGTTGTTATGATGCAGCAACTTCATTATTTTGCAGAATTTATCACAACTGGCTTCCATCAATTATGATTTGGTTGTGAAGAGCAGTCAAAACTCACCAGATGTATCAAAACCATCCATTCCATGAAGCTATTTGCAACACCATCTTTGGCTGCTTCATCCATCTTTTGCTTCCAAACAATTGGTAAGAATGAAGAAAGCTTGGCATAACTTTTAAAACTTCTTTTGTTTTTATTGCATATAGCTCAGCTCTAGTGAGGCTTTTAACCCTTATATTATTACTGTCAGGAGCCCAAACTTTTATGTAGCTATTTTTGTAAGAATATGTACATTAAAATTATAATATTTCATTTTCAGAATTGTGTAAATATATATAATAGATATATAATATATTTTATAGTTTAAATTGGGGAAACATGTATTTCCATGACTCAAGTGGAACTCTGAAGTGTATTTTTCAACTCAGTACATGGTCTTACATTTTCTCAATATGCTGTTTGAAGGATTTTTTATCCAATGGACTGTTGATAATCAATTTCTGGAATTGTGGATAAGTGTTATGCACAATGCATGAGAAATATTACATTTTAGATTTATTGCATATGAATCATATGTGAGAATTGATATAATTGTTGATATTTCCTCTCTTGAAGGTGTACAACATACTCAATAGAGATGAAATAAGTTTTTAAACATATTGAACTTGTAAATAAAATATTTTAAATATTGCCTAATTTATAGTAATGATTAGTCGTTGAATTGTGAATTGGCAATTGAATTATAAGTGTTGTTTCTTAATTGTCCTCTGTGTTGGGTGACACAAAGAACTAACAAAACTACAATGCCCACAAAATGGAACTATAAATTTTTTAACCTTTTCTTGTTTTTGAAAAACGAAATAGAAACATGTTTGGAACTATGCTTTGGCAAATTAAAAAAAAAATGTCAAGCAATTGGTATATAAAGTCATCTACTTTCACACGCGATTTAACTAAAAATGTATTTATGCGACAACTCGCTAGTTTTAAGAATAAACTATCAGGAACAACGATCTTTTACATATCTTCATAATGGTTATGATATTTTGTCGACTTTCAATATAAGTCTGCACGTTTTCCTTATCTAGTCAATGTAAAATTTTTGTCGTACTCCAACATAAACAATATCCTAACACATATAGCTCTACAAAGCCATCTAAGTTGAGCTCATGTTTTACTTGGGAGTTGTATGGCTCTAAAGTGGACATCTCAAATGTTCATTTATAGAGGGGGTCCTCATATATTGACATTTTTCTGATTTTTGTTGATGATATTTTGATAACAAACATGGATAATTGTCTTATACTTGCAAGTTATTTCAGCTTTAAATCTGCAAATTTCACTTAAAAGATATGTGATTTCTCACATTTTCTTGGTATTTAGGTTATTCGAGATAGTCAATCTATGTAACTTTCACAAGGAAAATATATTTATGAAATGAACTCTTCACTCTGCCATAGAATTATATAGTTTGTTAATGTTTTAGAAATCAAGTTGGAATCCACTTTGAATTTTTAGTTTGTAAACATTTTTAGTTTTATTTAAAATTTAACTAAAAATGAAGGTCAATTAAGCAAATGAATAAAAAAAAATCTTATCAACTAATATTTTTCAAGACTATGATTCATTCACTGGTTTCTGGCCATCAATACTAAGGCGAGTAACCGATAAACTAATAGGTAAACTTAATAATAATATAATTAAATAAAGGAATTAAAATATAAAAATAAGAAGGATGGAAACTAAATGTATAAAGTAATTGAAACATGAACATTATTAAATATATCAAAGTAATTGAAACATGAATGCTATTATAAATCCATAAAGTAATTGAAGCAGGAAAGTTTAATATATACAAATAATTGAAATATGAAAACTAAATGTAACTTAAAAAAGTAATCCCCGAATGGTCAACATTAGAACTGAGAGATGAAAAACATATATGGTTCAAAATATCATATTGGTGGGCACACCAAATTTTAAAATGGTGAAGGTATTTTTAGAGTTTTTTTCCCTAATATATTAGGGACTAGGGAATTCAAACATTCTTATAATTGGACCTATTTAATTAAGTTATTAGTGTAGAATACCCTTAATTTAATAATGATGAAAAAATAGTGAAATTTAATTAATTATAATTCTTTTAAGGGTTGTTTTTAAATATAGCAAATTGAGCCAACTTATTTGCAAATATAACAAAATGTTACTGTCTATTAGTGAGAGACATTGATAGACAACAATAATGATAGTAGTCTATCAGTGTCTATCACAGTTAGATAGTGACATTTTGCTATATTTGAAAATATTTCCAGCAATTTTGCCATTTAAAACAATTATTATTTTTTAATTCTTTTAAATTAATTAATGGACATTAACACTAAAGATTGAAAGGGAATATTTAGTGAAAAATTGAGGTTAATTTAAAGTTTAAATCTTGAAACTTAGAAAACAAATTGAAACAAAGTATAACATTTCTATAATTTAGTCTTAATATAAGCTTTATTTATTTATCTTGGTCCCAAACTTTTAAAATGTACATTTTAGTCTCTAATTTTTTTTCACATTGGTCCTCAAACATTTAGACTGTTGATTTAATTCCCTTAACTTAAAATTAGCTAAGGTAACTTTGAGTATGCTAAAATAGACATTTTAAAGAAAAACCTACCTTTTTATTCTTTGAGTTTTGAATAATAGATGTGTTTGGTCCTTCAGTTTTCAAAACATATTTATGGGTGGGTTTTGGTTTATGTGTTTTTTTAAAAACAATCTACCTTCTTAGTTTTAGAGTTTTTCATAATAGGTTGGGACTTTTTTATTATTTTAAATAATAATACTAAATTTTGAATAATAAAATAAGTTTAAATAGAGTTGTTTTCAAATTTTATTGTCTATCAGTGATATACTGCGATAGACAATGATAGAAGTCTATCGCTCAAACGATAAAATTCTATCGCAGGATAGACAGTGAAATTTTTTATATTTATAAATAGTTTGATTTTTTTCCATTTGTAATAATTTTTCTGTATAAATATAATGTTAGAGGAAATAGATAATTTTTAAAATAATTTTTCTAATTTAAAATATTAAAAGATTTGTAGCAGTTTTTTATACCCATTTTAAAAAAAAAAAATTGAGAACTGAAAAATCTATCTTAAAAGTTGAAAGGACATAAATATCTTTCAAAACTTATGACTTAAAAATGTGAATTAAACCTAAAATAAATAATTTCTTTTAAAAAGTATTAATGCAAGTGAGATATGTTTTAAGAACAAGGAAAAAAATGTCCTTTAATAAATTGATTCTATGAATATGAACTGATTTCTACAAAGAAGCAATGTGCCTAAACCAACCTTTTTAACAAAAAAAAAAATTAAAATTAAAATTGTGAAATATTTTCCAAATATATGGAAATATATACATCATGCTTGAAATGCAGTGTGTTGAACTCTGTCATTCTTTCTTCTTTCATCTTGTCAAAATTGACACATTATCAACTTGTCAATTTAGGGGTAAAAATGTTCTAAGTAAAATTATAATAAGATTTATGAACTCTCAACCTCCTCCATTAAAAGAAATATATTGCGGTTTAATTACCGTCTTTGAAATGATCAAGTTTCTTCGATACATTGTTAAACTTTTAATTTTACGTTTAACAAGTCTTTAAATATTAAGAATGTCTAATAAGTTTATACATTTTAAATAATTTATAATTTAATTATGTGTTAAAGATTCCTAACACATGTTATTTTAAAATTATGGATTTATGAGTTTTCAAATGCAACATCTCAGCCCTTGAAGATTAAGTTTAGTAGACACTCCCTTGAGAGAGAGAGCGCGCCCTTGAAGATTAAGTTTTTGTAGACACACCCTTTAGATTAGACATGTAGGAGTTGTTTGAGAGGTTGGAATGTAATTAGGATTACTGGAAATTAGATGAGTGTTGGAATGCATGAGAAATCGACGGCGGAATAGAAATGGGATCGTGAACTGTGAAAACAGTGGAAAAGAGGATTGAGATGAAAATTGTGGGAACATAATAAGTTTGGTATTACAAATCGGGCAAAAAACGATCAATCCAAACATGAGTTTTGGATTACATTACAACTCAATCTCATTTCAAACTTGGTCCCCAAACAGTAGACTGCGTTTGACCCAATGAGTTGGGAAGTAGGAGTTTGTGAACTCCACTCTTTGTTTGGCCCAAGGAGTTGGTGAGTCCTACTACTAAAAAAACATCAATTTTATATTTTATCAACTCCTTATATTGTGGTTCTCGGGAGTTCACAATTCCCTAAACTTTCTAACTTGTTACTCCTTACTACTTCACTCTTTACCCTAAACATCTCCTTAGAGACTTATTAGACACAAACCTAAAAGTTATCTAAAAATTCAGAGACTTATTAGACACAAACCTAAAAGTTCAAAGACTAAACTTATAATTAACATATTTAGACAGTTAGACACGTTAAATCTTTCTTGACACAAGAAATCCAACCTTACCAATTACCAAAATATGATAAACAAAATCTACCTTATTCTAAGTGAAATGTACTCCATGACATGTCAATGTGTCTAATAACTATGTCAATAAACCAATAATTTAGTGAAAAATTAACTTTATGTTATAAAAAATGAGTCAAACTATTTACAAATATAGAGAAATTTTAATGTCTATTAGTGATAGATCAAGATAGAATTCTATCGCGGTCTAGAGCTGATAAACAGTGAAATTTTTCTATATTTATAAATAGTTCTTTAAAAAAAGCTCACCAAACCAATTTAAATCAAATTCACGGTTGAAATGATCTAAAAAAACAAGAAACAAGAAACAAAAACATACCCATATGCCTAATTAATCAAATGAATAGTCTATCAATTTGAATGACTCTTCTATTTTTGGTTTCCATTAACTTCAAATCTTTTAATCATTGTCCTTTGTATTATTTATTAATTTCATTGATGGGTTTTTTCTAATTACATTTACATATGTGCAACCATATTTGTTAACTGCAGTCAAATCTCAGAACAGAGAAGAAGAAAATTCTCAAAACATTTTCTAAGCCAACAATTATCTTGTAAGATTTCCCATCTTTCTGTATCATTTAATTAGATTAATTAGATGAGTTTGAACTGAACTGAACTGCTGAAATATTTTATCAGTTCTTTTCTCCTATGCCCACCAACTGTTTGTTAAAATCCCCCAATGAACCCAACTCAAAATCCTCATCTCCAAGCTCCTTGTAATAATCCAACAACCGATTCAAGCTATCCTCTGAAGAATATAATCCAAAATCACTGTAGATTTCACTTCCCCATGTTGGGAAATTCGACCATGAATCATCTTGAAGAGCTTCCATCCAAATTTGGCTTGTTAATGGCTGTTCTTTTTCAGTGCTATTAGCTTCTGAAAATGGAGTTATGGCTGCTGAGGAATCAGTACAGCTTCCTTGGCTGCAGCTTTCTGTTTGTTGCTTCTGTAGAGGCTGGTGTGTAACTGGATCTATCCCCATCTTTATCAGCTTCTTCTTGATGTGGGTATTCCAGTGATTCTTTATTTCGTTGTCCGTTCTTCCTGGTAATCTCGCTGCAATCTTTGACCACCTGAAAACAACAAAAACATTCATTAGAGACGAAACGAAGTAGGAAGGAAATTCTGAACATGAATGATCGTCAAGGTTCGAGCAAAGAAGGAAGAAGAAAGTCAATTCCCTAGGCGAAAAAGTTCAAAGATTATACTACAAAGTTTATTGAGAAAAAAATGAAAGAATACAAGGATATACAAAAAAACAAGCCCACAAAAAACGTCCTCGAGAGAAAAGGAGTTTAGCTAAGTACAATGTTACTTAGAGATCAGTAATTACAAAAAGTCTTCGAAATCGAAGTCCAAAGAGAAACATGAAATCTCACCAAAGACCAAACATCACTAGGATCCACCTTCCTCTTTCTCTCAAAGATTGCACGATAAAGCACACACCCCAACAAACCACGAGAAACTTTTTCCCCTCTGGTTAAACCTTAGAGAAAAATTCATAACGAGAATTACCTGTTGCCAAGGCGAGCATGAAGGTCGATGACTAGTTGTTGTTCAGCTTCATCGAGGAGGCCACGTTTCAAGTCGGGTCGGAGATAGTTAGTCCATCGAAGACGACAGCTCTTGCCGCAACGGCGGAGGCCGGCGAGCTTGGGGACAGCCCTCCAACAACAATGGCCATAAGTGAGGATGAAAGTGACAAGCTTCTTGTCTTCTTCAGCAGTCCAAGGGCCTTTCTTGACACCAAGTTTGTCACAACAAGGCTGCCTTCCCATCACTACAAAAAAAAAAAAAACTCCCAAAAGTAGAGAGCTTTAATTAAGCTTAAGTTGAAAACTCAAATTCAAAGTGTGATCCAAAAAAGCCCCCACTTCACCCACCTTTTTATACCTCTAAGTGGGATTTTACTTTCTCATATAGCCCTTGTCTTTGTGCCATGTGCTATGCATGTGAGAGAGAAAGGATAAAAATAAAAAAATAAAAAAATAAAAAACAAAAAAAAAACCCTAAAAGACTCAACCTCCCTTTCTTCTTAGAACAAGAAGTAAAAATTAATTAGTTGTGAGAAAATGAAGGGTTAATGGTAACTTAACATTTAAAAAGTTTATTTTTCTTTTTGTTGGTTACATGAATAGAACTTTTACCTACTTAGTAATAATATTAGTTCAAATTAAAATTCTATATTTATCTATCAATAGAAAAATATGAAAGTATTTCTCTTACTCTAATTGAACTTCACCCTTATTCAAACATAAAAAAAAAATAAAAAAAAAAATTAGAAATAGAAAAATAAGATAAATTATTTACACAAAATAGCAAAATTTTTAGATAGTTGTGATAAACGCTGATAGAAGTCTATTAGGATCTATCAATGATAAAAATGATAAAAGTCTATTACTGATAAATGTTGATAGAAGTCTATCAATGTCTATCAATATTTTTTTGTGTTATTTACTGAAAATTGTTTGACATTTTTCTTATGTGTGAAATTTTTTTTAAAAAAAGATAAATTTTAAACACTAAACTTCCCATCTATTCGAAAATAAATATAAACTTAGTCATGAGTTTATATATAGCTTTTATATTATTTACTTTTGTTAATGAGTAAAGTATAAATATATAAATCTCATTTTAGTTTTCTTTAAATTTAATCCATATATTTGTTAATTGGTCCAATAAATGATATATATTATATTAAAGTGAATAAAACAAAATTGTTTCACTAAATTAATGTAAGGGAGGTTTGTGTAGTTCTGTAGTTGGAAAAAGAAACTCACATAGAATGAGGTTAGTTTAAAAAAAATATGGTAACTTTGTCTCAATCAAATAAATCAAGCTCAAACCCTAACTAATTTTGGTTACACATTTAATAAAAATCTTTATTCCATTTTATTTTTGAAAAAAATTTCACAAATAGAAAAAAATGTCAAACTATTTATAGAAAATAGCAAAAAAAAAAAAATACGGATAAACATCGATAGACTTTTATCAGCATCTATCAGTGATAGACTTCTATCATTTCTATCACTAAAAGACCCTGATAGAATTTTTCTATTTTGTGTTGATAGTTTCCCTTATTTTTCTATTTTAAAAAATTTCTCTTTATTTTCTCTATATTTTTGTCAAATAAAAAATAAATATCTATTAATGAAACTATATGTTTTAAATAAAAGACAAATCAATCTCAACAATATGTATTAACAAAATTATTATGCTTTCTTTAGAAAATATATCTAATTTAAACTTACTCTAAAAAAAAAGAATGTAGAATTAAAAAGAAAGAAAAAAAAAAAAGAAAAAAAATGTCACAAAATAGCCATGCAATAAGGTCACGCAAAGCCTACCCTCAAAGAGGTCGCTTTCATTGTTCATTGAAAGACTATGATTCATTTCCTTACCCCTTTCTCCCGGTGGTGTGTCTAATCTCTCTTAAAATCAACCTTTTAATTTTTCTCCATATTTTTATTTGCCTATGAATTTTGATATCGATAAAAAAAGATGAATTTATTTTTAGAATTTTTTATAGAAAATAGTAAAAAAATACTGATAGATATTGATAGACTTCTATTAGCATATATTAGTGATGGACTTCTATCATATTATCACTGATAGACACCGATAGACTTCTAATACAATTATCTATAAAATTTGCTATTTTATGTAAATAATTCCTTATTTTTCTATTTTTAAAAATTTTCCTTTATTTTTTTATTATATAAAAAATATTTAACATGGATCTAATATTAATGAGAAAAAACTGTATACTTAGTTGAAAAATAGTGAAGTGTTTATTTTTTTATTTATAAATGTTTAACTAGATTTACTTAAAAATTTGTTTCGAGAAATGTCTAATCTACATCAACATTTTATCGATATTTTCAACTACATTTCTACAAAATTGAGATCTTTATATTTATATCCATCATGATTATAAAAACGAGGTTGGTTAAAAGTAGAATTTTAATTTCGATAACATACGTTGTGGGTGAATTTGGAATTTGACGAAATAGCCGAAAAATCAAAGAAAAATAAAAGAAAATAAATATAAGATAAAGTGAACTTGGTTCAAATAAGTCCAAGTGTTAGGAAATCATTTATAGAATTAGATATAATCTTATCTAGGATAAGGAAATATCTATCCCATCCAATTTTAAGAGGAAAAGGTAAAGTTTATCTCATTATCTGTATAAATACATTATCTTGACTCCATATGAGGTATTTTGAACTTGACATAGATCTTAAACTTGAGATAAATCTTGAATGGATATGAGATTTTGAAACTTAAATTATTCTATAGTTCTCATCTCCGACTTTAGAATTGGAGCCATTTTTTTTTGTTTTGCAAGTCATCTCTTCTCCAAATTACGAATTTACCGTTGTTGTCACGTGAAGGTCATGTGCATTTTTCTTCGACCAAAATTTGACATCAACACATATGATTATCAAACATGACCTTAGTTTTTGAAACTTGACTTAGTTTTTGAAAATATGAACAGAAAGTAAATAAAAGAAACATAGAAATTTATGGGTTGAGATAGTTTTTATAAGCTCAGTTTTTGAAAACCAAAAACCAAAAATCAAGGTCCTGTTTGATAGCCATTCTATTTTATCTCCTATTTTTTTTTTTTAATTTATGATCATTTTCTTCAAAATGTTCTTACCATGGTTTTCAATTATCTTAAAGAAATATTTGAATTCGAAGCCAAAATCTAAAAACAAATTTTTTTTAAAAATCTATTTTTTTTTTTTTTTAGTTTTTAAAATTAGGCTTTGTTTTTAAGAACATTGATAAAGAGGGGATAGCATATAACAAATGAATTTAGAGGTGAAAGTAGAGTTCATAATCTTAATTTTCAAAAAATAAAATTATTATCAAACGAGGTTCAAATAATTATGGAATAAGACCTAACCTTTCATAATTGATTTTCATTCCGATTTCAACTTGTAATCAATAAATGGAATCAAGAATTAGTGTGTACTAAAAAATCAGGCCCCTAACAATCATAAGAACCAATAAATTATTGAAATTTTTAGATATTTAAATGGCTAACTCAACTGATATATAGTATGTATTTATAATTATGAAGTATGTGAGTTCTTGTATCTTTCCGCTCTGTTGTACTAAAAAAAGACATTCATTTAAAAAAATATATTAAATTACTTGTTGATTTATATGATTAAAGAATTAATTTTCACAATTTATAATTTTGAGAAACGTAATAATATATAAATAAATAAGAATATATGATAATATATATTTTTGATATATGTTCAAACATATTTTGAATTACTGTATTTCAGTATTTGGTTGTACTGTGCTGAGTCTTATACTTCTCATTTTTTCAAATATAGTTTATATTATTTTGAAGTTTCAACAATTAATTATTATTGCATGCTATTCTAGTATTCCGTATTGATTTTAGGATAATAAAAAACCAATTTAAATTATCTTAATAAGATATATCAATTAAAACGATAAATTAGTTTAAATGACTCAAATCCAAAGTAATAATTATATAAAAACATGAATATATACCAAAAATGTTTTAATATTTACATTCTGAAAAAAAGTGTTTATATATAAACCGAATCAAATAAAAATTAATGTATTGATTTTGGTTTGGTTTGATTTTTTATTGACTTCAAAACCAACAAAGCTATACTAACTTTCACCCGGAATTGAACTATGTTCATTTTGGCGCGAAAAAACAGAGCTATACTAACTTTCACCCGGAATTGAACTATGTTCATTTTGGCGCGAAAAAACAGAAAAAGAAAATACAATTTAATATTTACACTTTCAACAAACAGTAAAAAATATATAATTAATTTCAATAATTGTTGGTTCTTATGGTTGAAAAATATTTTTGGTCTCTAAACTTTCATTGAAATAAGAATTTAGTCTTTAAACTTTAGCTGGTAGCAATTAAGTCTCTACTTTCAAATGTATAACAATTTAGTCACTGAACTTTACTAAATAACAATATAATCCATGTACTTTATAATTTATAACAATTTAGTCGTTATAATGAAACGTTTTGTAGGATTTAATAATTTTTTTTTATACATGTAGATCAATAAACTAATTTGAGATCTATTTTTTTTATGTAAACTATAAATAATAAGTTATTATATAATTGAAATTGATATTTAATCTTGCATGAGATTTTTCCTGATAAATACTAAATTGTTGCAAATTTCAAAGTATAGAGACTAAGTTCAGGGTCTAAATTGTTACAAATTTGAAAGTTTAAGGGTTAGATCGTTAACCAACTGTCTAGGAATTAAATTGTTTAGGGTTCTATCAGTGATAGACTTCTATTATTTCTATCGGTAATAGACCCTGATAGACTTATATTAACGTCTATCACAAACATCTAAAAATTTTACTATTTTCTATAAATACTTTTTCTTTTTTTCTATTTTTAAAAATTCTCATAATTTAACCTAATTATAAATTTTAGAAATTTGGGCGAATGGAAAGCAAAAAGAAGTGGAGTGACGCTCGTGTCGTTTTCATGATTTCGTGTTTGGAAAAATCCCCCAACCATAAATTAATAACACAACACACAAATATTTTCTATTTTTTATTTAAAATTAATTTCCTTTTTTTATTTGACAAAAAAGGTTTCTCACGTGGCATTACATCACTCTTTCTTTGCTTGCGTCACCATTTCCTCATGCTGACGTCTGACTTATTTGAAATTCAACTTTGTATATAAATGAAATTTGTAGATTGAATTATATCATAAATTTATGGCAATTTAATTTGGTCCTCATGAAGTTTTTCTTTCATACATGTAAGTTTGAGCTATGTTCGAGTTAAAAATACGTAAATAGAATATCGTGAATTTTTTTTACCTAGTTTACTTTTGAAGATGAAAATAGAGACATTCTTATTTCTATCCCGACCTCATTCCTAAGAATAATATATAGATACAACTCTCAATTCTTAATTTGACAGACTTTGACTATAGTGTCGTAAAATTTATTTTTGTGTAACATATATATATATATGTGGCAATTAAAATCATGAGTCAATTATTATATCGATCAAAAGTAAAAAATTTCAAGGGTCAAGTCAATTTAAAAATGTAAACTAATAACTTTATTAATTAAAATTCGACAATTGCTTAATTAATTAAGTGGCTTAATTTTTTATACCATCTATTAGAGACAAAGACCTTCCACATATCTCTACAATATCTTTTTTATATGCTCGGAGGATAGATAGTAAAGTAGCAACCTCTTTGAGCTCTTAACGAATTCCTTGTGGAGACAGTCTTAGAAAAAGTTGCTTCGCTCTTCTCCTTTCCCAACCTTTCCATTCCCTTTTCTATTGAAACTGAAAGCGAGCAAAAAAGAGGGAATTCTCTAATTCAATAGCCTTACAACAAAGAAGCTTGCTTAACACACTAACTTTGATTTCCGACTAAAAGCTCTTAGAAGTTCAAAACCAAAAGACAAAGTGCATCGCCCTCATGCTCATTGTATGATAATATTATTGTCCATTGTGAGCAGAAGTCTTCATGACTTTGGTTTTAATTTTATCTGAAAGGTTTCATACCACGAGGGATATTATGTCTCGTTTATATTCATGATCTTTTACTTATCTAACAAATATGAGATTTTTTGCTGCAAAACCCCAATCTTTAAACGAAATACCAACAAGTCTTCCCTCAAATAGTTATGCATCAATCTATTTATCACTCTAGCTTACCAAGAGTTTACTCTTATACAGCCCAATCAACTCTTCTTCTCCAAACCGCGCCTTTCTTCCCTACATTATCTCAAAGTCAAGACTACTCCACAAAGTTGGAATATTTTTCTTCAACTGAGGGACACATAATATGGTCATTTGTAGCTATCAAAATTTTCTCAACAATATTGAAGCTTTAATACCACAATTGATATAGTATATTTGAATAAATGCAATACAAGAATACTACGAGTTCTAATGGCAAGACTTTTTGTCGATGCACAAGCTTTTGTCAATAGAGAACATGCACCACTATTGTTGGGAACAAAAAATATATGTTTTTGTTGGCAAATTTAAGCTGCCTGCGGAAGAGAATTTCATGGGCTAAGGCTAATTCAGGTAGCCCAAAGTGAGGAGAGTTGAAACTTAGACATTAAGAGAGCGTTTGAGGGACTGAATTGGTTATTATAGTCAGTAATTATTAGAGTAAGCGAGTTATAATAGTTAGTGTTTAGAGTGCAAACTATTTTAGTATGATTTATAATAATTTTTGTTTGTGGTGCAAACTATTTTTATTTGGGTAGAAAATAGTAAACATTATAGCAAATAAAAAAAGAGAGGATGAGTAAAAATAGTAAATATGGTAACAATGAGGGTTTTGGAATAGTATTTTACTATACTTAATTATTGGTTATAAATATTGTACACTCCATTATTATATTTGGTACCTTTAACGGCCCTAACCTCTTCCAATATATGAAAAGCGTGTCACTAAAAACCGTGTAAGTAATATGATGAAAATGTGTTGAGGCCATATTATTAGGTCGTTTCTTAATTATATGAGCAAACAATCATTTTAGTGACAATTGAGGAATTCCTAAGGATGAATGTGATAAATCCTTAAAGGCCAATTACTTATTCAAAAACTTTGTGGAGTCCACGATTATGTAATATCACTTCAATCGTGATCCAAGCTGTAATACAACTTTAGAGTTTCGAAAGGTTTTTAGAACAGAAGTAATGTGAGTGATTTGTATTTCGATTACAAAAGAGAGGTTCACTACAAGAAATGTAGCCTCATTCTGATTGTAAATTCTGTCAAAAGTATTGAAATATATATATATAATTTTGTAGATTTCGAATAAACTCTTTTTCTTATTTTCGTTGTTGTCTTTTAATTTATCAATTAATTATTTTTCCACTTATTTCTATATGGTAGAAGAGAGAGTTTTTTTTTTTTTTTTTTTTTTTCACAGTAGGTTCCAATTTTGATCTTATAGTTTTTGGTTTGGCTTCAATTTGGTTCATATACCTCGATTAAAGAACAATACAAGGACAATTTACAAAGTTTCACCAATATTTTAAAAAAACTCAAATCATAGAAATCAAATTGAAATTTTTAAAAGGAAAACTAAATTGAATTGAAACAAAGATCAAATCATGGTCTAAATTTATAATTTTAATATAGCTCAATGGGTTAAAATATTATATCATCTATCAAAATATAAGAGATTCACATCTTCGAATCTACGTGGTGATTGTCAAAGAGCGAACATAGCTTAACTAACATACGAGTGTATTAGTGATCACGAAATTCGGGATTTGAATTCTCCTAACACCACTGTACAAAACCCAAAAAATGGATAAATGGCATAGATGACCCAAAATAAGGGGTCTAAATGAAAAATGGGTACCTTTTTAAAAATCAATAGATTTTGACCTTTTGCTTATGTCATCACTGTGTAAAATTACTACTTTAACCCTAAATGCATTCTTCTTTTGTTTTCATCATTTTGCTGCGTTTTTTTTTTCGGCTTTTCTTTTCGAGTTTCTTCTTCTTCTTTTTTCCTTTTTTTACTGCGATTCTTTTTTCTGCATTTCTTCTTCTTTTTTTTTTCGTTCTTTTACTTTTATTCTTTTTTCTACATTTCTTCTTATTTTTTTCATTTTTTTGCGTTTTATCTTCTTCATTTTTTTCTTTTTTCTGTGTTTCTTTGCATCGAACATCGAGCATTGAGCACCGAACAGCAAGTAAAATTCTTAAATGAAGCGTAAAATGAAGAGCATAGAGCACAGAGCATCGAGTAGCAAGTATATAGCATAGATCATATAACATAGAGCATAGAGTGTAGAGCATCAAGCATCGAGTATCAAGTATATAGAATAGAGCATATAACATAGAGTATCAAGCATCGAGTCTCCAGAATCGAGTATCGAGTGTCAAGAAAACTTATGAATCGCAACGCGCGGATGATTTTCAAAGTCGAATAGATAAATTCACATGATGCTGACAAAAACAGAATGCCACTTTTCATTCCATTTAAAAAAAGTGCGTATTTTTCATTTGGCCCCAAAAAAGTACCTCAAAAAACCCAATAAAAATCCACGTGATGGATGTAATTGAACTAGAGTAAGAAAAGGTAGGTTGTGTTGTGAGTTGTGAGTAAGGCAAAGGGGAGGACGTGTCAAATGGATATCCACCGATTAGGCCGTGGTTTGAATGTAACTTAAAAAGCGTATGCTCTCCACACGTTCATCACCCATTCTTTCAATACTTAACCACACAAAAGAGATCTCAAATTATTATTGCATAATATGGCGTCCATTGTAGCCATTTCTGCTCCTTCTTCCCTATCAATAAGAAGCCATCCTCCTCATCGTAGTTTCAACGGCGGCGGACGACGTCGTATGGTGGTCGTAAGAGCTGAAGGCGGCGGCGAACCCATAAACCCTGCAATCAGGAAGACAGAAGACAAAGTGGTGGACTCTGTCCTCATTGCTGAACTTTCCAAGCCCCTCACTCCTTATTGCAGGTTCCTTTTCTTTTCTTTTCTTTCTCATTATTTCTCTTTTATTCCTCATGGTCTTGCTAGCACTTTCTCACAAGGTTAATTAAAATTAAAATGGAGAAGGAATTAGAAATTTTGCTTTCTTAAATGATCTTTTTTTCCCTCTAATCTTTCCTAATTTATTATTTATGTAATATAGGGACTAAATTAAAGAAATCTTTTAATCTCATGCCGCCTCCTTTTCATACATAGTAAGGAAAACAGGGTAATAATTAGATGTAACTTAAACTGCACCTAATATGTGCATCCCATTTTTTTACCTACAAAGAAAAAAGAAAAAAGAAAATATATTTTTTAAAAAAAATAGTTACCACGTGTTAGAATTTGATTGGGCAATCCCTTGTAATGCACAGAGGTTGGTGGGAGAACCCAAATTTTTTCCTAGAAAAAGTTAATTTTTTTATTAAAAAAATTATCACGGAGCATATGTTGATTGGTGCTATCTAGGCTGCACAATAGATGGGTGCAGTCAAGGGAGCACCCAAGTTTTTTCTAGAAAAAAAATTGCCACATGGCATATGTTGATCTTGGTGGGATTAAAACCCAAAACGCAGCGGAAACGTATCAGAACCGTATCTCAAAATTAATTTTAATAATTTTGAAATACTTTTACATTGGCAAAAAGACTTAAATTAATCTAGGTTAAGCAAAAAATTAGAGAATAAAACTCTTACGTGTTGTGTCACCACCACTTGGAGACCTTCCTATTGTCTGAATCTTGAGGAAGTTTGTGGAACCTTTTTGCACATGAAAAAAATACAGAACTCTTCTGGATATTTTTTTTTAGAGAACGCTGAGATTTTTTTTTTTTTTTTGTTGAGAGAATGGTTCACACCAAACAAAATTCTGTTTTTGCACTATATAAAGAAGCGAGAGAAAAATGGGAAACGTAGGTGTTATCCCACGTCTTAAGTAACTCCCCTACGTGGGAGTTACAACAAACTTAATTAATTAACTAAATCATAATTAATTAAATTAATAATTAATTAAATTAATAATTAATAATTAATTAAATCTAATTTAATTAATTAATTCATTTAAATCATATTTAAATGAACATCTCTCACATAACCTATAGTTTTAATTCAATTAATTTAATTAAATTAGATTAAATTAAATAACTAATTAATTCTCCAATTAATTAATTACCAAATTAAATATCAAATATTTAATTTTAACTTGCATTTGAATCAAATTCAAATACATTTCTCTCATAATCTATAGTTTTAATGTACATCTAATGCGCATTAATTTTAACCTATAGTTTTAATAAAATAATATTTGAACAATTTCAAATATTTAATTCTCTTACAAATTAACTTTGAATCATATCCAAAATTATATTATACTATAAAGTTTAATTTGTAAAATAAACTTATATTATAATGTATCATTACACATTATACTTTTCCCTTAGAAAATTTGAACTATTCAAATTTCAACCAATAATAACCTCAATATTCTTTACAA
Source organism: Lagenaria siceraria (assembly GCA_002890555.2). NCBI lineage: Eukaryota > Viridiplantae > Streptophyta > Magnoliopsida > Cucurbitales > Cucurbitaceae > Lagenaria > Lagenaria siceraria. Next base: position 5,707,363 of record CM016488.1, read on the forward strand.
GCTAGGAAGGGGACCTAATGGACCTACAGATCAGAAGCTCCAACGATATGAGATTAACGAGCTAAACTCATTAACCACATTAATCCATATTCGTTAACTGTGGGTACACTCCACTAAAGACCCATAGTTGCACTCTTCTCACTGTAGATATATTTCTGTGTCCACGGATATAGACCAATGACAGCAAGTTAGTCCTTCACAAGTGTTCGTAACACCAGCTGGGTCAAATTACCGTTATACCCCTGGGTTACTTCTAAATCCTTAAGTACCAGTGCTCCTCTAATGAACAACCTGTTTATGGTCCAACCATCAAATAGAAACCCCTCTCGGGCCAGTGAGAGGGTAGGGCCCTATGTTCAAGTCTCGGAGACACCACTTAAGGGAACACTTATCTACTTACCCTACAGTCGAGAAGGAGTGAAATCCATCTTGTATAATTATGTTCCCAGCTCCTCACTCAGTCTTGTCCCCAAAATGGTAGGCATATCGAGTCGACAAACGGCCACTCTCACCCATACAAATCAAAGGACAATCCCTCGTGAACAGGAGTTCACAATATACTCAAGATTAAGACTAAGTTGCCTAGGTCAACCTATTGAAATAGAAACCTAACCAGTCAACGGAGTTACATCTAGTGATTACTATTTCGTGGTCCAGTCTTATGCAAACTCATTGCATAGGATACCCCCACTCGCATGTCTCCTACATGAACGCGTTGGATCATTGCATTTGTATCAAATACAAAGTGGGCCGTATCCATAGTGTTACCAGGATAAGGTACCCAACCCTATCTTTATACTATAGACCCTTTAGGTTGTAACTTGAACATTGATCTCTATATGTCTCTACATATTGTTCAAGACTCATAAAACAACCTAAGATGTTAGTTTATTGGATTTTAGGGTTATTAAAACAAGATAAAATAATCAATAACATTTATTGAATAATAATGAATAATCATTTATTAATGACGGTCAAAATACAACATTTACTATCTACGAGTTTTAGGGCATCAAACCCAACAGATTTGATGTTATCTAGGTTGCACAATAGATAGATGCATCCTAAACCGTATCTAAATTTTTTTCCGAAATCTTTTGTATATCCACCTTCTTTTATTATTATTATTTTTTAAATATTTCATTCAATTAATAAAATTGTTTCTTACAACGACTAAATTGGAAAGTCTTAAAGATAAGGAAGTAAATTGAAAGTTTTGTGAAAGAGGTGTGTTTTGGGTGCAGATGTTGGAGGTCAGGCACATTTCCTCTGTGTAATGGAAGCCATGTTAAGCACAACAAAGCAACTGGAGATAATGTAGGTCCTTTGCTTTTAAAGAAGCAGTAGACATTCTCATGTTTTTCATTTTTGCTTTTTCCATTGCTTGAGTTTCAAATCTACTTTCTGAATCTCTTCATCTCTTCTTTCTTTTTTCCCCTCAATAATTTCTACCTTCCAATAATCCTATCTCTCACTTTTGCTGAGGACGTTTGTGTCTGGGACTACTTTTAAAATTGTTAAAATCACTTTTATCAGATTTCTCACATTCATGAATTTCAAATGTACTTTCTCGTATTTAGAAGGTGTAAAACTATATGTTAAGTTAATTTAGAAGGACTAAAGGCATATTTGTGAATGATTGTGCGTGCGGAAAGTATGTTGGCTAAGCATAGACATAATCCAATGATCAATGTTATTAGTTGGGTGATTCCACTTTCCTTAACTAAAAAGCATCTGGTTGATTTGCTTCTCTGACGAGAAATCAGCATGTATTATTAATTTATTTGGTTGTTCAGAAAAGACCTCCGTCAAGTCTATTTTCCATCCGTGGATATATATACGTGGATATGTCGATATTGTATATGTTTAGTCCACTATGAATATGACTACTAATAACAATATCCATAACTTAGTTTTGCAGGTAGAAGCAACCTAATTATTAATCTAAATAAATTTTATAAATTTCATGACTTACAGAGATATCCGTCGATATCGATATTTTATCGATATATCCATAAAATTGAAATGTCGATATCGATATCGATTTGAATATTTTGATCCTTGTATATAATTAGCATTTAATGGTAATTTCATCATATCATTAAACCATTAAAAAAAAATCTGTTGGAAACCAACATAAACACAAATTATTGTATTTAATAGAAAAAAATAGGAAAATTTTTATAGATAAAAAAAAATGTCAAACTATTTACAGGAAGGTAATTTCATCATATCATTAAACCATTAAAAAAAAATCTGTTGGAAACCAACATAAACACAAATTATTGTATTTAATAGAAAAAAATAGGAAAATTTTTATAGATAAAAAAAAATGTCAAACTATTTACAGGAAATAGCAAAAAAAAAAAAACATTGATATCAGCATCAATCTATCACTGATAGACCCTGATGGACTTTTATCAACGTCTATCACAATTATCTAAAAATTTTGTTATTTTATGTAAATAGTTTCCCTTATTTTTATATTTTTACAAACTTCCTAAAAGAATATGCATTTAATGATAATTTTAATTAACCTATAATGATAAATTTAGAAACACACAATTATTGACATTTAATGATAAATTTTATTACACATAATATAAGAAATAAGATGTTACAAACATTTGAAGGTAATAATGAAATAAATTTTTAGCCAAATTTGGAAAATGATAAAGCTGATAATTTTGGTTAAAAAACTGACATTTGTGAAATTTTGTGTGTAAAAGTTGTTATATATTGTAATCTCTGATTCCTCCTAAACCAATGCAACAAAGAAACCATCATAAATTGGAATCTTATTACTTTTATCATTTGGGTGTTTAGTGTTATTTTTTTTTGCTTTAATCATTATGAATTTTCTTTCCAAAATTTCTCTATTTCCATTTGTGAAATTAAAATACATTTTTTTCTTTTCTTACCTTTTTTCTTTATAGTCTATTCATCGACACCTTTCTCTCTTTGCATTCTTTCTCAATTTTCTTGTTGTGAAATATTATTTCTTAGAAATATAGGGCATGGTATCCTAATAAATAGATTCAATTTTGAAAATCAACGCTCACTTTGATAATCTTTTTTTTTATTATTATTATTTTTAGTTTTTGAAAAGTAAATTGTTTCTATCATTGTTATTAACGTTTTGGTTTTGGTTCATTTTGGTCTCTCTATATTTTTAAAAATGTTCATTTTCGTCCCTATATTTTAAAATTTTGTTCATTTTAGTCCCTATACTTCCAAAATGTTCGTTTTGGTCCTTATACTTTCAAAAAATAACTGTTTTGGTTTCTTTAGTTTCATTTTTACTTCATTTTTTATTGATCAAAATGATCCAAAGTTCAAAAACCAAAATGAATCAAAGTTGAAAATATAAGGACCAAAATAAACATTTTGAAAGTACAGAGACCAAAATTGAAAATATAGGGATCAAAATGAACATTTTAAAAGTATAGGGACCAAAATAAACTAAAGTCAAAAAGTAAAAAAGACTAAAATAGTGTTTAAACCCAAGTTAAATTAGCACAATGTATAATTGGTTTGTAGTTAATAAGTTTTAATTTAGATCAACTGTTAAGAAGTATTTTAACTGAATGACAGGTTTGGCCTGCAAGATCCTCCAAGATTCTAGGGTGAGGTTTAAATCAGTTCTTGAACTGTACCTGATTTCTTCGACTATTGCGTGATGTCTACCGAGGATATCTCTTCGGATTTGGAAAATCTACAGCTCTCTAGCGAGGAAAATGGACTGGTCATTCTGTATCAGTCGACTGGATCGAAAATAAATGGTCTTTTAGATCATTGTTTAATCGGAAAGCTTCTGCCGCCCAGAATAATATCAGCTTTTGCTATTCGAAATGCCTTCTTCAATGCCTGGAAAATCGACAACGGAATCAGTGTTGAACATATTGGGAAGAACCTTTTTCTTTTTAAGTTTTGTAGATCTCTTGACGAAGAATGGGTCAAAAGGAGCGGTCCTTGGTTATTTGATAAATACCTAATGATCATGGAGGAACCTTTAGCTGATCTAAAACCATCGGAGTTGGGATTTCGAAAGGAGGCATTTTGGATCAGAGTCTGTGATGTTCCCTTCGGATTTCAAAACCAAGAAATGGCAGCAAGAATTTGGAATCATATTGGTGATTTTTTGGAGGTTGAATGCGACCAAGATGACTACTGCTGGGGTGAATCTTTGAGACTGAGGGTTGCCATTGATATCTCAAAACCGTTAAGAAGATGCATTAAAGTTAGATGTTCCAAGAAGGGTAAGGAGAAATGGTTAGCAATTAAGTATGAAAGACTTCCCGAATTTTGTTACGACTGTGGTTGTATTGGCCACACGTCTAAATATTGTATCAAGATTTCTAAGATTGGCAATTCTTTAGGAACAAATCATCTCCAGTTTGGGCCTTGGTTAAGATTTACTGGGTTTTCAAAATTTCAAAGGAATCAGTTTTCTCACCCAAAGGAACAGAATGACACAGGGCCTCAAGTTCAGGCTGGGAAAGGATGTTCATTCTAATAAAGATGATTCAGGCTCAGGGGAGAAGTCTCATGGTCTTGACTGGGATCTTAATATGAATCTTAATGAAATTCCTGAGACCGTTCCTTTGGAAGCCCCTTTATTTACTTTTCAAGCGGTGGCTTCCTGTCCCTCCCCATCATTTTCTGGTCATACAAATTTTTCAGAATTGCAGCAAGACCCCTCGTCAAAGAGTTTGCCCTCTCCTGCTATGAAAAAACAAAAAAATTGGAAGAAACGTATTAGATGTCCTAGTGAGGACTCCACAACGTTGAGCCTCCCTCTTTTGGCTAAAAGAAAGTCTCCAGAAGGTATGATGGATACCCGTGTCAAGAAAAAAACTTGTTTCTCCTCTCCTCTTCCTACATGTTCTACCTCTTCTCCAAGTTTGGCAGAGGCTGCAAGCCAGCCCTGCCCAAGACAATGAAGACCTTATGTTGGAATGCTCGGAGTTTGGGCAACCCGAGAGCATTCGGAGCGTTTTATGACCTTGTCTGATCTGAAAATCCTAATATTGTCTTTGTTTCTAAAACCAAGAGTAGTGCTAAGATCTGTAATCGTATCAAATTCAAGTGTAATTTCTTTGGTTGCTTACCAATAGAAAGTATGGGTTCTAAAGGGGGTCTTTATCTGTTTTGGAAGGAGGATGTTGATGTCACTATCAAGACTTTCTATTCTCACCATATAGACTCATTTATTAAGTGGAAGGATAAAAGTTGGCGCTTCACTGGAATGTATGGCTACCCTGAATCAAATAGGAAGACGCTAACTTGGGAGTTACTGAGGAGACTTTCAAAGGATCACGATTTGCCATGGCTGATTGGAGGAGATCTCAACGAAGTTCTTTTTGATCATGAGAAGTTAGGCGGCCCCCCGAAGAATTCCAAATCTATACAAATCTTTAAAGAAGCTCTTGATGAGTGCAACTTAGTTGACATGGGTTTTAAGGGCCCTATCCACACCTAGTATGGTAAAATGAACGGGAATGTGATCTGGGAACGCCTTGACAGGTTCGTTTGTTCTAACTCTTTCTGGGATTTATTTTACTCTTTTTCTGTCTCTCATTTAGGTTGGTTCTACTCGGATCACCGTCCAATATTACTGGAGCTGAATCATCTACAAAAAGTAAGGAAGAGAGAGCGTCATTTCAAGTTTGAAGAGTTCTGGATCCAAGAGAAAGAATGTAAGGAGATTATCTCTAATGCCGGCCTTTGGACCTCAGGTAAGTCTAATATCCCTCTTCACGATAGACTCAAAAGATGCTCAAAGCACTTAAGCAATTGGGGGAGAAGAACTAATCATAATCTCAGATCTAAGATTAATAATTGCAAACAAGCTTTACAAGCTGCTTATGTGATGTTGATTTCCAAAAAATTCATGAAATAGAGTTTGAACTTGAGCAGAAGGAAGAAGAAATCTTTTGGAAACAAATGTTCCCAACTAAGGCTCCTGGTCCTGATGGCTTCCCCCCTATTTTTTATCAACATTATTGGAATACTGTGGGGGATAAAACAGTGGAGGATTGTCTTAGGATCCTTAATAACAATGATAGCATTGAGGCTTGGAACAACACCAATATTGTGCTTATTCCTAAGAATCATGATCCGAGGTCGGTTTCGGACTTTAGACCGATTAGCCTTTGTAATGTCTCCTATAAAATTGTTACAAAAACAATTGCTAATCGCCTTAAACCAAACCTTAATGATATTATCTCCGAAGAGTCAGTCTGCTTTTGTTCCCAAGCGAGCTATTACTGATAATATTATGATTGTTTTGAATTTATAAATTTCATTAAGAATAAGAAAAAGGAGAAGGACTCCTTGAACTACCAGAAAATCAAGGAGGGTCTAAAGTTCGCTCTATCATTAAACTACCAGAAAATCTCTGTCGAATCCGTTAGTCTTCAGGTGATCAACCTAATTCATGGAGTGTCCTTTGCAGAGTCGGAAATCAGATGCTGGATTGAAGACATTTGCTTCCTTTCAAAGAACTTTGAGTCTTGTGATTTCTTTTACATTCCGCGTTCTTGTAATATGCTTGCTGATTATGTAGCAAGGTTGGCTAAATCTAATTCTAATTGTTACACTTGGGTGGAGGAAATCCCCAGTGTTTTTCAGCGTTTAGCATTTCGCGATTGTTTTTTGTTTCTGCCCGTTGAGGCTTAATAAAATTCTAGGTATTTGTTATCAAAAAAAAAAAAAAAAAAAAAAAAATTTAGATCAACTGTTTGTCTTTTTGTATTTTAAATTTTTAAATTTCAGTTTTTATATATTGTTAGTTTGATGTGATAAAATAATGATAATGAACTATCCTTTTTTGAAAAGATAACAATTAACTAAGGACAAAATTTAAGATTTATCAAAAGTAAAGAAATTGAATTCAAACGAGGTCGAAAATATATAAACTAGAATAGAAAGATAGTTTTGAAAATTACAAGCCAATTTTAAATATCAAATTAGCTTGGATTATTAAAAATAACCCTGGTCTGTTAGACAATATATATTAAATATTTATTTAAAATTGTTAGGACATGGAATTTCAATTATTATAAAACAAAGTCTTCTAAATCTATTCTTTTTATATATATATATATAAAGAAAAATTATTTTAAATGATAAAATGCTGAAAATATTTATAAATATAGCAAAATTTCACTGTCTATCTACTGTCTATGTCGCGATAGACGATAGATAGACACAGATAGTAGTTTGTCTATTATAGACAGTAAAATTTTACTGTATTTGTAAATGTTTTGGTTCATTTTCTTATATTTGAAAACAACCCTATTTACAAATATACAAAAATTTTACTGTCTATCAGTAAGAGACCGCGATAGAATTCTATCGTTTGAGAGATGGACAACGATAGAAGTCTATCGCGATAGACAGTGAATTTTTTTTTATATAATTGAATTGTCCTTATTTCTATTGTTTTTTAGTACAAGAAATGTTGTCTGAAAATTTAGAACTCCGACCTCTAAAAAAGGAGTATATATATTAATTATTGCTGAGTTATTGTAACGACTCGAGTTCAGGAGGGGGACATGAATGAACCGAGATCACACCCGAATGAGAGGGATCCTGAGTACATGAAAACATGGTTAAGAAAGGCTTAAAAGAATTGAAAATTATTATTTATACCAAGAAGGTGCACTTTTCTTTTTGGTGACTCAATCATAAGAACTTCATAGTTAAGCGAAAGGACTCGTGTTGGTTGGTGACGTAGTCGGGTTGCAGTGGTCCGAATTCTGGACTTGAGGCATTACAGTTATGTTCATAGACATCGTCTTTCTCTTTATATGTAATATAATATTTTTAAATTTTATTATTTTTAGATAATTATTTGAATTATAATACTCTTATATATAGTCCATTTTCTAACTCCATTACAGCACATTAACATCATTAACATTAATGTCAATTACGTTAAAGTACAGAGTACTTGTAATAAATGGTAAAACTGGACAAAGTATTTGTAAGTATAGAAAATATGATAAAAAAAAACAAACAAAAAAAAACATATTGTAGATATAGCAAATTGATTTTCTTTCCTATTTTAATTTTTCGTAATTCTAATCTTACTCTTATCATAGTTGAGATTAGAGTGATATTCGCATGTGATATCGATTTATTAGTGATATACTTTAATACCTGTCTAAGGTCTATATATAGTTATACTTGTATCAGTCTATCAATGTAGATGTATCATCGATAAAAGTTTATCATTGATTTTTCATGTAAATTTATTAGTGATAGACTTTTATCCCTACTCCGAGTTAACTTGTCATATCAGTGATAGACTCCCTAAGTTAACTTGTCATATCAGTGAGACTCTAAGTCTTTCACTGATAGGATAATATTCCCTTCAAATATATGAATAAAGTTGATAGATTCTACTATGACGCTTAATTTTATCCGTTGTAGTATGTTATCAATATACTCACGTAATGTTTTAAGTAATTTGAAGTTTGTGGATATTATATTAGACTTTCTTAAAGGATGGTACTCTTCATTTTATTGCAATACATTTGAATAATAATAAATAAATAAATAAATATTTTGAGACTGATTTAAGGCTCGTTTAGGTTGACTTGTTAAGTATTTAAATAAGTGTTTATAAGTAAAATAAAATTATAAACACTTAGAAAATCAATCCAAATTACAGGCTCTTAGACACAATTTTGAAATTTTATGAATTTTTTTCACAATTTAAGGATTAAATTTTATAATTTAACGTTGTATATATATATATTACAAAATTATAATAGACCGTTATAAAATTATCCACTCGAGCAAATAATGGAATTTGAAATATTTATTGTAAAGATTTTTTTTTTATTTATTCTATCTAGTTATTTAAGCGCCGTTTGTTAACCATTTCATTTTTTGTTTTTAGTTTTTGAAAATTAAGTCTATAAACACTTTTTTCACCTCTAAGTCTCTTGCTTTGATATCTATTCATTATCCATGTTTTCGAAAACATAAAAAAAAGATAGTTTTAAAAAAATTATTTTTGCTTTTAGAATCTAGTTAAGAATGCAACTCTTATATTTAAGATTGATATAAATTACGATAAGAAAATGATAGAAATTATACTTAATTTTTAAAAATCAAAAATAAAAAATAAAATAATTATGATACAAGATTTTAATTATATATTCAAATATTTTAGTAAAAAAAATATGTCCACCGGTCAAAATAAATAAATAAGATGTGAACTGTGAAGGAAATTATTTCCAATCAAATTCTAATCCTAAGTTCTACATTAATAATATTTAATTGATCATCCCTGGTTACAAATGGTTAATAAAGCGTGTGACTCACGTTAATAATTGTATTTAATAATGTCATTGAGATATGTTACATCTCTAGTTTATTTCGAGTATCGTTAATAAATCATTAAAATAAATTAGTTTTAAAAAATTAAACTTTGATTTTTAAACAACAATATTATACCACTAAATCTATGATCTATTCTTATGTGTATTATTTTATTTTCATTAATCATTCGATGACTTTTTGCCGTCATTTTCATTTCCAAGTCCATGAACCACCGCATTTCCGCTCCATTTAACACCTGTTATACACAAATATTAGAATAAATTCCATCAAACAAATATTTTTAAAATAAACATTATTATTGTTCCATTATTAATATTCATATTCAAATAGATGTTGATAACTTTTTTTTTATATTTTATGTGTATTTATAAAAGATATTAGAGATATTTACGTATATCACGATATATTTACGAATATCTTGACTGATATGTTGACGTACTCATAGATAATTCATTAATTTATATAATAAATTTAGGGTTGCTTTCAAATAAAAAAAAAAAAAAAAACGAGTCAAACTATTTACAAATATTGAAAAATTTCACGATCTATAATAGACCGCGATAAAATTCTATTGCTTGAGCGATAGACTTCTATATTTGTAAATAGTTTGATATTTTTTCTATTTATAATAATTTATGGCAAAATTATAATAATTAAAATATCATTTTAGTACATGTATTTTGAGTCTATTTTTATCTTGTCAATATTTTTAAATGTCTAAAATTAATTTTATATTTTCAATAAATCTTAAAGGAAAAATTAGTTTTGTTGTTAGTTAATTGTTAACTTTAAAAAAATTAAATCTCTATTAGCCTTCTTTTTATAAGATTTTGGAAACATATTTCTTTTCTTTTTTTTTTTAATGAAAATCACTATTATTATTTAACCAATTTTTTTTTTTTAAAAAAATGTCTATTAGTTCTTTTTATAAGATTTTAGAAACCTATTTTTTTTAATAAAAATTATTATTATTATTTAACCAATTTTTACTCTAATTCAATTTCTAACCAACATAAGAAGTAATTTTAAAATTTATTAAAAGTATCAAGTCTAAATTAGACATTTGAAAGTAACTAAAATTGAATGAGACTTAAAATACAAGACGAAAATAGTATTTTACCTAATAGAGAGTATAGTAGCACAAGGGTATTAAAAATTTCTAGACATCTTAATATTTTCATCAATATTTTTATATGCTTATAGACTCGACATAGCGACAATATAAATGATTAATCGATATTATAATTATATCGTAAAAAACTGATGAAAGATTAAAAAAATAAATAACAAAATATTATTAATGATAATATAATAAAATAAAATAATAATTTAATTCATTTAAAAATGGTAAAATATTTCTTTATTAATTTTAATTTTGTTTTTTTTTAATAATTTTTCAGACTTATATCTATCTAGATAATCGATGTCTCACATTTCTATAAACTTTAGATCTCGACATTAAAATTGATACTTTAAATTTTGCCGGTGACCATAAATTACAAAATTGTACTTTTGAGAATTCCTTCGCACACAGTTTGACAGTGAAGTAATTAGGAAGGATATATATATATATATATCAAAGTTTCCATTCTGTTGGTCATGAGTAAAAATAAATAATAATAATAATAATAATAAAAAAAATAAATAATAAAAAAAGAAGAAATTTTTAGAGATTTAACCTGGTTTACATACGTTTTTTTACAAATATCTTAAAATGGTAAAATATTTCAGAACTAGATTTTAGGTTAATTTTCAAACAGATTCAACCTAAACTCATAAAAGAAATGCTAAATAAACTCTCGATCTTTAAATCATAAGTATTTTTAGAGTTGGTAAATAGATTTTTCTCTCTCTTTTATTTTTTTAATAATTCAACTAAAGTGATGTGGTGGATGATTTGAAACTCTGATCTCTTAAACTAAATTTAAATTGGCAAAATTGGTGTGTCATTAAACTATAACTTCATAAACATATTTATTGATGTCAAAATCTAGCGAGAAAAAATGTTACGTACTTCAAAGATAAATATGTAATTTGGGAGATCTACAACACAGAAATAAACGGATATAATAACAAAGTCAAAGATGAAAAACTGTAAAATAGAGAATAAGTCATAAGTTTAAGTTTTTTTCATGAGTTAGAAGTTCAAATTACCTCATATATAATTATAATAATGTACCGATAGGAGAATTAGCTTAGGATTCATTCTAATGAGTTTTTTCCTGTTATTGAACAATTTAGGATTAAATATGATTAGTTTATCATTTATTTACATATTTTCTCGAATTTTTTCCTCCAGCTTTTAACCTATTTTGTCAGGTACGTACGAATTCACTCCTACAATGTTTAAACACGAGTGTCAAAACTACTCACCTTTTCATATTTTTTTTTTTTAAAAAAAAGTTTTTTCTATTACTCACTTGAAAGAAATGAATAAGTTAAATTTCGTCCACATAAGCATAGTTTAATTAAGATATACATCATCCACAAGTTAATTATATGTCTAAAATTTTAAAGAAAATTGTAATAATTTAATTGAAGAATTAAAGATAAATTTAATTGCACCGAAAAAAGAGCGACAATTGGACGTGTTTAGTCTCGTACAAAACGACAAGAGAATCGTCGAAGAAAAAGCCAATAAACGAGTTTTGATGGAACGATACGAGAGTTTGGTAGGGAAGAGGAGAACCACCGCTTTCCCATTTCCATTTATTACAGCTATCAGCCATCCCTCCGGACGCCACCTTCACCACTAAATTCTATTTCATATTCCATTTCACGTCCGTCCCTCCCTCCTTCAAACGCCGCCACCCTATCATATATACTACCAAAAATATAAACATTAGTTAGATTTTCGGTCTAATTTTTATTTCATTCTTAAATTTAAAAAATTTATAGTTTTAATATTATATTTTAATTTGATATTTATGTTTAAAAAATGATATAATTTTATCCTTCTAATTTAAGTTATGTTTCAACTTATTTCTTATATTTCCAAATTTATACTTTTAATTCTAGTTTTTTACAATTATAATTCTTAAATTTTGAATTTGATTTCAATTTAGTATCTAAGTTTCAAAATGTTACATTATTATTGAGATTTTGAGTTTTGTTTCAAATTTAGTTCTTAAGTTTCCATATTTATATTTTTAACTTATATTTTTATTTTACTAAATATTCACTTTAATACCCAGTGTTAATGTCTATTAATTAATTTAAAATAATTATGAAGTGAAATTTTAAAATGAATTTTAATAATGAAAAATAATTGTGGAACTAAATTAATTATAATTTTAAAATTTTTTAAATTTATTAATAAATATTAACACTAAAAATTAAAGTGAGTATTTAGTAAAATCTCGAGGTTATTAGTGTAAATCTTGAAACTTATAAATTAAATTGAACAAATCTTAAGTGTAACACTGTAATATTTTAAAACCTATGAACTAAATTGAAATCAAACTTAAAACTAGGAGTGTTACAAAAAAAAAAATTGAAAAATTGAAAAACCAAACCAATCTAAACCGATCCATTGGTTTGGTTTGGTTTTTTAGTATAAAATTGGACATATTGATTTTTATTTGGAAAAAATAAAAAAGTATTGGTTCAAATCGGATTTTGATTGAAAAACCAATCAAAACCAAAGGTATGTATACTCTTAAAAATAAACTCTAACAATATTAGAAATTTTTTAGTGTTTTAATTATTATGGTGCATATATAGTTATTGTTGAGAAAAAAGATCAATTATTATGGAATATATATGATATTTATTTAGAAAGTAATAAAAAAATTGTCCAATTTCAATCTATAATATATATATATATATATATATATATATATATATATAAAAGAAATGGACCCAATTTTAATTTAAAATTAGCAAAAATGACCAATTCAAAACAAAATTAGAAATAAAAATTAAAATTTAGAAGAGAAAAAAGAAAATGTCAAAATCGAAAACCGAACCGAACAAAAAAAAACCCAATCTATTAATTTTGTTCTTTATTGGATATTGGTTTGGATTTTGTCTTTATAAAACTAATTGGCTTAGTTTAGTTTTTGGTTAATCCCAAAATCGACAAAACCAAACCGACTATCACCTGTATTTAAAATTCAAGAACTAAAGTGTAACTTTTGAAATTTAGAGATCAAACAGAAATTAGACGGAGATAAATGTATTTGGCTCTATATATTATTATTATTATTATTATTATTATTTATTTCGGTCTTAATGCGATCCACGTGGCAGTCTTACATCATCCCCCTTCAACGGTTTTTCCTAGATTTCTTACAGCTACGCTTTCCTCCCGGCAACTGTTTCCCTTTGTTTCCAATGCGTATTTTCCTCCGCATTTAATTGATATTATTATTGTTGTTGTTGTTGTTTTGGTAATTATTTCCGTTGCCTAATATTATTATTGTTTCTAATTATTTTTCTTTCATTATTGCCTTGTCCGTACCCGCTTTGGTAATTGGCAAATTTCTTTTCTTTTACTTTCCTTTTTCTTAACCTCGAAAGATATGACATTTATGATATTATCTTTTATTGCCTTTTTCGAAATTTACAATTTTGCACTTTCAATTTTTATTTCTCCTTTTTCTGATTAAATTAACATAGTGTCGGTTGAACACATTTCCTTTCCTCGGGATTTCCTTTTTTACTTTTTTATTTTAATTCCACATTTTATTTTTTTGGAAATATTTAAATCTTTTAATTTCAGAAGGAAGCATCAGACATCTTATCTATTGAATTGTATCTTAATTAACGTTGTTCAACATTGTTTGACATTTTTTTAGTACAATAAAATTGTTTCACACTTAGTTTGAGTTTTAGTTAGTGTAATTGTGAATAATATACTCAAAATTTATAAACCAAACTATTTTTTTTCTTTTTCTTTCCTTTTTTTTAGTTTCTTTTAGTAGTTAATACATTCATATGCTAGTTAAGTTATGCTCGTCTTGGCACAATCAATATATATAGGAGCGAATTTACCATAGGTTTAGAGGACTCGAGTCCTCTCAACTTCAATGTGTTTATATATTTGTATAAAATAAAGTCATTCCAATTATCAAAATGGCTATTTAACATAGTGATAGAATGCTCCAGCCCTCCACAATGTATTAGGTGTGAAATTTAAAGTTTATAAGCTTATTAGACATTTTTAAAGTCAAATGATCGGTGAGACAATTGAAAATTTATGAACTAAATTTGTAAATTAAATATTTTTTTTTATGAATTCACTACTGTACCATCAACTTCGAGATATGAGGTTTAATCAGAAATAAAAACCTTATCTATTGTAAAAATTAAAATTGTAAAAGAAAAAAAATAATAAAAAACTATGCCCAAATTTTGACGAATTTTTGTTTTCAAATATAGGGTGAAAGATTGAGTTAAGACTTTAACAAGTGACAGTACTAAAGTTTTTGCAATGAACTCATTTTCAAGACATCCAAATATACAAACTAATAAATATTGGGAAATGTAGATCTCTACGCAACCCAAAAAATAAATAAAGAAAGAAAGAAAAATAAAATAAAATAAAATATACTTCTAAACAAATAAAAATAAAAAATAAAAATAATAAAAAAAAACTCAAAGTCCCAAAATCATTAAATAAAGGGTCAAAATCTTAACCAACTTTTTTTTATTTTGGTAAATCAAATTATTAATTAATTTATTAGAATCACTTTTTAAATTTTTATTAACGTGTAAAAGTTAGATTAAACTCTTCTAAAAAATCTATTATATTCTTAACTATTTAAATAAATATATTATAATAATATCGTTTCATATTGATATATTTTCCACTGAAATTTTCAATTTTAATTGATTCATTTTTTTTATAACAATTACCTTTCTTAAATTTTTATCAAATAATTTAGATTAAACAAAATTAAATTTAAATCATATAAAAATTTAAAATATATATATTATAGAAAATTATAAATTAATTATCAATGTGAAATTAATCAAAACAATATGTTTATTTTGGTTCATATAATTAAATTACACCAATTTAGTATTAATTTATTTAATACCGTAACTAAGTTTTCCAATTCAAAATTAAAATTTACCAAACACTGTTTTACTTTATTTCACAATCAATTTTGCATAAAACAAAAGCTGCCAATAATTATTTTAAAAGTTGCATAAATCCCAAATTAACCCCAAATCTATTAAAAAAATAACACTAAGAGAAATCGAGATGGAGTGATATCCAAACTTGAAACGGACAAGAGACAGACCTAGAAAGCCCAAAAAATAATCCAAACAAACTAGCAAAAGTAGGCAATTGGGTCGTTCAGCCCAATTGACCACCTCGGTCTCCGTCTCCACTTCATTCCACTCCTTCGATTGACCTGATTCTGCCTTCTTGAGTGCAATCTGAAAAGGGATTGCAAAAATCTTATGTTTACTCTTTATAAATATATCATTAATGACTTCAAACAAAAGTAAGTTTATCTCCTTTCCTAAAAAACTTACTACTTTTTACTCTTGAATATGAGGAAATCAATATTGAATTGGAGATTTAGATTATGGGAATTTGAAGAAGATTACACACGAAAAGATTACATAAGATTTTAGAGAATATTATTTATCATTACTCAGGTCTTAGTCGTGGTCAGAATTCTACCGAGAAAGCATAAAAATATTAATGTTTTGGATGTAATAAAAAATTTTATTTTGATCTCAGTATCAATCCCAGTCCAAATGAATGTGATATTAAAAAAAATTGGCCAAAAATAATTTTTCTATTTGTGAAAGGGATAAAATTGAGTGATATTTCTAACAATTCACCATTTATTTTCAATCTATACTTGTTTAAAATTTATAACACATAATACAAAATATGGCAATAATCTTTTTTTACGGAATTGAATATGATTTACTTCCCTAGTCCTTCGGATTAACAATCGAGCTACTAATGTAACGGATGAAAAATGTTGAGAAGTATTAAATATAAGAAAGAAAACACAACAAATAAGTTCTATCATAAGAAGCCAAATTGTTAAGAAATATTCAATTCTATGTTGATGAAAATGTTAAAAGAAAAAAAAAATTGTGCTAACACGTGGCACCTTGTGGTTGGCTCAAGGTGTTTCGAGATGTCTATAGAGTGGGACAAGGTGGAGACAGAATAGCTTTCCCATCCGAGCCCCCATTTATTAATTTCTCATTCCTTCGAGATTTTTCATTTAATCTCGTGGAGATCAAGATGGATAATCTTGGTTGAAAATTTGCAAGGATCAGATGCCCTACAGAGAATAATGTCTTTTTTTTTCTCTTTAGAAAAACCAACTAAATTATGTGTAAGAAAATTTTTAATTTAATAGTTAATTCTCCACTATGAATTCTTATTTACATGATGAAAAAAAGTCTTAAACCTCTTAAATCAAACAAAACTAACAAAAAAAAACGAGGAATGGGAACATCCCTGTCCCCGTTTCGCTCAAGAGAATTTTTTTTCTCCACTTTCTCTATCATTCTCTACTCTATTAAGGCTTGGTGAAAAACATAGATACCTTTAATATTGTTTGCATTGTGACTAAGTTTTTCTCTTAATGTATTACCTTACCCTTAGTTATATTGTTAAAATATATCCAAATGTAAAATGTTTATTTATTAAAGTATATACTTTTTGAAGTTTTAAATCTAACTTTTAATATGTAATGATAACATTGTGATCTTTAAAATAGTCTAATCAAACTTTAATAAACATATCTTATACATTTTGAGTCGAACATTGTTGAAAATAAAAGATTACATGTTATTCAAATTTTATAAATATATATATAATTTAATAACAAAAATCAAAAGTAAAGTCAAAACATTGAATATTGAATATAAAACTAAAAAGCGAAAATGTAATGATTCCTTCATTAAGTAATTTATATATAAATTCTTTTTTTGAAAAGAGTAATTTATAAATTCACTATTTTACCTTAAATAGTTGGAAAGGAAAATAGAATCATTATTGATTTACTTTACCAATATTACCCTCCGCCGCTTAGAAATATCAACGGAGAAGTCCACGGAATCCTCGCATTGTTTAGGAATTTTGTTGCTTTACCATCAACGTCCTCGTTCTGGCAACGATTAGCAAAATAAAAAGGAAACCGGCACTGGTCGGTCGCAAATAACTTAATAGGCTGTCGGTTGCTCTCTCAGCCGGTAACCACACTCGACACGTGTCTTCTCCCTTCGCCTAATAAAATTTCGGCCCTTCCTTTTACACCTCCATCTTCATACAACTCAGCCCTCTTCTTCCTTACTCTACACCCAATTCTCCCCTGGCGGTGACGGCTGAAGGTGACGATCACAATCGCCATTCTTCTCCGGAAGGCCGAAATTCTAGCCGTATTTATCTCTTCTGATGCTTCCTCTTTCCGGTAACTCCTCGCCGGCGGAGCACCACCCGAAGAAATTCAAAGCCTCTGAGTTGTTCGATAAGAAGAATTCGTTTAATTCGTTGTTACAGCAGTTTCACCATCAACAATCTCGGCTATGGCTTCTACTTGTAATCCTCTGCCTTCAGATCCTCCTCCTCTTCACCATCCGCTTCCTCCCTCTCCCTCTCCCGCCGGCGCTTTCCTCCTCCACCAACCGACTCCACCGCTTCCCCTCCGTCGCCGTCTCCCCCACCGTTAATGACGGCGACAACTGCAAAAACGGCCGGATCTTCGTCTACGACCTGCCGACGGTATTTAACCAGGACATTCTCGAAAACTGCGAAAATCTGAATCCATGGAGCTCAAGCTGCAGCGCGATGGCGAACGGCGGATTCGGCCAGAGAGCCGATTCCCTGGCCGGAATTATACCGGAGAATCTCCTTCCGTCGTGGTACTGGACGGACCAATTCGTAACGGAGATCATTTTCCATAATCGGATTATGAAGCATAAATGCCGCGTTTCAGCGCCGGAATCCGCTACGGCGTTCTACATACCGTTTTACGCTGGACTCGCAGTGGGGAAATTCCTCTGGACAAATTCAACCGCGGAGGAACGGGATCAGCATTGCCGTATGATTCTAAAGTGGCTTTCAGATCAAGAATATTACAAAAGATCCAACGGCTGGGATCATTTCATTACAATGGGCCGCATCACATGGGATTTCCGCCGTAGCAAGGATAAGGATTGGGGATCGGGGTGTATTTATTTACCCGGAATGAGAAATATAACTCGTCTTTTGATAGAGCGAAATCCATGGGATTATTTTGACGTCGGTGTACCTTACCCCACAGGATTCCACCCCAGGGGCCACGACGACATATCGGCCTGGCAGGATTTCGTTCGCACGCGCCATCGTCCGCATCTCTTCTGCTTCGCCGGAGCCACCCGCGCCGCCTTCCGCAACGACTTTCGAGCGGTGCTTCTCGACCAGTGCCGCAACTCCGCAGCGGAGAAATGCCGAGTTGTCGACTGCGCTGGCAGCCGCTGCTCTAACGGCACGTCGGCGATTCTCGAGACATTTCTCTCTTCAGACTTCTGCCTTCAGCCGAGAGGTGACAGTTTCACGCGGCGGTCGATCTTCGATTGCATGGTAGCCGGATCGATTCCAGTGTTCTTCTGGCGGCGGACGGCGTATTACCAATATGAGTGGTTCTTACCAGACGAACCGGAAAGTTACTCGGTTTTTATAGACCGGAACGCGGTGAAGAATGGGACAGCCTCCATTGAAGCGATTCTGGAGAGGTTTAGCAGAGAGGAAGTGAGGGAGATGAGAGAGAGAGTGATCGAATCAATTCCGAAGTTCATTTACGGCACCGGCGGAGTTAGAGACGCGTTCGACGTCGCCATTGAAGGGGTTTTGAGGAGGTTTAAAGAGCAAGAAGAGTGGGAATACAAGTGGAAATAAGGAAGAGTACTGGGGTAGAAATGCAAATAAAGAAGAGAAAAAGGAAAACTGGAAAAGCTTGTTAATGTTATTAGTAATTTAGTATATATATTTAGGGATAATAATAATACGATTCTTTTGGTCTGAATATTGTTGTATACTATGGTGGTGGGGGTTTTAGGGGAATAAAATTTTGGAGGGTAATTTAATTTGATAAAGTTGGGGGGAGGGGTAAAATTGCAAAAAAGGGAGAAAAGGTAATAATGGGAATTTTGGTGGTCCATAGGAAAAAGTGTAGTTGGGCCCACAGGTTTGGGTGTTTGGCATGATAAAAAAAATTGGTTTTTATCTATACAACAAAGTTGTTTTGTGTGCTAATTGATAAGAAAATGAAAGGCTGTTTGGAGCCAACTTTTTTTTTTTTTTTATTTCTTTAGGCTTTGCTTTTATTCCAATTGCTTTGGATTTCCTAACAATTAATTGTAATTTTTTGTTATCTTTTTGGATGTGTATGTGATTATGAAAACATAAGATCAAAATGTCCATAAATTGTTATCTGTGTTGTTGTTGTTTTTTTAATTTGTTTTCAAAATTTAATATTTGTTTCTTAAAAAAAGAGAAATTTGTATAGATAAAAAAAATATCAAATATATATATATATATATATTTAACTATTTTGTATAAATAGTTTTCTTTCTTTTTCTATTTTTAAAAATTTTTCCTTAAAAAAACATGGGATGTGATTAATTTTAGTTTTAAAAATAGTTAAATTTCAATTTCTTAGTCATTAAAAATGTAACCAATAATTGTTGAAAACAATCAACAAGCAAAGAATCAAACAAGGAAATCAATAATATGTTATTCATATCCACAAATAAGAAGAAAACGAATAAGAAAAAAATTGTATTAATTTATGTGATTGATTAATGAGGTCTTAGCTACATCCAATTAAATTTATTGCCTAATTTTTCTTTTGGAAAGTGGAAATTCAAATTAACCTCCAGATTGAATATACCAAACAGGATTCATATAATGTGGATCAATTTTACACTTTAACCATTGTAATTATTATTGTTTATATTTTATGATTTAATTAAAACTCTTGGTGTTGATTCATGGTTCATTAAAAGATAATTTAGTCGTGTATGAATCTATTTTTGCTAAAGTAATGTTTTTAATAGAGAAAGACATTATTTATTAAAATATAGTGTCTCGATTGTTTAGAATAACTTGGTATACAAGTCTTTTTTTCCTTTTTTTTTTATTTTTTTATTTTAAACAACTTGATGTACAAGTCTTGTAAGTACAATAAAATTTGATGTCAATTAATATTATAGACTTATATTTTACTTATGGAAGGAAACATGCAATGATCCAACCGATTAAAAAAGGAAAACAATTAAAATAAATAACTTCACGTATTAATTTGTTTCCTTTTATTTATTTCAATTTCATGTTTCCTATTTTTTAAAGGGGAGTTTTTAAAAATAAAAAAAATGAGAAAAATTATTTATACAAAATAGCAAAATTTTTAGATAGTTGTGATAGACACTAATAGAAGTCTATCAGGATCTATCAGTGATAGAAATGATAGAAGTCTATCACTGATAGATGCTGATAGAAGTCTATCAATGTCTATCAGTGTTTTTTTTTGCTATTTTCTGTAAATAGTTTAACAGTTTTTCTATTTGTGAAAATTTTCTTTTTTTAAAAGAAGAAAAACCCAAAAATTTAGGAAAATTTTTAAAAATAGAAAAAATAAGAGAAACATTTACATAAAATAGCAAAATTTTTAGATCTTTGTAATAGATGTTGATAGAAATCTATCAATGTCTATTAGTATTTTTTTTTCTTCTATTTTCTGTAAATAGTTTGATATTTTTTTAATCTGTGAAAAATTCTAAAAAATTTATATAATAGACTAATAATTATATTATTATTATTATTATTATTATTAATTGGAAAAGTAATGATATTTTTGTGGATTGTGGCCTCTCTAGAGAAAACACTCTTGAGTTTTCAACTTTTGAAAAATGAAAAGGAAGATGCAATTGAATATGTGATGATTACATTCAAAAGGAAAAGAAAGTTATATTAATCTTCATCCTACAATTTTAATTTCATCAAACTAAACATGTGGTGCAATATTTTATTATAAGTTCATGAATTTTCACAAAAACCACCCACTAATTTTAACTTTTTTTTAAAAAAAGTAAACATCTAAAAAAAAAACTCACTAATTTCAACAAATATCACATTGTGCAAAAAAAAAAAAAATTAAGCTTAATTAATGCCCAAAATTGACTCTAAAAGACAAAATTTTCAGTATAGAACGTATGTTATTAGGGTTGTTTTCAAATATAAAAAAATGTACTAAAACATTTGTAAATATAGAAAAATTTTACTGTCTATCGGTGATAGATTCCGATATATTTTTTTCATTTATAATAATTTTCCTATGTTTTATTCATTAAATGAACATGATAAAAAAATAGTAATGATTTTCAAATGAAAGATTATTCAAATAGTAACAATCATAACATTTATTCAAGGGTGCGAAAATGTATATTCATCCTATCAAGTTCATAATAGAAATGATAATTCAGCTGCAGCACGAGCTAAGAAATACGCACTCCAATTTTCATCCCGATTAGAAAAAAAGAAAGTCAACGACGAGGAATACAGAAGATCCACCAACCCTTTAATTTTATCGATGAAATTTCTCACCTCAGTGAAGTCCTCCACCGAATGATTAATCAAACCTACAACTCCTTTTAACATCACACTCGATATTAAGAGTATTGTTAACCCAAACCCAAACAAGAAAAAATAACTCATTAAAGCAAGGAGCAGGGAGCACAATATTTATTTAGGTTTAAAAAATATAAAAGTGTGCTTCCATAATTAAATTTTGGAGGTACAAAAGTTATAGAAGGGATAACTAAAGCCATATACATTTATTTGTGGTCCTCAAAATAATGTGTGTATAAAGATGGGAGCAGAAGGTGGTAGGTTTATGGGCTTTGTAATGGGCCCATGCTGTTCGGCATCACAATTTTTTTTTTTTTTTTTTTTTTTTTTTTTTTTTTTTTTGGAAATAATGAGAAAATGAAAGGTGGGAATGGGATTTATTGAACCAAAATTATTATTATTATTATTATTATTATTATTATTATTATTATTGTTTTCAGCATGTGCAGTTGCTGTAATTTTTTATTTATTTTTTTTAATTTCAATTTATGATCTCCTTCTCTATCCTTTTCATTCATTGGTTTTGTGAACATTGGTACAAGTTTCGATGGTGGGATCACAGTGATTTATTGAGATCCTTGTATAAAATGTTGAGCGACATGTCGTTCTAATGGAGCTTTCGATTTATTTAAACAAGAGAGAGTTGATTTTTTTCAAAGTCAACGAAATATCAACGACATTTCACGATATCTCAACGAAATTTCAAGATAAAATTTTTAGAGTAATTGTAATGAATAGTAATTTTAGGTATACTATATTTGCAATTTTTTTAAAATGTTACTATAACTGATAGATCATAAGAGTCTATCAGCCATAAGATTCTATCACTGATAGATTTTGTTATATTTGCAATTTTTTTAAAATGTTGCTATATATGCCAATACTTTAAATCTGGCTACTATATTTGCAACTGTCCCAAAATTTTACTAAGGCCTAATGAACAACGTCATACTCAATTTTGAAATTGAGTAATTGCAATGGGTAGAACTTTTAAGGTTAATAATTGAATGTATAGCAACATTTTTAAGTAACTGTAAATATAGTAAAATCTATCGGTGATTGACTTTATTGCTCATAGACTACTCTTAGCGATACGGACTATCACTGACAGACTTTGAGAGTTAGATCTAAATTTTGTTATATTTGTAAATTTTTTTGCATTGTGCTATATTTGCTAATACTTTGACTCAGATTGCTATATTTACAATTGCTCATTTTCATGGTCAAACTGAGCATAGATCAAATTGTATAAATATTATACTATCAACCTCGAGAAGAGTTTCGATCTCCCTCCCAATATTGTAAAATAAAAAATACTTTCTCATGAACTAAAGAAAAGAAAAAAAAATCATCAATCTGATATAGGATAATACTTGGGTGTACTCAATAAAAACATGTCACGTGCCACTTTATATTTTTTTTATTATATATATAACCATTAAAATATTAGCCTCTACCTCTATTATAATATTGAAAATACAAAACCCCTTTTTTATAGTAATTCCGTTTTTGCTTTTTGTTTTTAATTTTGAAAATATTAGGATGAAAACTATGCTTGTTTCTAGGAAATTTTCACAAATAGAAAAGATGTCGAACTATTTATAGAAAATAGCAAAAAAAAAATACTGATAGACATTGATAGACTTCTATCAGCACCTATCAGTGATAAACTTCTATCATTTCTATCATTGATAGATCCTGATAGACTTCTATCAGCGTCTATCACAACTATCTAAAACTTTTGCTATTTTGTGTAAATAATTTTCCTCATTTTTCTATTTTTAAAAGCTTCCCTTGTTTCTACTCAATTTTTTTTCTTACATTTTACACTTCATTAAAATTTTAAGTAAAATTTCAAAGATAAAATCAAGTTTTTAAAAACTATTTGTTCTATTTTTAAAACAAGAAAATTATAGGTAGAAGTAATGATATAAATTTAATTTTAAAATAAAGAGAATTAAATACGAAAAATAGTTATCAAACCGAGCTAGAGCTATATCTTCAACCGACACTATTTAATGAAATTGTTTGTTTAGTTATTTGAGATTGGGACAGGAAGTTCATTAAATTCTGGTGAGAAGTGAAGTAGGATTACAAATCAAAATCAATTTTTGAGTATTTTGAAAGCTGATCCCTTAACCATACATTTGTTAATTTTTCAGTAAAGTACAATAACACATGGGCAACACAATAGCCAAGCAATCAAATAATTCAATGCCTTTGTCCATCCAAACTCTTAGAGTTTAATTTTGGAATTCATTCAAAACTAAAGTACAATTCATAATTATTTTAGTTTTTATCCATATTTATTTCTCGCAAAATTGAAGTTAAAATTTGGAAACTAAAAGATGTTTGTCTCGTTTGATAATAGTTTGTTTTTAAAATTTAGTGTATAATAATATTATTATTATTATTATTATTTATTATTATTATTATTGAAGTTATTACGAGAAAATAAACCCTAATTTTCAAACAAAATTGTTATAGGTCCTCAAATTTTTTTAGTTCCATTTGGTACTAGAGTTGAAATCTTTGGGCCTTTCTTCAAACTAGGATTCTAACAAAATAATATGTCAACAAGAAAAGGTAAAATATCAATTTATATCAAGTGTTAGAGATTGCACCTAAACTAATAATTGTATCAATTTAAATCTTAAATTATTATAAATGTATCAATTTATGCCCTCCATTACTTCCATTTGGATAAATATGGTGTGCGACTTATAATTTTGTCAATTAATCCCTATAAACTTTCATAAGTAAATCAGTTTAAACTTTCATTTAGACTTTTCTTTGACAATTGTCCATACATAAATCACTACAAGGTTTTTTGTCTCTGTCGACGCAAACAACGTCGACAGATCTTAAGAAAAGTGTTGACAGAGCTATTGTTGACGTTTTTATGCGTGAGCAAAAAGCATGGGTAGAAGTCTATTAACATAGCTTCTATCGATGCATTTGACGCTGTGTTTGCATTTCTGCCGACGTAAAATATAAACACGGACATAAAAGCATTTATGCCCACACAACATACGTCAGCAAAAAAGTTTTTCTGCCACGCAACCTCTTCGTGGGCAGAAATTAGATTTCTTCCCATGCATGATGCGTCGGTAGAAAGTGTATTTTACAAACGCAGCATCCTTTGTGGGTAGAAATCTAATTTCTACCCGCACATTATACGTCGATAGAAATTATAATCTGTCGATAAAAAGTGTCATTTTTTACCACGCACAAAGCATTGTCAGAGCTCTATAACTACCGACGTATATGTATTTCTAGCAACATGCCCAAGTGCCCAAATGTATTTTAGTCCCTAACAAACCTAAAAAACCAGTTGAGATTCAATTTTTTTTTTTAACTACTTAACTATCAAAATCGGTTGGTATACCTAAAGATATATAGCGGGGGCATTATTGTCTAGAATTTCCCCCAAAACCACCTCCTAAGATCGTTTTAAACACAATCCCAAATACTTAAAGATTTCTAACATTCTCATTTGGGTCTTCTAATTTTAGTCGCCATCTATAATTTCCCTTGTTGAAATGATATACAAAGTCTAGGGTGTAGATAAATGACTCATATACATTAACAAATGAAGACATTTTGAAGTTTTTTTAAAAAGTTTAAGAGTGTTAATCCAACTTTTGAAAGTTCAAGGGCATTATTAAAATGAAGTACAAAGTTCGAGGGTATTTTCTATAATTTAACCCAAACTTTAAAACCCAATTAATTAACAAATGACAATTTTGTTATCATCAATTGCTTCCATAGCATAGTGGTAATGCGTTCGCTTCGTAAGCGAAAAGTCGCGAGTTCGATCCTCGCTGGGAGCTTTCATTTTTATGATCAGCAAAATTTTAAGAACTAAGCAATTATTTCCCCACTCTTTTGCAATTTAAATTTTTCTTGAGCTCTCTCAACCCCTACTCACTTCCGCGTCTCCTTCATGGGTTTAGTCTCGTTGTTTTTCATGGGTTGTTTAAATCTGAACGAATTTAGCCATCGTTCTTCATAAATTATAAAAATCTTTCTAGAATCTTCTAGAATAAAAATTGTTGTTATTATTTTAGGTTAAAATATCATTTTGATCTCTGTACTTTAAATTAATTTTTAAGATTTATTGCATTTTTTTTCCTAAAATTTAAACATTTGAAAGTATCTCTACTAAAATAGAACCATATCTAAAAATATAAAGGCCAAAATTAATATCAACCGCCCAAGACATCAAATTATTATTTAATAATTTTGATGTAATTTAATTATTTTTCAAATTTATCCTTGTTAATGACATTTTAAGTAGGGTTATTTTAGACATTTTACTATGAATTATTATAAACTATTTAAAGTCTTACCTTTAGGTTGTTTAGAACAGTTTTTTTGCAATTCTTGAATCGGGATTGCATGTCAAGAACATTTAGGTAAGTCTGATCTTGTGGAGTGTTCGAACTTGGAGTAAGGAACTAGTTCTCCTTATCTCTTGGTCTTCGATCAAAAGTAATCCAATTCTAGTTTTTTCCTTTGGATTGGCATCAATTGATTTGGGAGTTTTGAGATTTGTTGTTAGGGGTTCCACAATTGGGTTCCTAATTTTCAAATTGCTAGGGTTTTCATATCAAAAATTATATTTTAACCTTTTTTTTAAAATTATTATTCTTTTTGTCTTTCCCACAATATGTCATTTTCTTCCTCTATTTCCCATCTTCCAACCATAGCTCCTTTCCAAATTGAGTTTTTTTCTTGTACCTTACCATTCCATTTTTCTCCCTTTTTTTTCCTTAATAGACACTAATTTCATAGAAATTAGGAAAATTTTCACCCATAGAAAAAATGTCAAACTATTTACAGAAAATAGCAAAAAAAAATATTACTGATAGACTCTGATAGACTTCTATTATTTCTATTAATGATAGACCCTAATAGACTTCAATTATTTCTATTACTGATAGACCTGATAGACTTCTATCAGCGTCTATCACAACTATCTAAAAATTTTGCTATTTTGTGCAAATAATTTCCCTTATTTTTCTATTTTTAAAACTTCTCCTAAAAGTTATTGGATGCAAATACAAAAATAACCCACAAATCTACCATTGGGGATTTCATTTTCCCATGATTTTCTTAACTATTTGCTTGAATACTTACTAAGTTGTAAACATCAACCCTTTGCCACCTCAATAAATATCCTTTCTTCTTCTTTTTCTTTTTGAACAAAAATATACTTTTAATACTTTACACTTTCAACTTAGTATCCTTTCTTCTTCTTTTTCTTTTTGAACAAAAAATATACTTTTAATACTTTACACTTTCAACTTAGTGTTACTTTACGACTCTACTCAAAAGCTTAAGTTGATAGGTTATAATAAGTTTAATTATATCAATACTTTTAAAATTTAGTTTCTTTTTCGTCCTCAAATTTTTAATGGTATGTCCTTAAGATTTAAATTTTGTTTCTATTGAATCATTGAAATTGCTAAAGTGAGATGTTTGATCTCTAAACTTTAAATTTGATTTCCAATTAATCATGGAAACTAACCAATAAAAAAAATTAAAAAGTCTAACTCGTGATTAACAAAGTCTAGTCAATATAATATAACTGCATCGTCATAATTTCTTTATATCAATTACTAGTCGTCAAATTTATAAGAACTAATTTTAATTTAGGGGAAGTTGCAAGTATAGAAATCAACCTCAAAATATTAGTAAATATAGTACAATGCAAACGAATTTGTAGATACATCAAAATTTAGATCTAGTTCTGAACTTTCATAGTCTATAAATGATAGACTATATTGTTAAAAAGAGTCTACCATCGATAAATGTTATATTTGCAATTCTTTAAAAATGTTACTATATACTTAATTATTAGCTCTAAAAGTGCTATCCATTGGAATTATACTTTAATTTAAACCTCGAAAATCAAACATGTCAATTTTTTAACTCCAATGACTAAATACATACTAATTTGAAATATCAACGTCCAAAAGTGTCGATTTTGAAATTCTATAATTCTCGTGCTAAAAATGTATTTTACTCTTTTATTTTAATAAAACTTTTAGTGCACTTGTCAGCTTAAAATAAACCCCGAACATGCAAATGCCTTCCCCCTTGGCTGCCGATCTTTCCTTTTTTTTTTTTTTTTTTTCTTATAGTCTTTTTTGGATTTTACTAAAAATCCAAAAAACAAATGGGTGATTACAAAAGAAGAAACGTTTCCCATTGACTATACCCAAACATTAATTAGACAGCCATAAAACCATTGTAAAGGAAGAACAAGCTTCCTTATCAACTCTCTTTGTTACCATTTTTTTGTTTTTTTTTTTCCCATTTTTTTCCACCATTAAAGTGCCACTCTCTTATTCAAAGCTTTTCAGTTTCTTCCTCATCAATTCCACAACCAAAATCTTTGAAGATTATTCATCACTCTGTTTATCTGTAAAGCATGATCCAGATCCGACTGAGATATCTCTTCAACAATTCGCTTAATTCGAGCTTATTCTTCAATAGGGGATTGTCTTCCCAAGCTGGAAGGTGAAAATTTTATAGTTCTTATTGTTTCCAATTTCATTTCTCTATTTTTTTTTTCTTGTGTAGATTTGAGCTTAAATTACGAGTTTAGTTTCGAAAACTTTGTGTATAATAAGTTTCTCAAATTTGAAAATGTTTATATGAACTTCTAATTTTAGATCTAATAGGTCTATGCTTTCGATTCTTTTATTTAAGGGGATAGTTGATATATTCCACATTTTTTTTAAAACTAATGAATTTATTAGGCATAAAATTGAATTTTGTGTCAAATTCGACATTAAAGTTTTAATTTTGTGATCAATAAGTTTGTGGATTTCAAAAAATGTCAAATAGGGTTAGGAACTCATTAGACACACCATTAAAAATTTTTAGACCCCATTTGATAACTATTTAGACTTCAGTCGGTAACCATTTATAGTTTTTGAAATTTTTGCTTGTTTTTCTCACAATTTTTTCCTCATGGTTTTCATATTTTCTATGTAGACAATAGAGTCGTTAGCTAATTTTCAAAAACAAAAACAAGGTTTTGGAAATTACTTTTTAAAATTTTTTAAATTTTGACTTTGATTTTGAAAACAATCCTAAAATGTAGACAACAAAATATAGAAAATAATAGATAGATGTGTGGTTACAAGCTTAATTTTCAAATACAAAAAACCAAATGGACTTTAGTGTTTAGTTTTTGGTTTATGAAAAATAAGCTTACAAACGCTACTTTCATCAATTTTTTAAATTTAATGGTCTATTTTTATGAGTGCTTTAAAGATCTCCAAGTTTTAATAATTAAGATATATATATAGCTTTTTCAATTAGAAAAATGTTAGTTTATAATCCAAATCTTTATGGATGAAATGTGAAAAAATCTAAAAATAAAAAGCACAAAACCAAAAAAAATTTAAATCAAAATTTTCATGAACCAAAAACAAAATACAATGTGTTGTTAAACAAAATCTTGGCCATGAAGTTAAGAAGTCGGAGTTGAAAAGTAGGAGTATTGAACTCCACTTTTGTTCAAGAAATTGGTGGGTCCCACTACTAAAAAAACATAAATTTCATATCTTATCAACTCCTAACACTGTGGGCTCCATGAGTTTACAATTCCCTAGACTTCATAACTCCTTACTCCTTGCTATTTCACTCTTCACCCCAAATATCCTTTAAAGATTTATTAGACACCTTTTAAAGTCGAGAAAAATGCCCTAGTTTTAAGATGATTTTGGGTTTGGATATTCAGGCTTGAAGGGAAGATAGCACTGATTACAGGAGCAGCAAGTGGTATTGGAAAGGCAACTGCAGAGAAATTTATAAGTAACGGAGCCAAAGTTGTAATAGCTGACATCAATGAAAAACTTGGCCAACACACAGCCAAACACTTAGGACCAAATGCAACTTTCATCCCTTGTGATGTCACTAAAGAGTCCAATGTCTCTGATGCTGTAGATTTCACTCTCTCTCTTCACAAAAAACTTGACATTATGTACAACAATGCTGGTATTGCTTGCAACACTCCTCCAACCATCTTGGACCTCGATCTCGCCGTCTTTGATAAAGTCATGAACATCAATGTCCGTGGAGTCTTGGCTGGTATCAAACATGCCTCTCGTGTTATGATCCCTCGACGATCAGGATCCATTCTCTGTACGGCTAGTGTTACAGGACTCATGGGCGGACTAGCTCAACACACGTACTCTGTGTCGAAGGTTGCAGTTATAGGCATTGTCAAGTCGTTGGCATCGGAGTTGTGCAAGTATGGTATTCGAGTCAATTGCATTTCGCCATTTCCGATCCCGACGCCGTTCGTTATCGAGGAAATGAGTCGGCTTTTTCCTTGTATTGAAGAGGAGAAACTTGAGAAGATGATATTTGATTTGAGTGGTTTGGAAGGAACAGTTTGTGAAACTAATGATATAGCTAATGCTGCTCTTTATCTTGCCTCTGATGATGCAAAGTATGTAAGTGGCCACAATTTGGTGGTTGATGGAGCCTTTACTTGTTTCAAGAGTTTAAACTTTCCTTTGCCTGATCAAAATTCAATCCAAGGGGATTCTTGAAAAACCACTTGTTTTGGTCATTTGTTGTATGATTTATACTGGAATAAAAAGGTTTAACTTGTGAAGTTTGAAATTGTTTTCAAATATACGAGCGCGGGTTGAGGTAGAAAGATATCAAATTGCAAGCTTCTTTTGGAGAACAATATCTCAAAGAGAAGAAAATAGATGTCTCTCGAGCAAAAGGAAAATCAAAGAATTAATTTATACAGCATCAACTAGGTCATTCGTCGATCTAATTGGCACATCACTTTACCATTAGTCAACGGATGGTCAAAGGAGTATAAAAACCATATTCAACTATTTTTTAAAGACCGAAAGTGATCTTTTTGAAACCTTACAAACCAAATAAACTTGACACTAAACTTGATAGATCAAAAAGCGTATTTTATTACAAGTAAAATTTAAAAAATCCAATACATAACTCAAAGTAATTTAGCCTATAATAAAATCGGCTTGGAAATGTTTTTAAATGTAATACTTTTGCTAATACCAATTTTTTTTTTCAGAAAACGTATTATTATGATGAAGTTGTAAAATAACGAAAATTTTTCCATCAAATAACAGGAGGTTTCAATTGAGAGAGCAGGGAAGTAAAACCATAAAATCCAACTTATACAAGAAAAGTGGCATCCAAACATAATAACTCCAAAATGTCCTGCTTTGAATATATAGAACTCGTAGAACAAATTAAAATCTCTCAATCCAATAAACTTAAAGTTGAAAATAAAAATGACAAGCCTCTTAAGAATCTGCTTTGTAATCAAAGAAAAATGACTTAAGTTAGACAAGAGCTCATTACCGACTCCTAAGCCATACTTTGACATCCTCTGCTCAGCTAAAAGCTTCTCCTTTGTCATCTGCTTTAGTGTTGATCTGTGAATTCCTAAGACATCCTTTGAGCAGCTTCCTTGGCAAGGAGCCTCTCCTTTGCTTTGGTTTTGGCCTGTGACTTGGAACCCATGATTCCGCCACCCCATTTCTTCCTGTACTCATCGTACTTGTCATTGAAGTTTGCCTTAACAAACAAAACACAGCAGAAAAAGTGTTAAAGAATAAAGCTATATACAGGTACAAGTCAAGTGTGACATCTATTTAAAATGTGCTCGTCACCTTAATAGCTTCTAGGATTCTGCTGAACTCCAACTTATCTTCGTTCTTTACTGTTGTCAAGCACAAAACTGATGCAGTCTTTTGGTGGACAATCTATTGAAAAGGAAACAAGTTTCAAACAAGTGTTGAGAAATGGAAAATATTTGACAGGAATAAGAAAAAGAAAACAGTTACCGCTCCCAAACGTGCTTTTCCTTTCACAATGCAATATGGAATTTCCATCTTCCTGCACAGAGCTGGGAGCCATACAACCAACTCAATCGGATCCACATCATGTGCAATCACAACCAGCTGTGCCTTGTTCTGAAAATTAAGTACATAATATATGGATGTTAAACATAAAGGGAGTGTATCTGATTACAGACAACATTGCAGTTGAAAAGAGGGAAATATTTCACATGCATGGAATAAAAGATGACCTGCTCAATGAGGTAGGTAACATGGTTGAGACCATATTTAACAATGATAGGCTTCTTGGCATCGTGTGATTTGCCTTCAGCCTCTTCCTGAGCTCTTTTCAAAAGACGCTCCCTTTTCTGTGTTTTATCCTCTGGCCTATACTTCAAAAGCATCTTGAACAAGTTCGTTGCTGCAAATGCATGAAAAGGCATTTAAAAACAACAGTCTAACCACTTTCCAACTAATACCAAGAAGCAAGAAAGGTAAAAAAAACAAAAGCCAAAATACACCTTAAATCCAATCAAAACCACATAGAAGATTACCAGAAGCGTTCATTGGAATCAAGTCAGAAAATAACACTTTTCTAAATGACCAAAATGGAAACTAGAAAGAGAAAAAAAATGAAAACTACCATAAAAAATAATGGCACATTTCATTCACGACCATATACCATAAAGTAAAAAACAGGTTTATATAAAGAGAACCATGTACAACAATACAATCACTAGGATGTCTAAATAACCCAAAATGTGAGAAGATCTAAGCATAATAATCAAAGAAACCCAAGGAGAAAAAAAAGGTTCAGACAAGAATTTAGGTTCCAAGAGACTGAAGCTTACTACCAACTCCCAAATAAACTTGCATTGCCAATCAAAACATAGTATCTCAAGGTAGCCAAACCAAACCATCAATCAATAAGGTATGGAACTAATTATTTCTTCTTTCACCGTAGCAGAAACTTCTACATCTCTCCTAAATTAAGTGCAATCATACAACCTATCGCTTCTATAACCTAACAAAGTTCATACTTCATAACAAATGAAGAGAGTTCCAGCTGAAAAAACAAAAGGCATAAACTGAAGAGGGACACAATCCGTAGTTAACAAAACTATTGAATGATGACCATCTAAAACCTGACAATTAATTTTCAAATGTCATGTCTAAATAATAATCAGGTAACAGGGGAATCTCCGTGAGAATTTAGGGTTTAATTACCAAGATTCTTGTCGAGAGTCTTAGTGAACTGATTCAAAGCTGGTGGAACCTTGAGCCTCTGCTTCAGGATCCTCTTCTTCCTCTGAATTTGAACAACTTTGGGCCATTTGACAAAGCGTGTGAGGTCCCTCTTAGGCGGCAATGCTCCACCTATTCCAAACTGCTTCGGACGCTTCTCAAATAGCGGGTTCACCACCTTCTTCTGCAAACAATCCAACGCAGTGTTAAACCAAAGCAATAGAGAACTGAAACAACAAATTCGCAACAAGGGAAAGAAGAAAAAACAATGGATTTACCGGCTTCTTTTTTGCTGAAACTTTTCCAACAGCCTTCTTCGGTGCCTTTCAAGAGTACAAGAAGAACATGCATAAGAATGCAAACAATAAATTGAAGAACTAAACAAATGATACAGTGAGGATTTGAACGAGAGAAAATGAGAGCATACCATTGTTTTGTGCTGAGAGCGAGGTGAAGCAAACAGGGCCGCAGCTGTGATGCCAGTTAGAGTTAGGGTTTTATTTTGGAGGAGGCTTCGGCCTTTTTTCTTTTTTTTTTCTAAATAATGCTTGTACGATTTGAGATTGTACAATATACTTAATTCAGTCTTTAAAATGGTTTTTGTCCCACTTTTTTTGACAAAATTCAAAATTAATGTTGAATTTTGAACTATTGACAAAAATAGGGTACATAGTAAATAAATCCTAAAAATAGAGTGGTTGAAGAAAATATTGACAAAAATAGGGTTGTAAAATCGTGTACTCCGTACACGATTTCCACATGGCATCCACGTGGTTGGTCAATGAGACCAAAATCGTGTACGGGGTACACGATTTCCATTTTTCTTTTCTTTTTTTTTTTTAATCAACAATTACATTTCTTAATATTGTTATTTTATAGCATACTCATATAAATGCGTCTGAAGATTAGAAATTCATAAAAACTTAAACTTTAAATTACAAACGAGTCATGTGCCATATGGTGGACGTCTTCGTTGACGGTGCGGACGACGAGGTACATGCACTTCAAAGTGTTGCTGTTGATGAATTAATTCATCAATATCCTCTTGGGTGACGATGAATGGATGTTCATAATACTCTTGTTGATTGCTAGAAACCGGATCCATGATGCGAAATCACTGAAAAATAAATAAAGATACACCTAATTTTGAGATTATTTTCCCATCTACTATATTTTGTCATATATTATTAAATTAACATTATTTTTAAAAAAAATTCCAAACTCATGAAATCCGAAACAAAATTATAAAATCAAATCTAATGGTCAAAAAATACTAAATCTTATACAAAATAAATAAATATTCAATATTATCAACAAACAAGCTTCACACTCTAGATTTAGTGAATATTAACCAAAACAACTTCATAACAAGTTTTATGTTTAAAAAAAAAAAAAAAATTACCGCGCGCGGTGGCGGAGACGGCGGTAGCACGGTGGTGGGCGGCGGACGACGGCAGCGACGGGAGGAATTTGGGCGGCAGAAGAAGAAATGAGTGAAGAAGAGAAGGAGTGAAGAAGAGGGGCGGTTGAAAATCGTGGACCCGGTCCACGATTTCACTACGTGGCAGGTGCGTGGCAGCGAGAATCTTTGACCTGCAGATGTGGCAGGTAACTCGTGGACCGGGTACACGATTTTACAACCCCATTTTTGACATTATTTTCCCATATACCCTATTTTTGTCATATATTATTAAATTAACATTATTTTTAAAAAAAAAAAATTCCACTTTTTTAAACTTAAGGACTTTGCCCTCTTGCTTAGTTACCTTTATTTTTTACTTTTCCTCTTCCTCTTTTTCTCATTTTTCCTTCCTCTTGCTTACAAAATCGTCTTCTTGCTTACATCATCATTCGCATAAGTTATTCTCCTTCATTGTCAGGCAAATTATAGAGTATCGTCGCTGGTGCTCGAAACATTAGATGCAATAGAGTAAGAGGAGACCAAGAGTGAAGGAGAGAGAAGAGACCAAGAGAGATAGTGTGTGTGCGTGAAAGCGAGAGAGGGATATGAGACTGAGAGTGAGTGAGAAAGAATAGACTAAGAAAGAAAAAACAAGACAACGAGAAAGAGAGATGAGATCGAAAGAGTGTGAGAGAGTGAGAAAAATGAGAGCGAGAGAAAGAGGAGGTCGAGACAACGAGACAGAGAGAGAGAGCAAGAGAGCAAGAGTGAGAGCCAGAAGTCAATCTGCGTGTGCATGGTTCCATTTTGGTAATTTCACATGATTATGATGTAAACAAAAAAACAAAAAACCTCAATTTTGAAAAGTAAGACATATTTCATTTCCTCCTCCCCTAATTTTAGGTCATCCATCCACTCGACCTTTAGGATTTAGACATAAATTATTTGAAATTTTAGAATTTTAAAAAATGATTTCATATTTCAATACGCATTTGGAACCATTATAAGTTGTATATCATATATGTCAAACAAGTTCACTTAGTCAACTCATTACAATCTCATTTAATCAACCACAAATCCGCTCACTGAATCTCAATCTAAATAAAATATAAATGTAACACCTATGTATAAATAACTTGCAATGAGATCAACAAGTTATATGTCCGCTTTTGGTGAGGGTCGTATGAAGGCTAGCAAAAGTTCCATTGGAAAAACTGGAAGAAATTGTGTTTAGCAAAGAAATGGGTGGGCTCGAGTTTCATGATCTTAGCCTCTTCGACTTAACCATGTTTACAAAAGTTAGCTGGCGCATCCTGAAGCTAAACATTGTGCTTGGAGGAGCTTTCATGATATCATTCCCCCTAACATCAATATATCTAAGAAGAGAGTGTCTGTGTAATCCCATGTACTTGTGTTTGCATGAATGAATGAGAGTTCACGTCTCATGTCATGTGGTTCTGTAAGTTAGCTAAGATAATTTGGCTTGAGTTCACTTCTAAAATGCAAACTAATTTATTGTCACATCCTACGGAGCTCTTGAGCTATATAGTTAAAAACCTTGATGAAGAGGGGCGGAGTAAGGAGATTACAATTTTGTGGTGTCTTTGGAGCTATCAAAACTCTATCAAGATCAATAGGTCGAAAGCTTTACTGGAGGTTTTGTATAGAAAGGTCGATGGGTGTGTTGTTGAGTTGGTGTCTGGTCTTTGCCCTGGCTAGTTAGGGAGTCTGTCAAGTCATGTTTCATGGAGTCCTTCTCATCAAAACGAGTGGAAGATGAATGTTGACGCTTTTTAGAACAATGATAAGTGTTGTGGTGTGGTGTAGGGTTGGGTGGTGCGTGACTATTCTGGATCTCTAATTGGGGTGGGTTTTAAGAAGATTCTCAATAAGTGCTCCATCAAGCTGCTCGAATCTCAAGCAATTATTGAGGGTTTACTCTTTCTATTTTCTTCTCATTTACCTCTCCCTCTCTCTATTGTGGTTGAATCTGATGCTAGGAAGGTGGTGAACTTAATTAACAATTGCTCAATCGATTTCACTAAGGTCAAGGATGCAGTTGAGGAAATTTAGACTTTGGCTAGTAGGTTTTGGGTCTTGTCTCCTTCTCGTATTGTCCTCGTGTATAACAGGGATGCTCACTGTGTAGCCCGATAATTTCTAAAAATTAAAATTTCAATATTACAACAACATAGTGTTTGGCTTAAATATTAATTGTTGGCTTTTTGGTCCTTAATCTCAAATTAATTAATTTTAATTAATTAATTAATTAATGTTTTGATGATAACAAACCTGCTTTTATTTATTAACAATTTGAGTGTTTTGAAGTATCCATTGTGTACAGCTTGGAACAACGGTTCCAACGCAATTTGAATCACTCAAATCGATTTCAAACGAAGAAGATATGGCTGGAACAAGCTTAACGGAAAAATACTCGATATCGATGACGTGGCGGCCAAATCATCAAAGTGGACCTACTAGAGGATGACAAGTGGAGAAATAGATAAGTGACACATGGAGCTTTTGATTTTTGTTGGTTTAAAAGAAAAAGAATTTAATATTATATTATATGTTTGTGTCTAACGGCTAGTTGCCTTTAAAAGAAATGAATTTTATATTATTTTATGTGTGTGTCTAACGGCTAGTTGAGTTTAAAATCTCAACCATTCAATTTTCTTTTACCAACATCTAATGGTCCAAATTTAATGTAGTTTCCAACAACTTTTCCTCTTTTTTCACTTCATCTTCTCCAAATTTTAAGACTTTTATTATTTTTCAATCCTCCATAATTCATTAACTTCCATTGTTGCTCTCTCTCCAAGCTTCAATTTTATTCTTTTTCATCTAATTCTTGAGAGAGATTTATTGTATTGTGAGGATTGATTATATTAGAGCTTAAATTTGTACATTCTCTTGAGAGAGTTTTTCCTCATCTTATTCTTCATTTCCAAAATTCCTTGTAAGGGTTGCTCTTGATCCCTAAAAAGAGTGGTTGTAACGTTTGATCCTCAACCGTAGAAAGGATCGGGTTTTGTTCTTGCGCCCGAAAAAGGAACATTGTAGCGGTTCGACTCTAAGCCGTGGAAAGAGTCAAGATTTCTAGTGACATACCCAAGAGGAGCTTGGGAAGTGGATGTAGGCCGGTTGTGCCGAACCACTATAAATTTTCGATGTCATTTTCTCTATCTCTCTCCTATTTAATTTTGCAATTAATTTGCTATTATAGTTTATTGTTTGAAATTAATTGCAACTTTTATTCCTTGAAATTAATTGGTCATATTTGTTTACTTTGATTGGTAGTTCTTAAATTTGCATATCTTTACCAATCTTATTATTAGAATTAAATAGAGTGCTTCAAAGTATTACTTTTAATTTCTTGATTACTTTGGGTTGAATTTATTTGTATGAAATTCTGGTTTAAATTACTTGTTAGTATAAAGTGTATTAATTTGTTTCATTGGGCCCACATTAGAAAAAAGTTTTCATTAGCTTAAAGAAACCCTATTCAACCCCTCTAGGGTTGCCATACCGGTCCAACATTAATAACATCCATATTATTACAGAAGTAAAAAAAAATCCATTTTTATTTAAACATTCGGTAAAAACACAAATGTGTATAAATTCTACTCCACAAAAATCATACAATTTCAACCCTTCCACATAAGGACTCACAACTGTCAAAGCTTCCACGATAACAATTGAGTGTCTATCAATTTTTTTTATTTTAAAAAAAAACTAATACTTGTTATGGGTAGATTTGGATCAGATGGCATAATCAACCTTATGGAGTTCACATTCCATTCGATTAGAAAAATGGTAGAACTCGAGCCAGAAAGCCACACCCTAGGGCCTAATTAAGCATGTGAATAAGGGAGTTTGGACCACGACCCAAACTGGCCTGCTCAGCCACGACCTCGACCAAGAATGAGGTCGAGGCCGACCTTCCCAATTTGATGAATAGGCCATGTCACGACCTTTTTGGGCCTAAAAAAGAGTAATATTATGGGTTAAAAGCCCAAATGGCCTCCTTGGCCTCAACCAAGGATGAGACCGAGGCCGACACTTCTTATTTGATTAACGAGGCATGCTAAATGATGCCTTGACTCATTTAGCTCGAGAATTAACCTGATGTGATTTGGAAACCCTAATATGCATGTCCTATATCAAGATTTTATTTTAAATACATCATTATGACTTCAGAAGAAATAAGTTCATTCTCATTCCTAAAACTTTTGCTATAAACTGAAGTTTCTCACTGACTTAGGCATCAAAGCCGTTGTGGCAAGTACCACACCAGTACCCAGATTCTTTTTGTTTGGGAGGTTACATCTTCCTTGAATTATAAATTCATCGTTGTTGTCATGTGAAAGTCAAATACGTTTTCCCTGTCCAGATTTTGGCATCAAGAATACTATTTTTTTAGTTTTCAAAACTTAACTTGATTTTTTAAAATATTGAAAATGAGAGTACAGAGTGAATAACAAATTATAGAAAATTATGGACGAATGTAGTACTTACATGCTTACTTCAAAAAATCGAATAATTATCAAACAAAGTCTTGATTATTTGTTTTTGTTATTTTTTTTAAAATGATGCTTAATTTATCACACTTTATTCATAATGGTTACCTTATTTCTTAAAAAAAAACAGGTCTTAAATTTTTTTTTGTTTAGTTTTCATTATTTGACTTGATTTAGAAAACATTTGCAAAACGTCAAACAAAAAAGCTCACATGTTTGTAAGTTTGATTAAAAAAAAAAATGAAAAACAAAATTTTTAACAAACTAGTCATAAATTAGAATTAAATAGTACAATAATATATTATGTGCTTGAATCCTTACTGTGCAATTGTTGTAAAAGAAAAAGAAATTGTTTTATTAAAAAAAAAAAAAGTTATTACAAAACAAATTCAAACATAACAAAATAAGGTAAAATATTTTAAATAGCAAACTTATTGTTTATTAGTGACATTGATAGAATCCATCTATAGTTGTTTGGGAACTTAAAATTAAATGTGTTTGGATTGTAATGTAATCCGAAATTCATGCTTGAATTGAGCGTTTTCGGCTCGATTTGTCATATTAAATTCATTCCATTATGATCGTTTTAACTAATTTTTCTTTCTCACCATTTTCACATTTCACGATCCTATTTTCCTTTCGACCTCGATACCTTACGCATTCCAAAACTCTTTTAACTCATAGTAATCCTTATATTTTAGCTTCCTAAACAATCCCCTAATGTCTATCACGGTTTATTATTGATAGACAATGCTATTTTACTAAATTTCTGGTTTAAAATAAGTAAAAAAAAGTTGAAAAATTTTCAAAAATAAAAAAGTAAGAAAAACTATTTACACAAAATAACAAAATTTTTAGATAGGTGTGATAGACGCTGATAGAAATCTATCAGAGTCTATTAGTGATAGATGCTGATAGAAGTTTATCACGGACAGATGCTGATAGAAGTCTATCACGGACAGATGCTAATAGAAGTCTATCACCAATAGATGCTAATAGAAGTCTATCACCAATAGATGCTGATAGAAGTCTATCAATGTCTATTGGTGTTATTTTTCTACTTTCTGTAAATAGTTTAACATTTTTTTCTATACGTGAAAAAAAAATTAAAAAAAAAAAAAGTTGTACTCAATTTAAAGTTTATTTATATTTATTTAGAAAACAAAAAAAGGTGCAAAAGAAAAAGGCCGCGAATTTATATTTAATTTCGTTTTCTTCTTCCTTCTAAACCCTAGCCCCTCCCCTGCCTTTACTGTCACTCTCGTTTCCCTTTCGTTCTTCTTTTTCATCTGTTGCCATTTTTTTAAAAAAATTAGGTTTTACCTCACCAAAAATGGTACTCTCTTTTTCTCTCGTTTAAGATGGTTCAATCTATTGTTTGCATTCTTATGTATGTTCTTCTTGTTCTCTTGAAAGGCACCGAAGAAGGCTGTTGGAAAAGTTTCGGCAAAAAAGAAGCCAGTAAATCCGTTTGTTTTTTTTTTTTTTTTTTTTTTTCTTTCCCTTGATGCGAATTTGTTGTTTCAGTTCTCTATTGCTTTGGTTTAACACTGCGTTGGATTATTTGCAGGAGAAGGTGGTGAATCCGCTATTTGAGAAGCGTCCGAAGCAGTTTGGAATCGGTGGGGCATTGCCGCCTAAGAGGGACCTCACACGCTTTGTCAAATGGCCCAAAGTTGTTCAAATTCAGAGGAAGAAGAGGATTCTGAAGCAGAGGCTCAAGGTTCCACCAGCTTTGAATCAGTTCACCAAGACCCTTGACAAGAATCTTGGTAATTAAACCCTAAATTCTCACGGAGATTCCAATTACATGATTAGTATTTAGTCAGGAGATTTTTAAATTAATTGTTAGGCTTTAGATGGTCATCATTGAATAGTTTAGTAAATTACGGATTGTGTCCCTGCTTTTTGTTTTTTCAGCTGGAACTCTCTTCATTTGTTATGAACTATGAACTTTGTTAGGTTATACTTATAGGAGCGATAGGTTGTATGATTGCACTTAATTTAGGAGAGATGTAGAAGTTCCATACCTTATTGATTGATAGTTTGGTTTGGCTACCTTGAGAAACCATGTTTTGATTCGCATTGCAAGTTTTTTTGGGAGTTGGTACTAAGCTTCAGTCTCTTGGAACCTAAATTCTTGTCTTAACTTTTTTTTACCTCCTTGAGTTTCTTGGATTATGCTTAGGTCTTCTCACATTTTGGGTTGTTAAGAAATTAGACCTTCTAGTGATTGTATTGTTATAGTTTAGGGTTGGTTCTCTTTATATTAACCTGTTTTGTACTTTATAGTATATGGTCGTGAATGAAATGTGCCATTTTTTGTGTGGTAGTTTTCATTTTTTTCAAAAATAATTTTCATTTTTTTAAAAAATAATTTTCCTTTTGGTCATTTGGAAAAATGTATTAGTTTCTGCTCTGATTCCAACTTACTCTTCTGGTCATCTTCCATGTGGTTTTGATAATTGATTGGATTTAAGGTATATTTTGGCTTTTGCTCATGTCATCTTCTGTGTGGTTCTTTGGTATTTGTTGGAAAGTCGTTAGATGGTTGGTTTTAAAAGCCTTTTCACGCAATTACAGCAACAAACTTGTTCAAGATGCTTTTGAAGTATAGGCCGGAGGATAAAACACAGAAAAGGGAGCGTCTTTTGAAAAGAGCTCAGGAAGAGGCCGAAGGCAAATCACACGATGCCAAAAAGCCTATTGTTGTTAAATATGGTCTCAATCATGTTACCTACCTCATTGAGCAGGTCATTTTTTATTCCATATATGTGAAATATTTCACTCTTTTCAACTGCAATGTAGTCTGCTATCAGATACACTCCCTTTATCTTTAACATCCATATATTATGTACTTTAATTTCAGAACAAGGCACAACTGGTTGTGATTGCACATGATGTGGATCCGATTGAGTTGGTTGTATGGCTCCCAGCTCTGTGCAGGAAGATGGAAATTCCATATTGCATTGTGAAGGGAAAAGCACGTTTGGGATCGGTAACTATGTCTCTTTATTTGACACAATATTGTCTACTCCTTTGAAGCCATGGACATGGATCAATGTTTTTGTAATTTTCCCCTTATAACAGATTGTCCACAAAAAGACTGCATCAGTTCTGTGTTTGACAACCGTGAAGAATGAAGATAAGCTGGAGTTTAGCAAGATCCTGGAAGCCATTAAGGTGCCTTATACACATATAATACCTAGATAATGCCACTTGATAACAATATATACCTAGATAATGCCACTTGATTATTGCATCTGAATTAAGCTCAGTTTTAACAATTTGTTTGTTGTTTTGTTTTATGTTAGGCTAATTTCAACGACAAGTACGACGAGTACAGGAAGAAGTGGGGTGGTGGAATCATGGGATCCAAGTCCCAGGCTAAAACTAAGGCAAAGGAGAAATTACTCGCCAAAGAGGCTGCTCAAAGGATGTCTTAGATAGGTATCAGAGTTGTTCTTTTATAACTTTTATGAGAAAAAATCAGACACCAATTCTTTGAGAATTTGGAAGTTTTGTTTACTTATGATTGCTTCTTTAAGAGAACTTCTAGTATTCTCTCCATTTAAGCCTCTATTTCTTTTAGTTTTAATTTTGAATGTTTAAGTTTACTGTGTCAAATGCCTCCATATTCGCCCATTCCATAAAACTAGAAGGGTCGCTCAGGCCTTTAGTTGATGGTTCATAGTGCACTTCTTTTCCATTTGCTTAAAAAATTTGAAATTTGAATAAGTAGGACTAATTTGAACACATGCTTTTTTTTTTTTTTTTTTTTTTTTTTTTTTTTTTTTTGGCAAATTGCCAAACTACTCCTCAAACTATGGTGGTAATTGCAATTATATCTCAAACTTTCCATTGTAAAAATTGAGCTCTAAAACTTATACAAGTGTAAAAATTAGACCTTCAAACTTACATAATTGTAGAAATTTAAACAATTGTATAAGTTTGAAATTTCAATTTTTATCATTTTGGGGTCAATTTTTAAAACTAATGTAAGTTTGAGGGCTCAATTTTAACACTTTGTAAGTTTTAGTACTTGATTTTTACAATAGAAAGTTTGAGGGTGTAATTGCCTACCACATTTTGGGAGTGGTTTTTGCAACTTGTACTTTTTTTGGTGACAACTTTGAAGTAGGAGGAGAAACATGAAATCTAATGAGGGGCCGCGCATAGTTGGGAGGGATCCCTCTTCAACTCTCTAAATAACCTAAAGATCCACAAAAAAAACCCACATTCGATTAAGTCATAATAAGTGACCCTTTCTCATGAAAGGGTGGACGAAGAAAGGACCCTATCATATCACGAGTATCCTAATCTCGAACGAGCGTGAAGTCAGATGTCTGAAAGAAGTAATTTCACACAGGTCTTGCAAACTCGTATCTCTAAATAATGTGATCCAAGTTTTTCTTTGCTTCCAATGTGCAACAAAATAGACCCATTTCAACCTATTATTTGTGAAATTGAGTGAATTTACTATTATGGAAAAACTTTAATTACTATGTCAAGTCATTTATTATTTTTATTTTTATATATAATGATATAATAGTTAAGAGTATAATTTAAATACTAAAATAACATTTATTCTTATAAACTTATATCAATATTTACCGTAAATCTTTAATCTCTTTAAATTGCACCTCAAACATAGATGGGTATTGTAATCTCGACCTCTTTTTTAACTATGTTGTAATCTTAACAAACTGTGCATCAAATATAATTTTAGGATAAAGAAGAAAAAAATAATAGGCATTTTATGAATTTATACCTCTAAACTCTAGGGATTATGTCAATTTAAACCCTAAACTTTCATAAATGAGTTAATTTATATTTTAAGAATTTCTTTTGCATTTTGTAAAATTGATATCCAA
The DNA here is from genome assembly GCA_002890555.2 of Lagenaria siceraria. Classification (NCBI taxonomy): domain Eukaryota; kingdom Viridiplantae; phylum Streptophyta; class Magnoliopsida; order Cucurbitales; family Cucurbitaceae; genus Lagenaria; species Lagenaria siceraria. Next base: position 5,751,207 of record CM016488.1, read on the forward strand.
AGAAGTCAAGAATGATTCTTAAAAAATATATTTTTGAACGGTTTAAATTTTATTAGTTTATGAAAATTTATGAGATTAATTGGCTCAAATTATAAGTTTTTTATACCATGTCGAATGAAATCTGGGAGATAGTTTAAATCGATATCGTTATGGAGGTGCAAAGTTCAAATTTGTATAATAATTATTTTAGAATTTTAATTGATACAATTTCTAAATTGATATTTGCGGAAATAATATTCTCACATATGTTATTAGTTAAAAAAAAAAAAATAGAACACGAAACTGACGTAATTATTAGTAGAAACAACAAACAAGAAAGGAGATTCCAGTTTAAGAATTAATCAACCATTTTTTAAAAATACAAATATTTTGAAAAGGCTCAAGTTTGAAGATTTAAATTTAGGAGAACTAAAAAAAAAGAGATTTTTTCTTTTTTCCTTTTAAATAAAAACATCAGAAAATGGCGATGAGAGGGGGAATAAAAAAAATCTCAAGTTTTTAATTTAAAGAAAACAATTTTCAATCGAAAGTATATATGAATATAAATCTGTTCACTCTCTTGTCAAAGCGAGCATAGCTTAATTGACTATATTGATGTGTTAGTAATCATAAGATTTGTGATTCAAAATCTTACCTCCTAAATATTTAACATATTGTCATTTATTTTTGGAACCTCACTGTCAATTTTGCCATTTTTTTTTTGTTGTTGAGGATTTTTTAGCTACATATCATAAATGATAAAACTCATTCGTAAATATTTAAGATGATTTGATATATTAAACCCTGTTTGATAATTAATTTATAACAATTGTGTTTTTTTGCGTTTTTTAAATTTATGATGATTTTCACATTTGTTAAAAAAACTCGTGAATCCTAAGTCAAATTCCAAAAAACCAATATAACTTTTTGGAATTTATTTTCTTATTTTTCGAAATTAAATTAATTTTTGAAAACATGAGTAAAAAGTTGATAACAAAACATAAAAACTTATGTATAAAAGTAGTGGTTATGAACCTACTTTTCAAAAACTATATAGGTATTAAACACGACAGTGGTTATTTGTTTTTGTTTTTTAAAAAATTGTGCTTATTTGATCACAATTTATTTACCATAGTTTTAGTACTTCTAAATAAAAACATTTTAATTGTTAACTAAATTCAAAAAACAAAAAAGTTTTTAATACAGATTTTTGTACCGATAACCCAAAATTAGTTTCACTAATGTCAAATGACCAAATTTTTTTTTAAAAAAAAATAAAAATTAACTTTTTGCTTACATATCGACCAATATTAAATTGCCCATTCGCGATTGCAGGCCTCACTCATCTCAAATTGATGAGATCTCAAATGCGATTTCTCGTTAACAATGAGGGAGATTTTGTATTTTTTTCTTTTGTATAAAAATTACGATGTGCCTTGAAATTGCGTTCGGGGTCTCATCAATTCACGACGTGTGTCCGCCTGCACCCACAAATGGGCTTTAAGGAGAAGTTTACATTGACGGGTGTTTTGTGATGCAAAAGCAAGAGATTAATTTTCATTGTTTTTCAAAATTTGGATAATTCGACACGACATTAGCACAATCAAATTTAGGTCAACCGTAAAAAAATAAAATAAATAAAACGTCTTTTAAAAACTAAGTTGTCACGGAAAGTAAATTAAAGAAGTTCATAAGTGGGAACGGTACTATTGATCTACAACTATCACTGTAATAAAAAAAAAATGAAAATTCTACTTAATATCAATTTTTTTTTATTAAATTTATATTTATTGAAAAAACAAAGGAAAAGGTGCACGTGCAAACCACACGAGAAAAAGCCCGTGAAATTTAAAAGGAAAGGAAGAATTAAAATCCTATTTTAATTTATTTTTCTTCTTCATTCTAAACCCTAGCGCGTCTCCCCGCCTTCATATCTCTCGTTCTCTTTCGTTTTCTTTTTTATCTGTTGCCATTCTAAACCTAGCCGCCTCTGCGTTCAATTCCTCTGATTTTTATTTACCATTCCTGAACCGTACCGAACGGAGTCGCATCTCAGTTCGGATCGGTTTGGGCACCAGAGTTTTGCCATCTTCAACCTTTTTCTCAACTCTCTATGGACAAGAAGGAGAAGAAGATGAAGAACAAAGCTCTTGTGGAAGCCCTAGCTTCGGAGGACGCTTTTGAGCAGAACACGGACGATTTGGATCTTTCGGATAAGAAGAAGAAGAAGAGTAAGTCTGATAAGGAAAGTAAGAAGCGGAAAGCTGCAGAAGTGGCTGACGACGGGGATAGGAGTGAGACGAGCTCGGAGTTGGGCGAGCCTGTGAATTCAAGGTTGAAAAACGGGAAGGAAAAGAAGAGCTCGAAGAAGGTTTAAGTGGTTGAGTCTGAAGAAGACGATGTGGAGAAGGAGGCTGAGGATCCGAATGCTGTTACTAGGTTTCGGATTTCCGAACCGCTGAGGGCCAGGCTGAAGGAGAAGGGTATTAGCTCCTTGTTTCCGATTCAGGCTATGACGTTTGACACCGTATATGACGGGGCTGATTTGGTTGGTCGAGCCAGAACTGGACAGGTACAATTTGTTTGGTTGATTTTTTTTATTGTTCTTTTGGGATTGTTTAATAAATGTTAGGCTTTCCTCTCCAACATGAAACATACAATATGTGTTAATTTGGATCAGACCAGCCGCTGAAACAGCTATAAATTTGAACGACGTGACTATGTCTGTGGGAAACTTGATTTAAAGCTTTCTTTTTTATGAGAAAATTCTTCTTGTGTTCTCTCTTGTAATTCTATGTTTTCCCCCTGAAGATCTTGCATGTTATAGACTTGTTGCCAGTTGTTTAGTTTTAGTAGTTTCAAGTCATGCAATATTCTGAGAATGGTTTCTATTTTTATTTATTCTAAAATGTCTATATGAGCTTTTTACAACGATATTGTTCAGCGCCAAAGGGCTTTACTTTTGAAGTTAGACTAGATATGTTATGGATGTTGATTTGGACGGTTGACTTTTTCTTGTAAAAAATTATGTTATGTAAAATCTTCATGTCTTGTGTGCAGGGTAAAACGCTAGCGTTTGTCTTGCCCATCCTGGAGTCTTTAATAAATGGGCCTTCTAAGTCATCACGAGTGACTGGATATGGAAGGTCCCCTAGCGTTATTGTACTTTTACCTACCAGGGAATTGGCTGACCAGGTATGGTTTGAAGATATTTTAATTTACACTTGTTAGTTTGATTATAGTTTTTTTAAAAGTTGTGTTTTGATTAGGTCTTCGAGGACTTCAAATTTTATGGACATGCATTAGGCTTGGAGTCTTGCTGTTTGTGTGGAGGAATGCTTTATGGCCCCCAAGAAATTAAATTAAAAAGGGGGGTTGATATAGTTGTTGGAACACCTGGTCGTGTAAAGGTGCAATTTTACAACAAATATTGGAAGGCTTTGTTAAATGATGGAAACCTTTTAGTGTTTGTTTACTGACTTGTGCCTTTTTAATTTTGTGTAGGATCACATTAACAGAAATAATATTGATTTGCGGTCTCTAAAGTTTAGGGTTCTTGATGAAGCTGATGAGATGTTGAGGATGGGTTTTGTAGAAGATGTTGAGTTTATTCTTGGTATAGTATTTGGAAACTTAACTATTTGTTCCATTGTGAGAGTGAAATCTATTTGGCTTCATTTCTTGATGTAGTGCTACTTATTTCTTACCCTACATTTGCAAATTTTTTTTTTGGTGGATTCTTAGGCAAGGTGGCGGATGTGAACAAAGTTCAAACACTTCTTTTCAGTGCCACTTTACCCGACTGGGTGAAAGATGTCAGTATTCCAAACCTAATATACATTTATTAAGCTTCTTAAATTTAAACATGCAATATAAGTTAGCTGATAAATTGACTGAAAATGTATTTTTCTTCTGCAACTGTTATTGATAAATTGTTTTGCATTTTTAGATTGCTTCTAGGTTCCTTAAACCGAACAAGAAAACTGCAGATCTTGTTGGTAATGAGAAAATGAAGGCCAGTAAGGATGTTAGGCATATTGTTATTCCCTGCTCTGATTCAGAGAGGTGTCGGCTTATTCCAGATATCATTCGATGTTATAGCAGGTTTGTGGTTTGAATGGAAAGAAGTTAGTTACTGTCATCATTATTTGTTCATCATTGATAAATTATTGAATTGCTCTCTTTGTTGTTGCTGTATGATGATCAGCGGGGGCCGAACTATTATATTTACGGAGACTAAGGCATCTGCATCAGAGCTTGCTGGTCTTCTTCCAGGTGCACGGGCGTTACATGGAGATATACAACAGTCTCAACGTTCGGTAATTTTCTAATTATCTTTTTATGTGGTTTTCCCAGGATTGGTTGTGTGGCCATTTCTGTTAGACCAGTCTTATTTCTGGTTGATCTTTTTTTTCACTATAATGATCTTTTAGCATTCTAATTTTATAAGTAACCATTCATTGAGTAGGGTGGTTATAGAAAATTCACCAGACCCTATTTGCAAGCTTATTTTCCTATGTAACATGTAACAACTGAAAGTTCATTTTATTTCCTAGATTTATGGAGCCTGCACACACACACGCGTAATGATGTTCAGTTAATTATACAGGTTTGTGCTTGACCCTGATACGTAATGTGGCATTTTTATTTTATATTCCTAAGTGTTTTTTTTTGTTAATGTTATATTTATCTTTGTTTATAAATCTGCCAGTGTGAAGCTCCAAAGGATATAGAAGCTTATATTCATCGTTCTGGAAGAACAGGAAGAGCCCGTATTTATGAGTTTGACAACTTTTCCTCATTGTATTTACATATAAATTTTAACTTTCTAAAAAGACTACTGTATTTTTAGGCAATTCTGGAGTTGCTGTGACATTGTATGATCCAAGAAAGTCAGGAAGAATTGGCAGGATAGAAAGAGAATCTGGTGTGAAGTTTGAGCACTTGTCTGCTCCCCAGCCTATTGATATAGCCAGATCTGCTGGAGCAAGTGCTGCAGAATCAGTAACTCAAGTCTCTGACAGGTATATTTATTTAATGTTGCTTATTTAGTAATTTTTCTTCTTGGCATGCTTGAATCTTATTTATAATGGAACAGTGTAATCCCACCTTTCAAGTCTGCGGCGGAGGAGATGGTGAACAGCTCTAGCTTGTCTGCTGTGGAGCTACTTGCCAAGGCCCTTGCAAAGCTCTCTGTGAGTTATTTTTTTTATTTTTATTTTTCTGAACTATGTATTCTTAAGCTTTTTGCCTTTGGCTCTTCTTTTTTTACTGACAATTTCCTAAATGCATTTTGGTTGATTGTATTTCTGCAGGGTTATACAGAGATAAAGAGTAGATCGCTTCTGACGTCAATGGAAAATCATGTCACTTTAATTCTAGGGGCCGGAAAGCCTATCTTTTCCCCATCGTGAGAAATCTTGAGCTTTTGCTATATTAATATGTTTGATGCTTTTTTCATACGTGTCCTACACTTTCTATGAATTTTAAAGTTGTGTTGATCTCTTAATGATGTCATCTGCATGCCTTTCTTTTTAATTAGGCTGTATGTTTTGTTTTTGGGAAGATAATATTTTTATAGTTAATGTAACCTTTTACCTTAGTGATCTGATGTGTTGAAATTTCTGAGTGTGAATGTAATAGGTTTAAAATCATTGACTTCTGTTGTGTTCATTTAAATTTTTTTGTGGGTATTTTTGTCTTGCATGTAAAATAGCATTGATTCCTGCCTCTCCTCTCCCTCTCTCACACTGTGACGAGTGACATACCATAAAAACTAATGAACTTTGCTTCTTTAATTGTCCAGATTTGCCTACAGTGTCTTGAGGAGGTTCTTACCTGAGGAGAAGGTTGAGTCAGTGAAGGGTATGACACTGACGGCTGATGGATACAGTGCTGTATTTGATGTTCAAACTGAAGATTTGGATGCATTTCTTACTGGTAAATCTTTGAATAACATTTTTCAAAATGAAAATTTTCATCTTTGATCATCCCGTTCTCCATTTCATTTCATTATCTGTTTTATATTGATATTGCTATTATTTTTATTATTTTCTAATAAGAGTTGTGGATGATACTGTTTATAAATGAACCCCATGCTTGTTAGAAGCTGTTCCTTGCAACATAATTTAAGATTTTTCTTTGCGAAGTCAGATCCTGAAGTTATTTTCTCTTCTTATATTCCTCTGTTTCCAGGTCAGGAAAATGCAGCCAATGTGAGTATAGAGGTCTTGAAATCACTTCCAAAATTACAAGACAGGGAGCAATCAAGAGGTGGAAGATTTGGGGGCGGTGGTCGTGGAGGATTCGGTGATCGCAGAAACGGTGGTGGTAGGTTTTCAGGAGGAAGAGGTGGTGGCCGTGGAGGATTTTCTGACAGAAGAAACAACAGGTTTTCGGGTGGAAGGGGTCGAAACTTCGGTGGCGGCGGTAGCAGTTGGTAAGGACAATGAGGTTTTCGGGTGGAAGGGGTCGAAACTTCGGTGGCGGCGGTAGCAGTTGGTAAGGTAATGAGGTTTGTGTTAGTGTTCCTAATAAGCCAGCCACAGCCTGAATTGGGAGCATTGGAAATTTTGTAGAAAGATGAGTTTCTCTTTACAAGATGAGAGTATAGTGCTGTCGCATGAGGCCAATCTCGGCGATTATAAATTGGTAATTAGTTTATTTGATATTTTCCTGTTTATTCCTAAGGGGGGTTTTTCCGATGTGCCTGCCCCTATTTTGTTATTAGATTTTGCGAGAGAAATTTATATTATTTTATTAATTTAATTAAGCTCCAAAGTACTCTACTTCTATTGTACCACATTAATTTATAATTTTATGGACTGTATGCTTTTGAAAGAGGAACATTATGGAAATCTAATGAATTATTTAGAAGAATTTTATTCTCAAGTTGTAATGATATGATGTCTTCTGGGGTTTTCTGGCCTCCACTGGGTAAGGGATCACAGTGGAAAATTTCCATTGAAATTTCAGCCTTGAAATCTTGATTGGGAAAATTTTCATTTTTACCCATTTTGATGGAATTTTGAGAATATTCTGCCCATGTAGACAAAATTTTGAGATTTCTCGATTTTTTTAGATTTTGAGAAAATTTTGATTTTTTTTTTTTCTGAATTAACTATTTTAGGTCATTTAAAATTTTTAATTTTATGATCTTGCCACAATTTTTACATGCTAATTCAACTTTTTTATGTGCTATATTTTTAATTTTTTTTTTCAAATATTAACTTTATTTTTGGCAAAAAAAAAAACTTTCATTATAAATAAGAAATTGAATTTGAAAAAATCATTAAAAAAAATAGCATATATTTGATTTAAACCTCAAACAAACTTTTTTTATTACATTTTCACATCATTTCGCTTTAAAATATTTTTAGATTTTTATTATTTGGTAATTATTTTTTTATTTTGTTTTTAAAATTTCTGCATTTGCATCAACAGTTATACAGACATTTATTATTGTCTACATTGATTAGTTATAGTCTAATTAAGCCACAATCAAAGTTTTATTAATTATAACAATTTTTATAAATTTCTTTAATTTTTTTCGATAGTTCCATCGATATTTCTACAAAATTAGGATCTCGATATTTTCATCGATATCGATACATGGACTATTCTTGTTTGGGCCAAATCTATTTTTCACAGAGATTTTTAGGTCCAATTTTTCATCTTGAAATTTTGTTTATTGACAGAATTAGCACTTAATAGCATTTAATTAATGAATGGTATGAACATGTTCAATTGTGTCAAATCTAGTGTGACTGCCACATGAGCATTTCAATTTGTGCATTATAATACCAATCCCGTTCTAATAAATTTTTCTAGAAAATAGAACCTCTTGTTACAATATTTTGCTTGCAAACGTTTTAAATTTACCATGTATACACATCAGTTACGGCTCAGAAAAAAATTTATGTATTTTTGAAATAAATTTGTGAACAATTTGATGTTATGGTAAGGTAATAATAGTGAATTGATATATAATGATGGATCACACAAAACACTCTTATCACTTTAAGAATGAGTTTTAATCATACATTTAAAGGATGAAAATTGAAGAGATGTTCAGTAAAAAATTGAAAATATTAAGGCAATTCTTATTGTTTATTTCATCTAAATAGGATATATTTATGATCGCTAAAATGAGCATAACTTAAGTGAGATAATATATATATTGTCACTTTGAGGTTGGAGGTTCGATTTTTCACTCCATATATTGTCAATATGGTCAAAATCATTTACACAATTAATTTTTGTACAAATTGACTTAATTTAAATGAACATCTCACAAATGACTTTTGTCCTAATTTAAATTAATAATGTCATGAATTACTTTTAATTTCTATCTTATTTTGATGGAAAAACTCTATGGAGTACTTTTTTATAATAAATTTCAAAATAATTTAAACAAAACAAAAACAGTAATATAAAAATATATAAGCTTCAAAAGTCATCAAGGGGTGGTGGCGCAGTTGGCTAGCGCAGTTGGCTAGCGCGTAGGTCTCATAGCTTAGAGTTATCCTGAGGTCGAGAGTTCGAGCCTCTCTCACCCCAACACTACTTTTTTTCTTCTATCCTTCTGTAAAAATAAGTTTTATATTATTGTTGGATTTCTAAATATATTATATTTATTATGATTTAGGATGCCAAAATTACCACCTTCAATGTTCTTTTTTTTGTTTTTGTTTGAATAGATCACCTTTAATATAACATTTGATGGACTCAAAAATTATATATAAAAAAAAAACTAAAAAACCTTAATGGTAAGATTTAAACTTAAATTAATAAATATTAGTCAAAATTATATATATATATATATATATATATATATATATATTGTTATCCCCATTTTCTAAATATTGTCTTAAAAAATTCAAACCAAAATTTAAAAACTAAAAAAAAATAGTTTTTAAAATCTTGTTATTTGTATAATTTGATTAAGAATTCAAATACAAACTTAAATTTAAAAAAATAGAAGATTTAAGAACGAAATAGTTATCAAATGAAAGCTAATTCGTCATAAATAAATTCTCTCCAAAAAAAACAAAATAAAAAAACTTAAAAAAACAAAGGAAAAGAAACCCTTGACAATCTATTTATTGATCTCCTAACCCTTGACAATCTATTTATTGATCTCCTAGAAGGAAAATATATAATATAGGAAAATAAACCCTTGGTGATCCATTTATTAATTAACATCCCTATGAAGGAAAAAAAACACGTACATAGAACTCATACTTAAAAAAATCACAGGTAAACTTACCTTTGCATCATAATCATTACCTTACAAGTCTAGTTTAAGGATTAAGTTGAACTATCATCCTTAATTTAGAATTTAAACCAAATTCCAGTTCTTATCTAAGTAGCTATTTTGATTTCAAGATAGCATGATGGCTTATATAAATATTGAAGAAGCGTCTATTTTCCATCATTGTCCAACTTGAGAGCATTCAATTTCGAACCAAGGCCAAAATGACAGGGCAACAATTGAAAAACATTTCTTTAGTTTGTGTTTTTGTGTTGTTAACTTTTAAAACCTATTCATTGCCTCTTTCAACCAATGGAAGATGGATCGTCGATGCCACAACAGGCCAACGTGTGAAGTTAATGTGCGTAAATTGGCCAGGGCACATGCAGGCTATGTTGGCAGAAGGTCTTCATCTCAGGCCGCTTAATGATATCATTGCCTTGGTAGCGAAGTTGCGGTTCAATTGCGTGCGTTTGACATACTCAATTCATATGTTCACACGCCATGCCAATTTGACTGTTCAACAATCCTTTGAGAATTTTGATATGAAGGATGCCATGGCAGGCATAGCTCAAAACAATCCTTCTATATTGAACATGACACTCGTTGAGGCGTATGAAGCAGTGATTGATTCACTTGCTACACATGGGATCATGGTAGTTTCTGATAATCATATAAGTCAGCCAAGATGGTGTTGTGATGATAATGATGGCAATGGCTTCTTTGGAGATCGGTATTTGGATCCTCAAGAATGGCTCGAAGGAATCAGTTTGGCAGCACAAAGCCTAAAAAGCAAATCACAAGTATGTTTTCTTTTTATGAAGATTTTTAAAAACTATAGGTTACAGATTTATACGATATATCACAGATTTATACAATATGCTAACCATTTCCATGATAATATATATGTAAAATGTGGTAGCAATGAGCTTGAGAAACGAACTGCAAGGACCAAACCAAAACGTGGAGAAGTGGTTTCAATACACGAGCCAAGGAGCTAAGCTTATTCACCAAATTAACCCAAATGCTTTAGTAGTAGTTTCTGGACTAAGCTACGATACTGATCTGAGCTTCTTGAAGAATAGGTCGATGGGCTTCAACTTGGACAATAAACTTGTATTTGAGGCTCACTTGTACTCCTTCACGAATAACATGGGTGATTTTTGGATGTCGAAGCCATTAAACACATTTTGTGCTAATGTCAACCAAGGATTTGAAGACCGGGCAGGGTTTCTTGTGAGAGGACAAAACCCAATGCCACTATTTGTGAGTGAATTTGGGATCGACCAAACAGGCGCAAATGAGGGCCAAAATCGATTTTTGAGTTGCTTTTTTGCCTATCTTACCGAGAATGATTTTGATTGGGGCTTATGGGCTTTGCAAGGTAGCTACTATTATAGAGAAGGTGTGAAAAATGCTGAGGAAACCTTTGGTGTCTTAAACTCCAATTTTGCACAAGAAAAAAACTCTAAATTATTTTTTCAGAGGTTTCAACTTATGCAAACCAAACTTCAAGGTATGACTTCTCAAGTTATATATTACTTTTCTTGAATTATTTTCAATTTATATCTTAAGAAGAAGATTACATTTTTCATATATTCTACTTTTTGTTTTCTCCTTACTAATTGAAGAATCAAAATGGTTGCTCTTAAAACAGATCCGAGTTCAAATCTCACAACATCGTTCATAATGTACCATCCTCTTAGTGGTGGATGTGTGCGAGTGAACAAAAAATATCAATTGGGAATCAGTAGCTGTAAGACTTCTAATCGTTGGAGCCATGAAGAAGACGGTGCTCCCATTAGGTTGGCAGGATCTATATTATGTTTGAAAGCTGTAGGAGATGGACTCCCTCCAATTCTCTCTCAAGACTGCTCAAGCCAACAAAGTGTTTGGAAACATGCTTCAAATAGCAAGCTACAACTAGCCACCATCGATAAACAAGGACAAAGCTTATGCTTGCAAAGAGCTTCTCATTCCCATCAAATTGTGACTAATAAATGCATGTGTTTGAATGATTCTCAATGTCAAGAAGATCCACAAAGCCAGTGGTTTACGCTTGTTCCATCAAATGTACGTCTCATTTAATTGAGCTCTAGAGGTAATTATATATATATATATATATATATATATATATATGTTGAACCACATTTATTTCAATTCAAGCAAGTTTATTGTTCAAATATTTTTCAGGATAGCCAAATATAAATTATTCCCTTTAAATTGTGACTAAGAAGTACATGTGTTCCAATTATTTCTCAATGTGAAGGAAATTCACAACACCAAGTGGTTAACATTGTGGAAATCTAATGAATTATTTGTAAGAATTTTATTCTGAAATTGTAATGATATGATATCTTCTTGGTTTTTCTTGTCTCCACTAGGTAGGGATGGAGTACTCTTGTGTGAGCCAAATCGTTTTTTCACGTTAGTTTTTAGGTCCAATTTTTCATCTATGCTACAGAATTAGCACTTAATAGCATTTTATATTAATGGTTGGTATGAACATGTTCAATTGTGTCAAATCTAGTGTGACTGCCACATTAGCATATTCTAATTAATTTTTCCAGAAAATAGAAACCTCGTGTTACATGATTTTGGTGCAAGCATTTTAAATTGATATGTTGATAATAACCAATGGTCATGTATACACATCAGTTACCGCTCAGAAATACTAATTATTATTATTTTTTTGAAATGAAGTTGGAAAGAATTTGATGTTATGGTAAGTTAATAATAGTGTTACTATGTAATGATCGATCACACAAAGTACTCTTATAATCTTAAGAGTAGGTTTTATTCATACATTTTGATATTGTTTGAAAGATAAATAAACGATGAAAATAGAAGAGGTGTTGGGTGAAAAATTGAAAATATTAAGGTAGTTCTTACCGTTTATTCCATCTAAAATGAGCATATCTTAATTGGGATAATCTATACTATATATAAAAGCCATTATATAGAGAAACTTTGTCTCCAATTTATTCCTGCATTATAAGTTTCTCACCATTAATTTGGTGGCAATTTTGTCATTTAAATTTAAATTATTTTGTTTAGTTTGTTTGAATATTAACAAATAATAAATAAATGTTAACTTAATCATTTGATTTTCACATATATATTTTTTTCTTTTTTCATTTATTATTCTTTCCTATTTTCTCACTCTCAAAATACCTTTCACCTCTTGTACAAGTACAACAACCCTCCAAAATTTCACTTCTCCTCTAATAATAATTATTCATATCATTATTTTTCTTTTTTTCTCCCACTCATCCATTCACATTCCTCTCTTTTAACCTTCCATTTTCACCCATTCACATTCTCCTTATCTTTCTTAACTCTTCACTATCTCTCCTAAATCCCGACCCTTCAAATTCCGCCACTTCTCTCAAATCTTTTGGTATAAATAACTCATTCCTTTTTTCATTCATGCTCACAAAGTCACAAGCTAAGATGTGAAAAATAAATCACATGTTTTTCTTTTTATAATTTCCATTTTTGTCGTATAGTTTTTTAAGATATGTTTGTGTATTTTCTTTTCGTAGAGATGTAGAGGAGAAATGCAAGATTGAAATGTTTGAGGTAATTTCTTATTTTTTTTTCTTTGTTGTCCCACTTATATTTTTATTATAGATTATTATAGATGTGTTTGTATATGTTTTTTCTTATTTTATTTTTTAATAAGGGAATGAAGATTGGGTTAGTCACCTGCAATTTTGTACTTATTCAACCACAATGATAACAATGTCTTATTTATAATCACACAACAGTTTCGTTGTTGAATGATTTCTTGATGACCACCATCCATGAATGAAGAACTCCTCATGAGACTTTTTTTATGTAATTTATTTTAAAATGGTAATTAAAATATAGTGTATCCTTAGATTTATTTTAAAAAAAAATTATATGAACAAATTTTGATGTGTGTAAGTATTTTGTTCAATTTTGTAATTAGTTGATGTGTATTTTAGACAAATGTTGGAAGCCACACATAATAAATTTAAAACGAGTTTAAAGTTTCTCTATATGTTATATAAATAATAAAAATAATAATATTAACAAATAATTTTTGTATACTAAATATAAAGAACTAAAATACTCATTTGCAATATATATGTTTTAATTTTACTTTACATATCATTGCGAGGAAAAAGTTATTCGATAGGAGACAAGAGATAATTCAAGAAAAAGAAAAACTCTCTAATATATATGTATATCAATCAGTAAAAGAATTTAGTTTATAATATGAAGAGTTTGAAAAAAAAATAAAATATTTTGTCCTTTTGTTTCTAAAAATTTGTGATTTTATTTTTAATTATAATTAATAATAGAATTATTATAATTCTCTCTCCTGCCATTAATTACTATATATATCAACAACTATCTTTTGTTCTTGTTCTTTATTTTGAAGTTTAAGTTTACTTTTTTCCGTCTATGTTTGTATTTTTTATTTATTATCTTCTATTTTCTTTTATTATTTTTGTTAGAATGATTTACCTAACATTTATCTTTAGTTTTTTTTAACTCTACATGCTATAGAAAGAATGATTTATTTTTCTTATATCACTCCATTATTTTAGAATTTTTTTATTACTTCTTCAATTATCTCTACTAAATTTTCAAAGTTAAATCTAAAATAAAAAATTAAAGATGAATGTGAGTGGAAATATCACGTGTTAAGGACTAATACATATAAAGAAAAAGAAGATATGGTTGAAATTATTTACACAATTAATTTTTATACGAATTGTCTTAATTTAAATTTATTATTAATGATCTCCCAAATGACTTTTATCCTAATTTAAATTAATGACGTCATAAAATTACTTTCAATTTTCACATTAGCGATTCAATTTCTATCTTATTTGGATGGAAAAACTCTCTTAGAAGTACTTTTTTAGAATAAATTTTAAACATCTAGGGTAAAAATAAAACCATTCAAAGTTTGATACAATTTAAACGGAACAAAACAAACTAATATAAAAACATATAAGTTGCTTAAGGCAACAAAGGGTGGTGGCGCAGTTGGCTAGCGCGTAGGTCTCATAGCTTAAAGTTATCCTGAGGTCGACAGTTCGAGCCTCTCTCACCCCATTATTGCTTTTTAACTATCTAAAAATTTTGCTATTTTATGTAAATAATTTTCCTTATTTTTCTATTTTAAAAAATTCTCCTTGATTTCTCGATTTCTAATAAATATATTATATTATTAAGATTTGAGATGCCAATATAGAACTTGAGGAGAATTGAGATTGAACTTACTATTGATTTTGAATTTTTGATTTTTGAAAATTAAGCTTGTAGCCACTCTACTTCAACCAATGTTTTTAACTATTGATTTTGAATTTTTGGTTTTTGAAAATTAAGCTTGTAACCACTCTACTTCAACCAATGTTTTTTTTAATCTCTACTTTCTAAATATTGTCTTAAAAAATTCAAATCAAAATTTAAAAACAAAAACAAAAACAAAAAATAGTTTTTAAAATCATGTTTTTTTTTTTTTTTTTTGTATAATTTGACTAAGAATTCAAACATTTCTACACCGTAAGATGAAATTCCTACAAAAAAAACTGTGAAGAAATAAACTAAAATTTAAAAAAATTAGAAAATTAAAAATAAAATAGTTATCAAATGAAATCTGATTCATCATAAATAAACTACTGAACCTCATCCCAAAAAAGAAAAAAAATCCAAAGACTGAAAAAAGCAAAGGAAAAGAAACCCTTGACCATCTATTTGTTGATTACCTAGAATGAAAATATTTTACCTAGAATGAAAATATAATAAAATAGGAAAACAAATCCTTGGTGATCCATTTATTAACATCCCTATGAAGAAAAAAAACCATACGAACAACTCATACTTAAAAAAAACACAGGTAAACTTACCTATTGAACTATCATCCATAATTTAGAATTTAAACCAAATTCTAGTTAGACCATTTCATCATTTTAATTGTTGCAAGTTCTTATCTACGTAGCTATTTTGATTTTAATATAGCCTGATAGCTTATATAAATATTGAAGAAGCGTCTCTTTTGTATCATTGTCCAACTCGAGAGCATTCAATTTTGACCCAAGGCCAAAATGAAAGGACAAGAGTTGAAAAATATTGCTTTAGTTTGTGTTTTTGTGTTGTTAACTTTTAAAACCTATTCATTGCCTCTTTCAACCAATGGAAGATGGATCGTCGATGCCACAACGGGCCAACGTGTGAAATTAATGTGCGTAAATTGGTCAGGGCACATGCAGGCTATGTTGGCAGAGGGTCTTCATCTCAGGCAGCTTAATGATATCGCTGCCTTGGTAGCGAAGTTGCGGTTCAATTGCGTGCGTTTGACATACTCAATTCATATGTTCACACGCCATGCCAATTTGACTGTTCAACAATCTTTTGAGAATTTTGATATGAAGGATGCCATGGCAGGCATAGCTCAAAACAATCCTTCTATATTGAACATGACACTCGTTGAAGCATATGGAGTAGTAGTTGATTCACTTGCTGTACATGGGATCATGGTAGTTTCTGATAATCATATAAGTTAGCCAAGATGGTGTTGTGATGATAATGATGGCAATGGCTTCTTCGGAGATCGGTATTTTGATCCTCAAGAATGTCTACAAGAAATCAGTTTGGCAGCACAAAGCCTAAAAAGCAAAGCGCAAGTATGTTTTCTTTTTAAAAACTATAGTTTATGGATGGTTAAAGCAACATTTATAAATTTTTTCCCTATGGTTTTATTTTAAGAATTAAGTTTTAACTAAAAAATCCATTTTTTTTTCTCCATGAGGTTTCAAATTCTAGCATTAATAAAATACAAGAACAAAACCATTTATTTTGTTACTTTTCAATTTATTGCTTGACATTTTTCAAGCCTTAAGTTTAAGTTTGTCCACTGATTATGAGAGGGGATTTCAACAAACTTTAGGAATATATAAATTATTGAAGCCAATGCTGTAGTTCACATACGCATTTTATATAATTTAGATTATAATATAACTTGAGACTTATTTTGTTTTAGTCTCTATAATTTTAAATTTTTAAATTTTTAAATTTTGTCCATACTTTAAATAAATTCTAAAACTAGTCCTTAGTGTTAGTATAAACTTAATTTTTATCAAATTTGGTAAAATAAGAATAGTTTTCTGAAAAAAAAAGACAGTATATATGAATACGTTTTAAAAATTTATATAAAGAGAAGAGTAATAATATTTTTTTTCCTGAAAAATGTTATCCATAAACTAACAATAGTGACTAATCTTAAAAGTACAATAAGTAAATTTCGACTATAGAGATTAAAATAGAACAAAAACTCAAATTATAGGTTCAAAATAGTATTTTAGTCTATAATTTATCATAGATTTACATGATATATAATGAATTTATACAATATGTTAACAATTTGCATGATAACATATATGTAAAAGGTGGTAGCAATGAGCTTGAGAAACAAACCGCGAGGACCAAACCAAAACGTGGAAAAGTGGTTTCAATACATGAGCCAAGGAGCTAAGCTTATTCACCAAATTAACCCAAATGCTTTAGTAGTAGTTTCTGGACTAAGCTACGATACCGATCTGAGCTTCTTGAAGAATAGGTCCATGGGCTTCAACTTGGACAATAAACTTGTATTTGAGGCTCACTTGTACTCCTTCACAAATAACATGAGTGATTTTTGGATGTCGAAGCCATTAAACACATTTTGTGCTAATGTCAACCAAGGATTTGAAGACCGGGCAGGGTTTCTTGTGAGAGGACAAAACCCAATGCCACTATTTGTGAGTGAATTTGGGGTAGACCAAACAGGCGCAAATGAGGGCCAAAATCGATTTTTGAGTTGCTTTTTTACCTATCTTACCGAGAATGATTTTGATTGAGGCTTATGGGCTTTGCAAGGTAGCTACTATTATAGAGAATGTGTGAAAAATGCTGAGGAAACGTTTGGTGTCTTAGACTCCAAGTTTGCACAAGCAAAGAACTCTAAATTATTTCTTCAGAGGTTTCAACTTATGCAAACCAAACTTCAAGGTATGAGTTTTGAAGTTATAGATTACTTTTCTTGAATTATTTTCAATTTATATCTTAAAAAGATGATTAATCTCTACCAATTTTATATATTCTACTTTTTTTTCTCCAATTAGTATCAAAATGGTTGTTCTTAAAACAGATCCGAGTTCAAATCTCACAACATCGTTCGTAATGTACCATCCTCTTAGTGGTGGATGTGTGCGAGTGAACAAAAAATATCAATTGGGAATCAGTAGCTGTAAGACTTCTAATCGTTGGAGCCATGAAGAAGACGGTGCTCCCATTAGGTTGGTAGGATCTATATTATGTTTGAAAGTTGTAGGAGATGGACTCCCTCCAATTCTCTCTCAAGACTGCTCAAGCCAACAAAGTGTTTGGAAACATGCTTCAAATAGCAAGCTACAACTAGCGATCATCGATAAACAAGGACAAAGCTTATGCTTGCAAAGAGCTTCTCATACCCATCAAATTGTGACTAATAAATGCATGTGTTTAAATGATTCTCAATGTCAAGAAGATCCACAAAGCCAATGGTTTGCGCTTGTTCCATCAAATGTAGGACTCATTTAATTGAGCTCAAGAAATAATTATATATGTTGAACCTCATTTATTTCAATTCAAGCAAGTTTATTATTCAAATATTTTTTAGGATGGCCAAATAAATTATTCTCTTTAAATTGTGACTAAAAAGTACATGTGTTCCAATTATTTCTCAATGACAAAAAAATTCACAACACCAAGGTATTAACATTGTGGAAAATCTAATGAATTATTTGTAAGAATTTTATTCTGAAATTGTAAGGATGTGATATCTTCTTGGTTTTTCTTGTCTGTACAGGGTTGGACTATTCTTGTTTGGGCCAAATAGTTTTTTTGACTTTAGTTTTTAGGTCCAATTTTTTATCTTGAAATTTTCTGTCTATTTGTAGAATTAGCACTTAATTAATAACATTTTATTAATTGATGGTATGAACATGTTCAATTGTGTCAAATCTAGTGTGACTGCCATACGAGCATTTCAATTTGTTCATTATAATACCAATCCCATTCTAATAAATTTTTCCAGAAAATAGAACCTCGTGTTACAAGATTTGGGTGCAAACATTTTGAATTTATATGTTGATAATAACCAATGGTGATGTGCAGAAACATTTTTTTTTGTTATTTTGAAATGATGTTGGTAACAATTTGATGTGATGGTAAGTTCATAATAGTGTTACTATATAATCATAGATCACACAAAATACTCTTATAACCTTAAGAGTAGGTTTTAATCATACACTTTTAGACATTGTTTGAAAGATAAATAAAGCATGAAAATGGAAGAGGTGTTCGGTGAAAAATTGAAAATATTAAGGTAGTTCCTATGGTTTATTTCATCTAAATAGGATATATTTGAAATCGTTAAAATGAGCATAGCTGATAATACATGTAAAGAAAAAGAAGATATGGTTGAAATCATTTACCCAATTAATTTTTATACGAATTGTCTTAATCTAAAGTAATTGTTAATGTTCTCACAAATGACTTTTGTCCTAATTTAAATTAATGACGTCATGAATACTTTCAATTTTTTATCTTATTTGGATGGAAAAACTCTCTAGGAAGTATTTTTTTAGAATAAATTTCAAAGATCTAGAGTAAAAATAAAATCATTTAAAGTCTAATGATATAATTTAAAGAGAACAAAAACAAATAATATATATAAAATGATATACCCTCCCAAGACACCAAGGGATGGTGGCGCAGTTGGCTTGCGCATAGGTCTCGTAGCTTAGAGTTATCCTGAGGTCGAGAGTTCGAGCCTCTCTCACCCCAATATACAGTATTGATCTTAAACTTGCTATTAGTTTTGAATTTTTGATTTTTGAAAATTAAACTTGTAACCACTTTACTTCACCCAATGTTCCTTTATTTTATTATTTTATTTTTTTAAATCTCTACTTTCTAAATATTGTCTTAAAAAATCCAAACCAATTTCTTTTTTTCAAAAAATAGTTTTTAAAATCTTGTTATTTGTATAATTTGACTAAGAATTCAAACATTTCTACAAGGTAAGATGAAATCCATACTAAAATTTGTGAAGAAACAAACTTAAATTTCAAAAAATAGAAAATTAAGGACAAAATAGTTATCAAATGAAATCTAATTCATCATAAATAAACTACTTAATCTCAACCCTTGTCGCCACGTGTCCGAGATGACGCGGAGCGGCCAACGTCCTTAAAAAGGATTAATTTTAAAAGAAAAAAAGGAAGTCGCCGCCAATCTTTTTCTTTTTTACGGTATGATTGGACATCGAAATAAAGTAAACAAGTTTTAAATAAAAATCAATAAAAAAAGGTTTGCGAAAACTAGAGTTGAGTTCGGGAGTCGTTTGTGTAGGGGGAAGATGTTAGCACCCCACAACACCCGTTTAGAAAATGGTTGCCAAATTTCAAATCTTCAATTGAAAATATTCTTTAAAAATGTTTTAAAACAATGTCTTATTTTATCTTAATTTCTCCAATGTTTGGAGTAATGATCCCATAAAATAAGTGGAAAAAAAAGTTCCATAAATTAGGCTATGCTAGAATGAAGGAAAAATTTCTACCTCAAGAATGTGGGAAATTATTTCAATTTCTCAAAATCAGGAATAACCTTTAAATAAAAGATTTTTTTTTTAAAAAATATTAATTAAATTAATTTTTTTAGATCAAAATCTCGGACTCCCAAAATATGATCTCTCACCTCAAGAATCTAGAAAAAGGGATGCCCAAATATTTAAAATATTTCTAGATTCTATCGTAGACATTTTTTAAGGAAAATGTGGTGTTAAGAAAACAAATTATTAGACATCACTTTGGAAATAATATATTAATTTTTAAATGTTTGAAAACACAAAAAAGTGCAATTTTAAAGAAAAATTTTAAATGATTCAAAAAGAGTTTTATGAAGGATTTTAAACTTAGAGAAATTTAAATAAGAAAGATTTTAAAAAAAAAATTAGAAAATTTTAATTAGAAATCAAATAAGACTTAATATGAACATTATATAAGAAAAACATCATTAAAGAAACATCCTAATAAATTAAGGGAACATAAAAGGGCATAATAAAATTTAATAAGAACACGTTGGAGATCAATCTCGAGCCCTCAAAGAAAACTCCTCACCTCAAGAATTCTAGAAAATCGGGCTGTCAAATTTTCTAGATTCCATCGTCGGTTAGCCTTTGTTTTTTTTTTTTTATAAAAAAACGTATTATTAATTAAGTAATTTAATTACAATGAAATTTGTAAATTAGCAAGCATAAACTCAAGTGATGAAATAGTGAATACACCATATTTAAATCAAATAGCCCAATAGAATAAAAGATGTTATGTAGAAGACATAATGTACCAATCAAATGAAATTGAATAAATTTAGTAAGAAAGATGAAAGAGGTAAACTATTAAATAAATAAATAAAAACATTAAAAAGTTAAACCAATAAACAAAAGAATATAATAAAATAAAAGATAAATTTTTTTTTTTTGTCGATGGGACAAGTGGGAAAGAAACAAGAATAATAATAGCCCTAATTAAAGCATACACATATAAATATAGATGAAAAATCACATAATAATAAATAAATAAATAAATAACGAAGAAATGAAGAAACAAAATAATATCACTAGAAAAAAAAGAAACCTTAATACCTTTATTTTTTTTAAGGTATTAAAGAAGAAGAAGAAGGAAACAAGAAGGAAAAAGTAGAAAAATTAGAATCAAGAATACTAAACTCTCTTGTGTTTGAGGTGCGGATCCCAACGCTCTACGTGTGTTGGATTCTTGACTTGGTAGATGATATTTTGTATGGAAGAACTATCTGTAGACGTGAATCTCTCTCAAATTTTTTTTTCTAAGAAAAAGTAATGAGTGTGGCGGCTCTCAATAGGGTTTTTGGTGTAAAAAATATGTCTCCTCCAAATGGTCAATGATCACCCAATTTATAGAAAAAATCAAACCCTTTAATTTAGAAAAAAATCAATCAAAGAAAATTTAAAATTAGAAAAAATCAATCAAATCAAATTTAAAGTTAAAATAAACAATAAAATTGATGGAAGATTATTTAATTGATTTAAAAAAATATTTTGACATAATTAACTCATCCCAAATTTGATTGGATGTAAGTTTTCATAAAAAAAATTGAATATTCAAAAGTTTATCCTCCTTCCAAAATAAATATTTTATTTTAATTTAATTAATGAAAACATTATAAAAAGGTTTAGATGTTATTTACTAAAAATATTATTTATCTTTTTTTGTTTATTTTATCTTTGAAAACTAGCAGTAAATTTGAAATTACAAGTAACAAAGTTAAATAGCTACACCCTCAAAAAAAAAAAAAAAAAAAAAAAATCCAAAGACTGAAAAAAGCAAAGGAAAAGAAACCCTTGACAATCTATTTATTCATTCCCTAGAAGGAAAATATATAAAATAGGAAAACAAATCCTTGGTGATCCATTTATTAACATCCCTATGAAGAAAAAAAAAAAAACTCGTACATACAACTCGTACTTAGAAAAAAAACACAGGTAAACTTACCTTTGCGCCCTAATCATTACTTTACAGTCAAGTTTAAGGATTAAATTGAACAATCATCCTTAATTTAGAATTTAAACCAAATTCCAGTTAGACCATTTCATCATTTTATTTGTTATAAATTCTCATCTAGGTAGCTATTTTGATTTTAATATAGCCTAATGGCTTATATAAATATTGAAGAAGCTTCTCTTTTGCATCATTGCCCAACTTGAGAGCATTCGATTTCGAACCAAGGCCAAAATGAAAGGACAACAATTGAAAAATATTGCTTTAGTTTGTGTTTTTGTGTTGTTAACTTTTAAAACCTATTCATTGCCTCTTTCAACCAATGGAAGATGGATCGTCGATGCCACAATAGGCCAACGTGTAAAGTTAATGTGCGTAAATTGGCCAGGGCACATGCAAGCTATGTTGGCAGAGGGTCTTCATCTCAAGCCGCTGAATGATATCACTGCCTTGGTAGCA
The DNA here is from genome assembly GCA_002890555.2 of Lagenaria siceraria. Classification (NCBI taxonomy): domain Eukaryota; kingdom Viridiplantae; phylum Streptophyta; class Magnoliopsida; order Cucurbitales; family Cucurbitaceae; genus Lagenaria; species Lagenaria siceraria. The sequence goes on from CM016488.1 coordinate 5,773,497, forward strand.
AAGTTGCGGTTCAATTGCGTGCGTTTGACATACTCAATTCATATGTTCACACGCCATGCCAATTTGACTGTTCAACAATCCTTTGAGAATTTTGATATGAAGGATGCCATGGCAGGCATAGCTCAAAACAATCCTTCTATATTGAATATGACACTTGTTGAGGCGTATGGAGCAGTGGTTGATTCACTTGCTGCACATGGGATCATGGTAGTTTCTGATAATCATATAAGTCAGCCAAGATGGTGTTGTGATGATAATGATGGCAATGGCTTCTTCGGAGATCGGTATTTTGATCCTCAAGAATGGCTACAAGGAATTAATTTGGCAGCACAAAACCTAAAAACCAAATCGCAAGTAAGTTTTCTTTTTAAGAAGATTTTTAAAAACTATAGTTTATGGATGATTAAAGCAACATTTATAAAATTTTTCCCTTTAGTTTTCTTATGGTTTCATTTTAACTATTAAGTTTTAATAAAAAATTCATTTTTTTTCACGAGGCTTCAAATTTTAGCATTAATCAAATACAAGAACAAGACCATTTATTTTGTGATTTTTCCATTTATTCCTTGACATTTTTGAAGCCTTAAGCCTAAGTTTGTCAACTAATTATGAGAGGGGATTTCAACAAACTCTAGGAATATATAAATTATTGAAGCCGATGCTGTAGTTCACATACACATTTTATATAATTTAGGTTATAATATACTTTGAGACTTATTTTGTTTTAGTCTCTATATTTTTTTAATTTTCAAATTTTGTCCATACTTTCAATAAATTCTAAAATTAGTCATTAGTGTTAGTATGAACTTAATTTTTATCAAATTTGGTAAAATAAGAATAGTTTTCTAAAAACAAAAAGACATTATATGTGATTATATTTTAAAAATGTATACAGAGAGAAGAGTAATATATTTTTTTTTCTCATGAAAAATGTTAACCATAAACTAACAATAGTGACTAATTTTAAGACATATTAAAATTACACTAACTAAATTTGAACTATAGGGATTAAAATAGAACAAAATCTCAAGTTATAGGGTCCAAAATAGTATTTCAACCTATAATTTATCACGGTTATATCATGGATTTATATAATATGCTAACCAATTGCATGATAATTTATATGTAAAAGGTGGTAGCAATGAGCTTGAGAAACGAACCACGAGGACCAAACCAAAACGTGGAGAAGTGGTTTCAATACATGAGCCAAGGAGCTAAGCTTATTCACCAAATTAACCCAAATGCTTTAGTAGTAGTTTCCGGACTAAGCTACGATACTGATCTGAGCTTCTTGAAGAATAGGTCAATGGGCTTTAACTTGGACAATAAACTTGTATTTGAGGCTCACTTGTACTCCTTCACAAATAACATGGGTGATTTTTGGATGTCGAAGCCATTAAACACATTTTGTGCTAATGTGAACCAAGGATTTGAAGACCGAGCAGGGTTTCTTGTGAGAGGACAAAACCCAATACCACTATTTGTGAGTGAATTCGGGATCGACCAAACAGGCGCAAATGAGGGCCAAAATCGATTTTTGAGTTGCTTTTTTACCTATCTTATTGAGAATGACTTTGATTGGGGCTTATGGGCTTTGCAAGGTAGCTACTATTATAGAGAAGGTATGAAAAATGCTGAGGAAACGTTTGGTGTCTTAGACTCCAAGTTTGGACATGCAAAGAACTCTAAATTATTTCTTCAGAGGTTTCAACTTATGCAAACCAAACTTCAAGGTATGATTTCTGAAGTTATAGATTACTTTTCTTGAGTTATTTTCAATTTATATCTTAAGAAGAAGATTAATTTCTACCTATTTTACATATTTTACTTTTTTTTCTCCCTACTAATTGAAGAATCAAAATGGTTGCTCTTAACACAGATCCGAGTTCAAATCTCACAACATCGTTCATAATGTACCATCCTCTTAGTGGTGGATGTGTGCGGATGAACAAAAAATATCAATTACGAATCAGTAGCTGTAAGACTTCAAACCGTTGGAGCCATGAAGAAGACGGTGCTCCTATTAGGTTGGCAGGATCTATATTGTGTTTGAAAGCTGTAGGAGATGGGCTCCCTCCAATTCTCTCTCAAGACTGCTCAAGCCAACAAAGTGTTTGGAAATATGCTTCAAATGCCAAGCTACAACTAGCTACCATCGATAAACAAGGACAAGCCTTATGCATGCAAAGAGCTTCTCATACCCATCAAATTGTGACTAATAAGTGCATGTGTTTGAATGATTCTCAATGCCAAGAGGATCCACAAAGCCAATGGTTTACGCTTGTTCCATCAAATGTACGCCTCATTTAATTGGGTTCAAGAAGTAATTATATATGTTGAACCTCATTTATTTCAATTCAAGCAAATTTATTATTCAAATATTTTCAGGGTGGCCAAATAAATTATTCCCTTTAAATTGTTATTAAGGAGTACATGTGTTCGAATTATTCTTAATGTCAAGGAAATTCACAACTCCAATTGATTTATAGCTGTCCCACCACAATGAGAAAAAGCTGCATAATTTTTCTGTGCGTTATATGTTATTGGATTTTTTTTTGAGAAATTACTATAAACAGAAAAAATATCAAACTATTTATAAATATAGGAAATTTTCATTGTCTATCAGTGTAGACTGCGATAAATTTTTCTATATTTGTAAATAGTTTGACTCATTTTTCTATATTTGAAAAGAGCCATTTTTGTTTATTTTTTTTTTTATTGAGATGCTTCTAGAGGGCTATCTCTGGTGTTTTTTTTTCATAGACTTCAAACAAAATATGAGTTTTTCCACTTCAAGCTCTCATTTTTAGAACTTAGATCATCATAACATATTCAAGAGACTTGTGCTTAATCATTTCTTTTGTTTGCCTATAGATAAGGTTAAAAGCATGCAATTTTTCTCAAAGTTTAAGAGCTAGATAATCCTAAAAAAATGAGAATTATCAATTCCCAACTTAAGAGTGGGGATTAATGTTGTAGGTGGCGCATGACATAATCAACATTAACTAAGTACAATAGTGACATGACCAAGAAAATAATAAGATTTGGGCCAACTGTAGCATCCTAGAACCGAATGAGCCTAAGGGAGAGGGTTGACTTGGGTCTTGGCCCAAGCAAACGTGCTCGGTCTCGACCTTGGTCAAGACCGAGCTTAATGCGTAATGCTTAAATGGACATGCCCCACACATCCCCCATCCTAAGAACATTGTCCTAGCTAGGATCAAAATGAGTCTATTTTAAGGTGTTCAGGCTCGACCTTGGTTGGGACCAATCCTAGCATGCGTGACTCGAAGAGATAAATGATTATCCTAATGCAACTCTTGAAACTCTATGGAGGTTAATGTAGGTGATGTATGCCTATAACTACATTATCATATAGCTCCATAAGAAGTAAGTCAATTCTAACTTTCAAATCCTATAACTTCCACACTATTTCACTCTCTATCTTAAGCATTGGAGTACGTATGAAAAACACCACCTCGATGTGCATGTTTATTTTGTTTTACAAGTCACTATTCTTCATCCCTTCTAAACAAATTTATCGTTATTTCCATGTGAAGGCCAGACTCTTTTTCCTATCTGTATTAAACAAAGTTTGAAAATTGAAGAGGTGTTCAGTAAAAAAAAAAAAAAAAAAATTAAGGTAGTTCTTATTGTTTGAAAGATAAATGTACTGTCGACTTTGAGGATGGAGGTTACACAATTAATTTTTATACCAATTGTCTTAATTTAAATAAATTGTTAATGATCTCACAAATAACTTTTGTCCTAATTTAAATTAATGATCTCATGAATTACTTTCAATTTTTACATTAGCAATTCAATTTCTATCTTATTTTGATTGGAAATCTCTTTGAAGTATTCTGTTTACAATAAATTTCAAATACCAATTTAAACAGAACAAAAAAAGTAATTTTATAAATCTATAAACTTTCACATTCATCAAAGGGTGGTGGCGCAGTTGGCTAGCGCGTAGGAGTTCCAGCCTCTCTCACCCCAATACTAACTTTTTTTTCTTCTATCCTTCTGTAAAAATAAGCTGGATTTCTAAAAATATTATATTTATTAAGATTTAACATCCAAAATTAGCATCTTCAATGTTTTTTTTTGGTTTTTGTTTGAATAGATTACCTTTAATGTATATAACCTTTGATGGACTCAAAAACTGAAAAAAAAAAAGAAAAACTAAAAAACCTAAATGGTAAGATTTAAACTTAAATTAATTAAATATTAGTCAAATGTATATATTTTTTGTTATCTCTATTTTTTGTTACTAAAATTTGTGAAGAAACAAACCTAAATTTCAAAAAATAAAAAATTTAAAAAAGAAATTGTTATCAAATGAAATGTAATTAGTCATAAATAAACTACTAAAGGTCTCCTGTAGCCACCTATTTCTGTCATATTTATTTTACTTTGTTTTTATTTTTCTGTCATTGTGTGCTAATTTTGGTTTTAAAAAATAATAAGTAAATAAATAAATAAATAAATAATTTTTAATAATTAATCTTTAAAAAAATAATAATAAAACTTTTTTTTTCTTTTTAATGATTAATGAAATATATATGTAGAAGGAGGAAAAATATTTTTTCTTTAATAAAAGAATATTTTATTTAGGAAATTTTTGTATTTAATTTTTTTTTTTAAAAAATAATCTCATTAATCAACATTTTATGTTTTTCCTTTTAAAATGAGTTTGATTGATTTTTTTCCTAATTGAAGATATTTTTTAGTTGGCTATAAATTCGTTGCTTTTGGTCTTTGAGGGGGAGAGGGGTTTTGTTGATAAAAAAAAAACCATAGAAGGGGAAGAGAGATTTCTTGAAGAGAAACCCTAGGGGAGGAGATTTCTTGATAAAAAAAACCTAGAGAATTTCTTTTACACAATCACAAACCCTAGAGAAAATCCTAGAGAGACAGATCAGTCATCAACCCCATGCTTCCAAAAAAAATCTGAAAATCCACAATACAAGAGAGTTCTAGCTCATTGGAGGTTGCATTCGGTAGGACATTTGTCACAAGGTTCCACACCTCGGACAACGGGCGGCTTCGTGTTATGGATTCAAACTTTCAACCTTTTTCTTCTCTCTTAGATCTAAAAAAGTAGAGAGAAAGAAAAGATTATAAGGAAAACTTATTTTTATTTCTATTATTTCTTCCATCTTCCATTTTTTTTATTTTTATATTAATATCATGTGATATTTATCATTCTCTACCTTCACTAAGAATCACTATTACTATTTCCTCTTTTATTTTTATTATTTTTGTGTTCATCTTCTTCCTCATCATGATATTTTCGTTATTGTTGTTTTATTTTTTTAAAAAGAAACTAAAGTAAAAAAAAGCAAGGAAAGAGAAAAAGAAAAAAAAACATTTGAAACAGAAAGAGAAAAGATGGTTTAAATGATTTAATTTGTTTTTTTTTAAAAATTTTTAGTTGTTATTTATTTATTATTTTTTAGTAGTGTGTGGTGTTGGAAAGTGTGTGATGTGTTGGGATGGGTGGCTGATTTGCCACCCGTCACTTTATTTATTTATTTATTTATTCATTCATTTATTTATCATTATTATTATTATTATTATTATTATTATTATTTTAATTATTTTGAAAGAAAAGGAAAGAGATGTAATGCATCATTTAACGTTTCAAATATTATTTATTTATTTATTTATTATTTGTTATTTGTTATTTTCTTATTTAGTTTTATCATTTTGTATTTTCTTATTTAGTTTTTTTTTTATAATTTTTTTTTGAGTATTGTACTTAATTATTTTATTTTTTAAGTATTATATGGTGATATTATTTTAATATTTTTTTATTATGTTTATTATGTCATTATCCTTAATCTTTTATTTGCGTCTTTTTTAAAACTAAAAACCAACGATGGAATTTAGAAAATTTGAAAGTCCGATTTTCTAAAAATCTTAAGGTGAGGAGCCGATTCTTTGAGAGTCCGAGATCGATCTCCAATATATTTTTATTATAATTTTAATATGCTTTCCATATTTGCCTAGTTCATCGTTATGTTATGTTTTTGCCTATAAAGTGTTTATGTTAAATCTTATTTGATTTCTAATTGAAATTTATTTAATTTTTTATTTAAATCCTTTTTATAACTCTTTTTAAACCATTTAATTTTTTCTTACAACCTTTTGTTTTTTTTAACCTTTTAAAAATTAATCTATTATTTCATAAGTTTTCTAATCAATTTTTTTTCTAATAACTTCTTTTAAAGACCGTTTTCCTTAAAAAAATTCTTACGATAGAATCTAGAAATATCTGGGAGTCCATTTTTCTAGATTCTTTGAGGTGAGAAATCATATGTTTGGGAGTCCGAGATTTTGATCCTAAGAAAAAATGAATTTAATTAATGTTTTTAAAAAAATCTTTTTATAAAAAGACTTATTCCTATGACGGATTTTAAGAAATTGAAATAATTTCTCACATTCTTGAGGTGGGGAAATTTTTCCTTAATTATAGCATGGCCTAAGTGAGGAATTTTTTTTTCCACTTATTTGATGGGATCATTACTCCAAATATTTGAGTAATGAGGGGTAAATTAAGACATTTGTTTTAAAACTCTTTCTTTCCAAAAGTGATTTTCTTTAAAGAATATATTTAATTACAGATAAAAATGAATTGACCACCGTTTTACTTAACGGGTGTTGTGGCGTGCTAACACCTTCCCCATATACAAATGACTCCCGAACCCAACTCTAGTTTTTCGCAGACCATTTTTATTGATTTTTATTAAAAAAATATTTACTTTATTTCGGTGTTCAATCACACCGTAGAAAAGATTGGTGGTGACTCATTTTATTTTCTTTTTTAAAATTAATCCTTTTTCGAGGATATCGGCCGCTCCGCGTCGTCTCGGGCACGTGGCGACACCCCAACCAAAAAAAAAATTCCAAAGACTAAAAAAAAACAGAGGAAAAGAAACCCTTGACAATCTATTTATTGATTCCCTAGAAAGAAAATATATAAAATAGGAAAACAAACCCTTGGTGATCCATTTATTAACATCCCTATGAAGGGAAAAAAACCATACATACAACTCTGTACTTGAAGAAAACACAAGCAAACTTACCTTTGCATCCTAATCATTACTTTACAGTCTAGTTTAAGGTTTAAATTAAACTATCATCCTTAATTTAGAATTTAAACCAAATTCCAGTTAGACCATTTCATCATTTTATTTGTTACAAGTTGTTATCTAGGTAGCTATTTTGATTTTAAAATAACTTGATGGATTATATAAATATTGAAGAAGCATCTCTTTTGCATCATTGTCCAACTTGAGAGCATTCAATTTCAAACCAAGGCCAAAATGAAGGGAAAACAATTGAAAAATATTGCTTTAGTTTGTGTTTTTGTGTTGTTAACTTTTAAAACCTATTCATTGCCTCTTTCAACAAATGGAAGATGGATCGTCGATGCCATAACGAGCCAACGAGTGAAGTTAATGTGCGTAAATTGGCCAGGGCACATGCAAGCTATGTTGGCAGAGGGTCTTCATCTCAGGCCGCTCAATGATATCGCTGCCATGGTAGCGAAGTTGCGGTTCAATTGCGTGCGTTTGACATACTCAATTCATATGTTCACACGTCATGCCAATTTGACTGTTCAACAATCCTTTGAGAATTTTGATATGAAGGATGCCATGGCAGGCATAGCTCAAAACAATCCTTCTATATTGAACATGACACTCGTTGAAGCGTATGGAGCCGTGGTTGATTCACTTGCTGCACATGGGATCATGGTAGTCTCTGATAATCATATAAGTCAGCCAAGATGGTGTTGTGATGATAATGATGGCAATGGCTTCTTCGGAGATCGATATTTTAATCCTCAAGAATGGCTACAAGGAATCAGTTTGGCAGCACAAAGCCTAAAAAGCAAATTGCAAGTATATTTTCTTTCTAAGAAGATTTTTAAAAACTATAGTTTATGGATGATTAAAGCAACATTTATAAAACATTTTCCTTCCGTTTGCTTAATGTTTCATTTTAACTATTAAGTTTTAGCTAAAAAATCCATTTTTTTTCTCCTTGAGGTTTCAAATTCAAGCATTAATCAAATACAAGAACAAAACCATTTATTTTGTGATTTTTGCATTTATTCCTGGACATTTTTCAAGCCTTAAGCCTGATTTTGTCCACTGATTGTGAGAGGGGATTTCAACAAATTCTAGGAATATATAAATTATTGAAGCCAATGCTATAGTTCACATACGCATTTTATATATTTTTGGTTACAATATACTTTGAGACTTATTTTGTTTTAGTCTATATTTTTTAATTTTCAAATTTTGTCCATACTTTAAATAAATTGTAAAATTAGTCCTAGTATGAACTTGATTTTTATCAAATTTGGTAAAATAAGAATAGTTTTATAAAAAAGAAAGATGGTGAATATGTTTTAAAAATTTATATATAGAGAAGAGTAATAATTTTTTTTCTCATGAAAAATGTTAACCATAAACTATCAATAGGTGACTAATCTTAAGACATATTGAAAGTACAATAACTAAATTTGGACTATAGGGATTAAGATAGAACAAAATCTCAAATTATAGGATCCAAAAGTATTATTTCAAGCTATAATTTGTCTCGAATTTATATGATATATCACAGATTTATACGATACATCACGGATTTATACAATACGCTAACCTTTTGCATGATATATATGTAAAAGGTGGTAGCAATGAGCTTGAGAAACGAACCGCAAGGACCAAACCAAAACGTGGAGAAGTGGTTTCAATACATGAGCCAAGGAGCTAAGCTTATTCACCAAACTAACCCAAATGCTTTAGTAGTAGTTTCCGGACTAAGCTACGATACCGATCTAAGCTTCTTGAAGAATAGGTCAATGGGCTTCAACTTGGACAATAAACTTGTATTTGAGGCTCACTTGTACTCCTTCACAAATAACATGGGTGATTTTTGGATGTCGAAGCCATTAAACACATTTTGTGCTAATGTGAACCAATGATTTGAAGACCGAGCAGGGTTTCTGGTGAGAGGACAAAACCCAATACCACTATTTGTGAGTGAATTCGGGATCGACCAAACAGGCGTAAATGAGGGCCAAAATCGATTTTTGAGTTGCTTTTTTACCTATCTTACCGAGAATGATTTTGATTGGGGCTTATGGGCTTTGCAAGGTAGTTACTATTATAGAAAAGGTGTGAAAAATGCTGAGGAAACCTTTGGTGTCTTAGACTCCAAGTTTGCACAAGCAAAAAACTCTAAATTATTTCTTCAGAGGTTTCAACTTATGCAAACCAAACTTCAAGGTATGACTTCTGAAGTTATAGATTACTTTTCTTGAATTATTTTCAATTTATATCTTAAGAAGAAGATTAATTTCTACCCATTTTACATATTCTACTTTTTTTTTCTCCCTACTAATTGAAGAATCAAAATGGTTGCTCTTAACATAGATCCGAGTTCAAATCTCACAACATCGTTCATAATGTACCATCCTCTTAGTGGTGGATGTGTGCGAATGAACAAAAAATATCAATTAGGAATCAGTAGTTGTAAGACTTCCAACCGTTGGAGCCATGAAGAAGACAGTGCTCCTATTAGGTTGGCAGGATCTATATTATGTTTGAAAGCTGTAGGAGATGAACTCTCTCCAATTCTCTCTCAAGACTGCTCGAGCCAACAAAGTGTTTGGAAATATGCCTCAAATGCCAAGCTACAACTAGCCACCATCGATAAACAAGGACAGACCTTATGCTTGCAAAGAGCTTCTCATACCCATCAAATCGTGACTAATAAGTGCATGTGTTTGAATGATTCTCAATGTCAAGAAGATCCACAAAGCCAATGGTTTACTCTTGTTCCATCAAATGTACGTCTCATTTAATTGAGGTTTAGAAGTAATTATATATATGTTCAACCTCATTTATTTCAATTGAAGCAAGTTTATTGGTCAAATATTTTTTAGGATGGCCAAAGAAATTATTCCCTTTAAATTGTGACTAAGAAGTACATGTGTTGGAATTATTCTCAATGTCAAGGAAATTCAATAAAACTATAGTGAAATGAGCAGAATGGGTGAAGAAATATATATATATATATATATAGATAACAATTGAAGTCTACTGAATTAAGTTAAGCTAATGGATCAAGATGTAAATATGTTACCACCACAAATGAGAATGATATTTAAAGAGTAAATGAATCGATCCTTCCTATGATTTTATTTCCCATTTTGTTTTCTTTTGTTTTTTTTTTTTTGATAAATATGGCTTCATATTATTCTTTCTTTTTTGGTTACAGATTTTCTGAGTCTGCTTGCTGTTTTTGATTCTCTGCCTTTGCAGCTCTTGCCTTCTGTGGCTTATATATACCTTGCATGTCACACGTTCTTTTAGGTTAAGCTGCATAGAGTGAATTCAGTAGTGGTCTTTGCTTCAAAAGAAGACATATGTGTGTATCCTTGTAAGATTGCTATGGTAATACATTAGTAAGCAAATTAATTAAGTTGAAAGATTATTCAACTGTATGATGAAAATAATGATGAAGCTTCGAGTAAGAGAGCATTGAGTTTAGGGGGAGTCTAAACCAAGAAGTTTTGTCTAAAATAAGCATTAAGTTTAGGGAGAGCTTAAACTGCTAGCTATTTGTGAATCAAGATGGTGTAACGATCAGATAAGCATTCATTTGTAATCGCTTGACTCTACTAGTAAAACTCTTTCCATCTAGGTACTCTGCCTCCCAGACGTAGGTGAACTGGGTTACTATCTTTATATGTTACGTTCATTCTCTCTTACTTATCTCTTGTTACTAGCTTATTGTTATATTTGTTCGTGACATTGTGTTTGACTTATGAGAGTAGTTACATATTCACCTTATTTTCAGAGAATTAATATCAAACCAAAATATATATTAAACTAAGGACTTAAGTGAATTCCTACACTCTTTTCAATCGAACTTGCTTTTTCCTTTTTCAAGGGATTTAAAGTTATTATAACCCCAATTTTTGAATAGGATTGGATTAATGAGTGCATAGAGCCTAGTAAAATTACCCTGTGAACAAACTATTTAATGCCAAATAAAAAGATTAAAATAGTAACAAGAGAGGTAGATGAACAAATGAAATGAAACTAGAGCTATTTTTTTAAGCTAATTGCTATAAAATAAAATGCAAAACTAAGCTGCTAGAAAAATAACTTTGAATGAGCAAAAGCACACAGCGTAACTGAAATTGAAGTTGAACAATGAAAGTATATATAAGAAAAAGAACTCGAAACTTGAAGGATACATTGTGAACTAGCTTTGATATAGCTCGATTCAACCTTCATTAAGGAGAATTGGGTTGTAATAGTCCAAGTCTTTCAAATGGGACTGAATCGACACAAGTACAATAATTTAGAGTTTCAAGAATCGGCCCAACAAGATGTGCTCTATCTCGACCTTGGTCAAGGCTAAGCTTAACGTACGTAATGCTTAAATGGACATGCCCACACATGCACAGTCCTAAGAACATTGTCCTAGCTAGGATCAAAATGGGTCTATTAGAAGGTGCTCAAACTCGACCTTGGTCCAGACCAATCCTAGCAAAAATTAATGACCAATGAGGCATGTCGTGACTCGAGGAAATAAATGATTATCCTGATGCAACTCTTGAAACTCTATAGAGGATAATCTAGGTGATGTATGTCTATAAATACATTATCATATAGCTCCATGAGAAGTAAGTCAATTCTAACTTTCAAATCCTATAACTTCCACACTATTTTACTCTTTGTCTTAAGTGTTGGAGTATGTGTAACAAGCATCACATCAGTGGGCATGTTTATTTTGTTTTGCAGGTCACCATTCTTCCTCTCTTCTAAACAAATTTACCGTCCTTTCCATGTGAAGGCCAGACTCATTTTCCTATCCGTATTTTGGCATCAAACAAAGTTTGAAAATTGACATTATGCTTCCACAATCACATACCCATGTAATTATGGAGATATGGAAATCATTTGATATATATAATACTTGTGTTCACTAGATATATGACAAAATTATTTATTAATATATAAAATTGAGCAATTTAGATTATTAACTGTGTTTTTCCCCTCTTCTACTATTGGAATATCGATCCATTAATCACTTTGTCATTTAGGCTGATTTGATAATAATGCTTTTTACTCGAAAAGAGATATGGAATGATGTTATATATGGCTAACTAATTAAATGTGTGTAATCAACCAAATCAAAAATAGTTTTGTTGATAATGGCTTTTCATAAAGTTTTTCTTTTTTTTCCCTATATCGTCTTCGATTTGCCACAATAAAGGAAATGCACAAAAGCAAAGTGTTAAAGCAAATGCCATCAATACTATAAATTGAAACAAGATCTATCATTAGAAAAAGATATGATCATATAGGACCAACTAAGTAATGGGATTTCTTCAAAAAAAAAAAAAAAAAAAAAAAACTATATGCAAATAAGAGATGGGTCGTTTTTTTTGGAGTTCTTATTATCACTAAATGTTAAAATAAAGATTGTAGTGTGATTCTTTTTAATAAATGAACCCGAAAACTGTCTATATACATTAACAAAATTTTATGAATTTTTCTTATATAATTGCAAGTTGAGTACAATGGGTTAAATCTCCGACTTGAAATATGTAGAAGATCCAAGAAGTGAAAATCAATATTAATTGGATGAATATAGCGCGTAAGTTTTCGTATTTTTATGTATACATGTCTATCGATCAAATTAAAATATAACATTTTCCAATTTAATCAATAACTTGTAAATTGATGTTTTTTTTAATAAGATACAACCATGTGAGTCAGTAGGTTCACCAGAATATCTCAACTAAGTTGACACATGCGTAGCACCCTCATCATATTCCACATTCGGTATAGAGGGAGAGCAGTTCAACCAAGTAAACAAAAACTAAAAGGGCTAGAGAGAAGTTCCAAACAGACAACAAGAAATTATAACAAATTACATCAAAGCAACGAAGCTAATTAATTAAGGAAAATAGTGGAAGGATGTAGTTTTTTAAATGCTTTGACCGATAAGACCAACAACCCATCAAAGAGCATATGTTTCCTCATAACTTGATAACGCTATTGAAAGAATTGTCAAAGGTGCAATTGTTGCTTTCCAACCAAAGAGTCCAACAAACAACAATCGATGAATTGAAAATGATAACGCTTTTTTAAAAAGACAGGTTCAAACAACAGAGGTTTTTGCAATGTGTAGAGCAATGTCCGAAACATTGTTGAGATAGTATTCCCTAGTAAACTTAGGATCCTTCTCCAAAGTGTTTTGGCCATATTCCACTAGATAAAGAGATGATCTGTAGTATTGAAACTTTTATGGAGAATCGTCCATATAAAAGAACTTACATTTCTTGGAAATGGTTAATGATTCCCAAAGACAAGTAAAAATGTTATCTCCCAATGTAGAAAATGTAGATTGATGTTATGTACGTACATGATTATTTTGTCAATAAACTTTAACATTTTGTGACAATAAATACATACACGATTAATATAATAATAACAGCTAGACCTATCAAAAAAATTCAAAAATATTAAAGGCTACATTGTATATAATGTAACCCTAAACCCTATTTGGCAGACTTAGGAATTTGTTTTTTTTTTCTCTTGTTTGTGCAAGAAGGCAAAAATTGTTTGTATTTGTAGAGGCTAAATTAGGGTATGTTTGTGTATTTTTCTAAGTTTTGGGGATAAAAAAGAAAAAAAGAAAAAATACAAATACCAAAGCAAGAAAATTTGTCGTCTCCCCAAGAAATGATATTAAAAAGAAAGGTCCGTTTGCATGAACATGGCAGTGACGCACTGGATATAGATCTCTCATGTGATTTGGTTCCTTCCTAAAACTATATAATAAAGCTTCCATCATTCATCTGATAAACACATCAGTTTCTGTAAAGTTTCTGACCCTTTGATACCCACAACAAATTTTTTTTATTACCTTTTCATTTTTCATATATATTGTAGTGTAAATATAGAAAAAATGTGAAACTATTTATAGAAAATAGCAAAAAAAAAAAAAAAAAAAAAAAAATATACGGATAGATATTGATAGACTTCTATTAGCACCTATCAGTGATAAACTTCTATCATTTCTATCATTGATAGACCCTGATAGACTTCTATCAACGTCTATCACAACTATCTCAAAATTTTGTTATTTTGTATAAATAGTTTCCCTTATTTTTCTAATTTTAAAAATTTTCCAACTATTTATACAAAATAGCAATATATATATATATATATATTTTGATAGACATTGATAGATTTCTATTAGCATATATCAGTGATAGACTTCTATCATTTCTATCACTAATAGACTCTGATAGACTTTCATCCGCGTCTATCACAACTATCTAAAAATTTTGCTATTTTGTGTAAATAGTTTATCTTACTTTTCTATTTTTAAAAATTTTCCTTTAATTTTAAATTTTTTGTTTTGGTATATTATGAGTTTGGTATTTTAGATGAAACTCTATGTTTATCTTAATATGTTTATCTAATATGGAGGGTTGTTGACTTGTTGTACCTATTTTAACATCTACTTTTTTTTTGTTATTTTAAAAAAATTATTTTAGATTATAATTTTTGTTTTTGTTCAACATTTAGAGTTGCATCAACTTTATTTAGGGACTTTAACAGAGTGTCCTAATATATGAAATTTTTAATGTTCTACATTTGAATAGATCTTTAAACTTTAAAAGATATTTAATAAGTTATTATACTTTCAATTTTGTATTTGATAGATATTTTTGAATTTTGAATTTTGTACTCTAATAAATTCTTTAAATTATTTTCCTTAAAAAAAAACTTAAGCTATTCGACACAAGATTAAATATGACATTAACCAAGATTTTGATTAGACGGTTTGAATTTCAAATTTTTGTTTAACAAATCTATAAAGTTAACTTTATGTTTATTAAAGCAATTGTTTTGATCTTCACTTAAAACGTTAAACGGGAGAAGATATCATATTAATATATATGGAACTATTAGAAAATTTTAAATTGATTATATAATCACAAGAGTTCAACCATCTATTAATAAATATTAATATCTAGGGACTAATTAATAAATGCTACATGGAAACATTGAAAAAGAAAAGAAAAGAAATGAAAAAAAGTAGTTTTCAAAAAGATCATTATTATTTAAAACTCTTTCGATAAAAATTGTTTAAATTAATACATTTTGAAAGTGTTTTAAAAACTATTTTGAATCGTTGCTAAACACTTCAATTTTTTTTTTTTAAAATAACTTAATTTCAAAATTAAACACTCGAAAAGTTAAACTAAAGACACCTTTAATATTTTTAGGATATACTTTTGAAAAAAAAACTCCTAAACAAAATCAAATTTTCTATCATGAGGAGTAGGTTTGAAAAAAAAAATTATAATTTCAAGTCGGTTTATTATACTTTCTTCAATAATTTTATATGATCAATTTTTTTATTTAAATCTTAATCAAGAAAAAGAACTTTATAAAATATGGATAAATTTAAAAGATGTTTTAAAAGAAACTCTTGAGAGATAGATTATTAAAAATAACATTAAAATATTCATAAAAAGTCTTTATAATATGAAGAAAAAAAACACACTTGTGATTAATATATTCACTTTTGAATATGGCGTGAAAATATAATTTGTTGTTTAAAGGGTCTCTTTTTACGAAAATATATGTAAGATATAAAAATGGAGAATTTTTACCGATAGAAAAAATGTTAAACTATTTACAAAAAAATAACAAAAAAATACTGATAGACATTGATAGACTTCTATCAGTATCTATCAGTGATAGACTTCTATCATTTTTATCACTGATAGACTTCTATCAGTATCTATCAGTGATAGACTTCTATCATTTTTATCACTGATAGACTTCTATTAGCGTTTATCACAACTATCTAAATTTTTTACTATTTTGTATAAATAGTTTTCTTTATTTTTCTGTTTTTAAAAATTCTCCTATAAAATAAAATATTTTTTTTATTTTTATTACTTTTTTTTTTTTTTAAATGCTTAAACTCGGAGGTATTTCAAGCAAACTTTCATTGATGAGGCCAAAAAAATCGAGAAATTTTTTTAATTCCTTTTTGTTTCTAAACTTTATTTATTCTATTTTGGTCCATAGAATTTCATAGTATCAATTGTAGTACTTTAAATCTGAAGATATAACCATGGTGGTCCTTTCCATTATTCTACATTGGATAGAAAAATACCTTCAAGACTAGAACAATGGAGAAAAAAAAATAAAATACCATCAAATAATAGAATATTTATTCATGAGTCAAAGCGTATTATGCATGCACTACCTTCAATGAAGTTTGAAAATTTGATTATTCTCATCCCACAAATATAATTATTCTTACGTCCATCTAAAAATTAAGAAAAACATTTACAAAATTTAGAGAGTCACACGATAAGTAAAATTTAAAGTTCTTGACAAATATAACTAATAATCGAAGTAAAAAAAAAAAAAAAACATAGTTAAACTAATATAATACATGCGTTTTCGATTAAAAGATCATATGTTCGAATTCTCTACCTCACATATTATAGATTAAAATAAGGGTAATTATAATGAATAACAATTTTAGGGATAATAACCAAGTGTATATAGTAATATTTTTAAAAAATTGAAAATATAGGAAAGTCTATCAGTGATAGACTTCTATCGCTGATAGACGTCTACTATCAGTGATAGAAGTCTACTATCAACGATAGAAGTCTATCATTAATAGACTTTGCTATATTTGCAATTTTTTAAAAAAAAATATTGTCATACATATTAATATTTTAAATCTAATTGTTATATTTGTAACTGTTCCTTAAAATAATTAAACAATTATAGAAAAAATGAAACTTAAACCATTTAAGGGTAAAAAGGAAACTTAAACCATTTAAGGGTAATAACCTTAAATAGATCAAACAAGTTAATTAATTAATTACATAAGATTAGAAGATATAAGATTAAATGATGAAAGGTCAATTGGATTAAAATAAGAGAATGAAGATGAATGGATAAGAATCTGAGGGAGGGTTGAAGAGTGGGAGGTGGGGAGAGTATCCATGAAAGAAATCCAAAATGATGTCGTTTAGTGAGAGTGGGGAATATATGTATTGAGCATAAAAAAAAAATAAAAAGGCAGTGGTGGTGCAGAATAAAAAGGAAAAAGAGGAATAATTATTAATGATTATAATATAAAAAAAAAAAGAAGGGAAAAAGAGAGAGAGAAGAGGGTAATAGAAAATGTTGGGAGTAAATAAAATGGCAAAATTGAAAATTTGAAACATGAAGGAAAAATTATTGAAGAATGTGACCTACCTTTTTCATAATATATATATATATATATATATATATATATATATATATATATATTCACGTTTTGAGTTTAGTTTTTATTTTTTTTCCTATATTTTAAAATGTTATACTATTATTCTTTAAGTTTTGACTTTAGTTTCAATTTAATTCATACGTTTCAAAATATTACAATTTCACAATTGTGATTTGAGTTTTGTTTCATTTTAGTTTATAGTTTCAAAATTTACACTTTTAACTTCAATTGTTGACTAAATTCTTACTTTTCGTCTTTAGTGATAATGTCTATTAGTTAATTTAAATGAATTATAATTAATTAAGTTTCACTATTTTTCTTTAATATTAAAATTAAATATAAAATTTTATTTCATAATTATTTAAAATTAATTAATTAACATAAACGTCATAGATTGAAGTGAGTATTGAGTGAACTATTAAAAATAAAAGTGAAAAAGAATCTTGAAATCTAAAAATCAAATTGAAACAAAACTCAAAACTCAGGGGTAAAATTGTAATATTCTTAGACTTAAGGACTAAATTGAAACGAAATTCAAAATTTAAAGACTAAAAGGGTAATATTTTATAATGTAAAGATCAAATAGAAACTAAACTCAAAACCTAATAATTGAAAATGTACATTTTTTTTCCAACTTTTAAATGTAGATTCGGAAATTTGCATGTCTCTAATAATTAGTAGCTGAGGTACAATACAAATATAAAATAAATGGTGTAAAATTGTGAGCTAAAAATTGAAGGGTAGTTGGAATAATTTGTGAAGAAGAAGGGGGGTTTGGGTTGCACGTGATGGGGGGCCTGTCGGGAAGGTGAGTACGGGAATGGGACTGTCGTTGTCCTTATTTGTGGCGGCTGTGCGGTTGAAACAAAAACAAAACCGTAGTATGTTTGTGTGTGTGAAATGAGAGACGTGCGATGTCTTTTCATATTCATATGATCTATGAGTTGTAATTAGAGAGAGATGCAAAAATTTCCAGTATTTTAGTGGGAGAGATGTAAAGTACTTCCTTATATTATATAGTTTCTTAGTGAGAGAGCTAGTATGTAAAGTACTTCTGGTATTTATAGGAGAGAAGATAAAATTCGATCGGTTAGAGAAATTCACCTGGCTTTCACGTGTTATGGACGATGAAATTGTATTTCGGATGTAGGTGACTTGTGAAACAGTAAGATCAATACACACTTGTGTGTGGTGCTTGCCACAAAATTTTTCGATGCTTAAGTCAATCTAGAATATCGCATATAATACACTTTTAGAGAATGAAGATCTTTTCATAGAGCTATAATGATATATTTATAAGGACAATAAGTTCATGGTCTCTTTTCCTATTCCCTTTTGAATTTGATTTAAGAAAGCAGAATCGAGTCAATTAGAAAAGAGATGGGATGCATGCCTCGTAGCGAAATTGGCCTGCTTCAGCCTCGACTAGGTGAAAGGCTAAGGTGAAAGCTCCCTCCCCCCAATTTGGTTGGGTTTTATAAAACCCCAAACTCTTGTTTGTTCTAAGTTTGAATTGAATTTGAACTCATTATGGGGTGTTTGGGGTATTGAGTTGAGTTGAGTTTTTAACCCAACTCAGCGTTTTGCCCACCAACTACATAAGTCGGCGTTAAATAACTCAACTCCACCAACTTCAACAGTATTCACTATTGAAGTTTGCATATTTATCGAGAAACTTGATAAGTGACATATAATTATCCCACTTGTTAGCTTAATTTCTGCTTAGTTTTTTTGTAGGAATAGATGAGCTTTCACGTGTTATTTA
Organism: Lagenaria siceraria; assembly: GCA_002890555.2. Lineage (NCBI taxonomy): Eukaryota > Viridiplantae > Streptophyta > Magnoliopsida > Cucurbitales > Cucurbitaceae > Lagenaria > Lagenaria siceraria. The sequence continues at coordinate 5,792,617 of CM016488.1, forward strand.
TTTGAATTTCAAGTTTTTGAACCATTAAAATACAACAGAGAAATTTATGAAGAACTTGGAGCCTTTCGAGCATAAAAGAAGACAAATTGAAGAGTTCCAAGATTGAAGAAGATTTGAAAAGAAGAAAGAAATTGAAAAATTGAACATTAAAAATAAAAAATAAAATATTTGGGAGAAAAAGATGTTCCTAATTTAATTAATATATGGATCTCCTAATTTAATTAGATTATGGATTCTCAATTTAATTAGAATATGGATTTTTAATTAGATTAAGTTATGGAATGATTTATTTTATTAAGAAAAGGAAATAAGATAATTTCTTATCTAATTTTGATTCCTAATTTGATTATGGGATCTACAATCGATTAGGATTAAGATATTTCATTTCTTATAAATAGAACCACTCACATCATTCCAAAAGGAGGTCAATTAGAGAGAAAAATCTCTGAGTACTTTTTACACATTGAAGACGTTGTTGAAGATAACTTGAGAGCTAAAAAGAAATTATGGCTTGAGATCGTGGAAGCTCGCAACGGAAACAAATGGGGCATACATAAGGAGTTCTTCTTTTCCCTTCTTTTGTAGATTTCATTAGGATTATTTTATTAGAGTTCTAGTTTTTATTGGTAATTTTGTGTTATGGAATTCTAATTTTATGGATTAATGTTTTGAATTTATTAATTTCATTTTAGTCAAGATTCTTTCCTACTGCAATTATCTTGCATGCAAATTGAATGCTTAATGCCTTTATTATTTTGACCAATTAATGAATGATCTTTGATTTGTGAGTTTTAGCTTGACTGAGAGGAACTTGAATTAGAATATGATAATTGCATGGCTATTGATAAATCCTAAAATTTATGTATAGGGTTCACTTAGTGGTCATTTAGAGAATGAGCTTAATGTCTTGTTTAGTCATTAAAGTCACACAGACATTCTAGGTTTTAAACTCTGAGCATGAAAATTATTTGAGCTCAACAAAGCTTTTTAAGTACTTTTACTTTTTCAACCTAAGAAATTGCATGTTTGTGTTGAATCTTTATTAATTCATTTTATTCTTAATTTAATTAGAAGACTTATATTATGCATCAAATCATTCTTGTGTCTATGTGCTTAATGCTTTTAATCTTCTAACCAAAGTTAATTGTTCTCTTGATTTAGGTTTTAGCTCGAAAGGGTGGAATTTAGATTAGAAAAACAAATGCATGACTATTAGTAGAATCTTGCATGAAAGTGTAGATTTTCTAATAGAGATTGTTGATTACTTTTAAAGGGAATCCTAGTTCTTGAGTGACAGCAGGAACAGTCTACTCGTAGTGATAACAGGATAGGTTGGAAATACTTTTAGGAGTAATTAACAGAAGATTTGTAATGTCTTGTTTGGTCTTTAAAAATCATATAGACATGTTAGGTTTTCACTCAGGAGAATTAACTGACCTCAAGAGAGGAAGTTAATAACAATATTATCTTCTTGGCTTATGTTTGTTGCATGATAAAAATGGTATTTTAATTGTTGATTAAGTTTATTCCATTGCATGGATCTTATCATAAATTTTATCTCTTATTGTTGTCTTCACTTAGTTAGGAGTAGGATTGTAGTATTAAATAAACCATTTTCAAAGTTTAATTTCTCCCAACTTGACAACATGCTTCGACCACCTCCGATGCCTAACTTTGGCACCAACCACTGTCAATGACTACTGTTGCCTCACTCCAAAAGACTTGCTCTGACGACCACCTCTGGTAATCAAACTCTGGTGACCACCTCCGTGCTTCCAACTTTGGCATCAACCACCATTGGCGACTACTGCCGCCTCACTTCGACGACTAGCTCCAATGGCCAAACTCTGAACAACCTCCTCCAGCGATCATCTCTGGCGACCACCTCTAAGGTCCAACTCTACATGACTACCACCTTTGGCAGTCAACTTCGATTATCACCTCTAGCAACCAACTTTAACCACTAACTCTTTCAATTATCTCCAACGGCTAACTCTAACGACCAACTCAGTTGATCATGTACTCAGTAAAAAAAAATTAGCTGATGAAAGTGTTTTTAAATAAAAAAAAATTGAAATTTTTTGTTCATAGTGGTTAGTAGTCGTCTTATATAGTAATTTGACATTAATATAAACACTTTGAGCATATAACCAAACCAAACAAAAGTGTGTATAAAAATACTTTTGAGAAAATGTAACCAAACACATGAAGTATTTTTATTTGAAACAATTTTCATAAAAGGTGTTCCAATGCAAATGATTGAAAAACATTTTTCCCTAAGCAATCCAAAGAGACTCTAGTTGTCCTTCCTTACATACCCATGATCATCCTCAATACTAACATACATGCATAATAAACCCTCTAACCTACAATTTGATATAAGATGCCATAAAAAGACCTAAATCCATTGATGACTTTTTTTTTTTTTTTTTTTTTTTTTTTTTTTTTTTTTGTACATTGTACACTCATCTATACATTCCACTTTTATGAAAGTATATTTTAATTTTGTTGTTTGTATGGAACACAAGTATTTGTCTACCTCAATTTCAATGGTTAACATGTAAAAAAAAGAAAATTATAAAATATATGTAAGGATTTTAAGTTTACATCTTAATTGAGTGTTGAAAATTTTGGGAAAAGATGTGGGCAAGTGAAAAATTAAACAAAAGGTTAAACGAACAAAAACAACCACTAGAAAATCATACTTTTTTTAGGTTACAAAAGCTATATTAGATAATCATGATTCAATAACTCAACTTTGCATCCTAAACACACATTTGTTAATTCCAGACTAAACACCCTAAACATAAATTTTCTAACTCCACAAACATATGAACTTCAAGTTTCAAAATGCAATTCAACCTTTCAAACAACCCCTATGTTTCAGTTTTATTTTTGGCCCTATTTTTCTTTTTCAACCTTTAGGTTCAAAATCATTCCCAATAAGATGTAAAGCATATGTAAGAAAATTCAAATCCAAATATAAATATAAAATTTAACACATACTATAAAAATAGGTGAAAAGTAAGCATTATTTAAAGTATATGCCACATGTTAATATTTCTCAAAATTATTACATATAACAAAACAATTGTATTAATTATTGATGTCAAAGTCCAAACACGAGAATACACATTCGATATTCACGTGATAACAACGATAAATTTGTAATTTGAAAAGAAGATGTTAAAGTCAGAGATGTAGAACTCTAGTAATGGAAGAAGAAGTCAAAAGTTTAAGTTCTTGATAAAGTTCAAGTTACCTTATATGGAGTCATAATAATGTATTTGTAGAGAGAATGACATGAAATTTAGCTTTTCTTTTTAGGATTAGGATGAGATAGTTTTTTTTTCCCTTATTCAACCTAAGTTAGAATAGATTTGATTGGATCTATGATTAGTCCTAATTCCAACCCTTTTTTTTTTTCTATTTTTGGCATATTTTTCATCAAGTTCAATTTTACCTACAATATTAGTTATTAATTAAAAAATGTATATTCAACATTCCATGAGCATACCTAAACTGGTGTAGACATATACTATCAATTAGAATGGATGATGCTTTGGAGGTTATAAACTCCTCGATAGGGATGAGATTTCTTTTTTTTTTTTAAATTGGTATTCTCATCGTGGATATTTTTTTTTATAGGAAAACAATTATATTGTGCATTTTTATCATATTTTAGAGAGGTGAACAAAACTGTTCATGTTTCTACAACTTTGACATCCTATCAAAGATTCTGATTTGGAAAAAGGTTTTTTTAAATAGTATTCTTCTTCTCATTTTCATAAGAGTATCGAAAATAGTAAATTGTGATTGTTGTTTGTTTGGATGTAATCTTTCATCTTAATTTTTTCTTTAACATTTCAAATTCTACTCCCTCAACTAAAAAAACATTATATTCAAGAGTTGATAATCTTTACCGACCTTTCTATTTTGATGCCGCTTTTTACCATAGCGTTTTAAATTACTTGTCTTCTAGTAATTATTTTATTTCATAGATGATTTTATCCAAAAAAACAATCATATCTTAGAAAAATATTACTGAAAATACCATACATATTAAAATACCATTTTACATGTGCGATTCTATAAAAGAAAAATATAAATACGTAAAAGATTGGATTTTTTTTCTTTTTATATACATATATATACATACATACATATGGTAAGAAATCGGAGGTTGGATACGCTATCCGGAAAAAAATAATAATATATGTATATTATATATATTAAAAAAAAACTTTTTCTCAATTATTTAAAATAAACAAAGGGTTAAATTATAATTTGAGAAAAATACATTTTTGGTCATTAGATTTTGGATCTAATTTTTATTTAGTCCTTAAATTTTAAAATGTTACACATATAGTCTTTAAATTTTGAGTTTGTTTTCAATTTGGTCCTTAGGTTTCAAAATAATGTTACAATTTTACCCTGAAATTTAAGTTTTATTTCAATTTCGTTCTTAGGTTTCAATATTATTTTACATTTTTTAATCTCAATTTTTTTACTAAATTAGCTCAATTTCAGTGTTTAGTATTAATATTTATTAATTAATTTAAAATAATTATGAAGTGAAATTTTAAATTTAATTTTAATAATAATGAAAAATAGTGAAACTTAATTACTTTTAATTCTTTTATACTAATAACTATTAAATTAAAGACAGAAAATGAGTATTAAGTGAAAAATCAAAGTTAAAGGTGTATATTTTAAAACCTATGGACCAAATTGAAACACAAACTCAAATTTTACAGGTAAAATTGTAACACTTTAAAACCTATATATAGACTAGATTGAAACCAAACTCAAAATTTAAAAATTAAATATGTAAAAATTTGAAACATAACCAAATAAAAATTAGATCCAAAAGCTGCATGGTTAAATTATGATTTTTTGGCCCAACACTTTGGCATTTCTTATATCTTAATTCTTATTTTTTAACGACTAAAGTTAGTTCATGAACTTTTTTCAGAAAAAAAAGAAAGTTAGCTCATGAACCTTTAATAATTGTTTTTTAAATAAAATAAATGGTAGTTTGTGATATATTCAATACACTTGACAAATAAAAAATAAGAATCTATATAACAGTAGCAGAAATTTTTACAGATAAAAAAAATGTCAAACCATTTATTAGAAATAGCAAAAAAAATACTGATAGACATTAATAGACTTCTATCAGCATTTATCAGTAAGACTTCTATCATTTCTATCATTGATAGACCCTGATAGACTTCTATCAGGATCTATCACAACTATCTAAAATTTTTGTTATTTTGTGTAAATAGTTTTCCTTATTTTTCCATTTTTAAAAATTCTTCATACAGTAAATATATTTTATAATTCTAAATACAGAAAAAAAATCTAAAGTCTAATTTTCTTTTGTAGGAGTTAATTCCGTTGAAATATTTAAGTAATTTAGACCTAGATTAAGGGGTTAAAATATATGCCTTCGTAGTTTAGAGATACTAATTTAACATAAAGTCATTTCTTCTCTTTTTTATTATTTTTTTAATCAAACTTAAAAAAAAAAAAAAATCATTTTCACTCTCTGTTATTATTATTATTATTTTTTTTTTTTTACAAATATTCTTTTAGTATAATATTAATGTTTGATATTAAAAAAAAATAGAGAATCATTTCAAGACAAACAACAAGACAAATTGCAGTAACTCTTCTTTGTATTCTAATATATCTCACAAACTTCCAAATATCCAGTTTTTTTTCTTCTTTTTTTTTTTTTATCATAGAAAAATAATTATTAATGAATAAGAATATGATAATAAAAGAAAATGCTCTTCATAAAAATACAACAAAAAAACAAAGGGAAAGCTACTCTGTCAAACTATATCCTCAATGGATATGTATTATTATATTTTTTTTATTCCATTTTACATCAATATTTATCCAATTATACTTGTGAAGCCACTTCCTCAAAATCTTTAAATACATAAAAGAAATACTTTTATTGGTTTGAGAGATGTGTTACAAAAAAAATTTATGAACAATTACTTGTCCTATTCCATAGTTTAGTTATTTTCTTAAATGAAGAGCTCTACAATATCATTTTTTTTTTAAAAAAATAAAATAAAATAAAAATCTACAATATCTATGTCATTTTCCCTCTTTTCCTTTTCATCTATAATTCCAAGTAAAATTTAAATTTTAAAGTGTATTTCATAACTATTTAGTTCGTTACCAATCACTTTCCTTCATTATCTATATATATATATATATTTTTTTTTAAACCTTAGCCAAATAAAGTTTATAAAATTCTGCTATGATAGATTCTAAAGTATTTTTTAAAAGGAAAATAAATAAACTATTTTGAATAAAATATAATATCATTATCAAACAATCTATAAATAACTAATCAATAGACTCTAAAGTCTCGGATCAATTTTTTAATATTGGTTAACAATAATTTTAATTTTTTTTTTATTTCAAGATCATATTAAAAAAAAAAAATTGGTAAAGCAATTTACCAAAAAATAATTAAAGATCCATACCAATTACCTATTACCATGAATTTCTTTAACCTTTAACATAATTGTTAAATTCATAACCAAAAGTTAAAACTAAATAACAAAAAGGGTAGGCTCCAAAACTTTGTTTCCATTTTTTTTTAATAATTTAACTAAGATTTTGGGAATTATTTTGAAATTTAAAAACAAAATAGAGAATGATTTGTCATGTACAAAATTTATATAATTCACAAAAAAAAAATAAGGAACTTAAATTTATTCAATTAAGCATTATATTGAAAATTGATATCATATTTGGCTATCATCGGCTTTTTTTTTTTTTTTAAGATTTTTTTTAATAATAAACTATAAGAGTTATTTTCAAATATAGAAAAATGAGTCAAACTATTTATCAACATAAAAAAATTTTACTGTCTATATAAATTGCGATAACAGTTCATTGATAGACAGTAAAATATTTCTATATTTATAAATAGTTTAATATTTTTTCTATTTGTAATAATTTTCTTTTGAGTTAACCCATTCTAAAATTTATTTTATAAAATCTTCAATGAATCAAGATAAAATTGCCTAAAATACTTCCATGCTGGTCAAACATTCTAGAAATTATTTCTTATATTAATTATTTTTCTATGTCAAAGTTTTTATTTTCAACTTTGTGGTGTGTTTTGCTTTAAGGAACTCTATAATCATAAGCTTGTTTTGGAGATTTTTTTTTTTTTTGGGTGGGAAGACAAAAGAAGATCAAGCGGTCAATAGTTCATTTTCTTGACAGCTTTTTTACCTAAATTTATTTCAATATAGGTGACAAATATTAAAAACAACCAATAAAAAAATAAAAAAAATAAAAAGTGAGTGCTTTGTAGGCCCTATACTCACTCATAAATAAAATAATAATAATAAAAAAGAAGCAAAAGGCTTGGAAAATGCCTTTTACTAGACAACAAAGCTTAAGTTCAATCTAGCTAAGATTAAAAATCAAATCTACCTAAAATTTAAAATTGTATTTTATCTTGTAATTAAAAAAATGTAATTTTTATCATTATCTCAAGTTACTTTTTTTTAATTGAAAAATTTTCGTAATTAAAAAAATGTCAAACTATTTACAGAAAATAACAAAAAAAAAATATTAATAGACATCGATTGACTTCTATCAGCATCTATCAGTGATAGATTTCTATCATTTCTATCACTAATTGACCCTAATAGACTTCTATCACCGTCTATCGCAACTATTTAAAAATTTTGCTATTTTGTGTAAATAATATTTCTTATTTTTCTATTTTTAAAAATTTCTCTTTTCAATTTTATCTTTATTATAAAATTTAATCTCAATAAAATATTCATCGTCACAAAACACATAGAATCAATTACAAAATACTACTAACGTAATATCAAATTACATTTTGTAATTGAGTCAATAATAATTTATATCTTTTAATTTGATGAGATAACACACCCATGTGACCACTAAAATGTTTGCTATATGCAAATAATTGGCACTAACTTATTCATAAAAATGGAAAATATTAATGGGTAGCAAAGCTTATGGTAATACTTACAAATTTGTTCTAAAAACAAATGGTTTACGAATAAGACAATTTTCTTACATTGTATACCATTTAGATATACCTAATATAAATAAACATTACAAACATTGTACCAAAAACATGTCGTTTTTTTTTATCATTTATGAAAGTATATTGATATTCCTAATATAAACTTTATCACTTATATAATGTATTATTGTTGTATCGTCGACAAAATACATCACTAATATACTTACAAATATTATTGATGTACATTTCATTAAAAAAAAACATTATTAATATATGTGTACTAATATTGATCAGATTTATTTGTTCATTAAAAAGTTAAATATGCGATTGTTTAGAAAGAAAAAAAAAAAACTTCTAAGAGTCTATTTGTTTAGTCGTTTTTTTGTGGGATTTCAGAGACATTTAATAACATTGTTTGTCTCACAGAATTTCACTTTTTAAAATTCAAGATATTATTATGTAGAAAACTTTAAAATTCACCTGACATGGTTTTCTCGTACCCTCCATACATGTGAGAGAATTATACTTAGAGATGAACAATAGAAATATAACCCAATTAATTAATAATTTAATATTAATTAATATTACTATTAATTTTTAAATATAATTATATTATTTAATAAATTTTTTATGTTATCTAAACTATTTAATATAAAATTTTATTATTTATTATCAATATTCTAATTAATTTAATTAATTAAATTAAATTAAATCGTGAAATGAATATTTAATTAAGGTTAATATAAAATATTAATTTGTTTTTATTTTTAAGTGATTAAATAAATAATTAATATAATAATATATTAAATAATACTAAATTTGATTTATGATTACCTTACTTGTTCTCTTACATTTAATTAAATAATTATTTTATTTTATTTTTTATATAAAAAATGGTTAATGACATTAATTATCTCAGACATTTAAATCTCAGATATTTGATACTTATATCCATGAAACAATATTTATGATCCAAACGGACTCTAAGAAGTGACCATTTTTGTAAATTAATTAATATGTTATCATTCTTTTTTTTTTTAATACAATAAAGGCTGATGAGAAATTCAAACCACAAACTTAACAAGTTGTCATTCTTTTAAGTTAAACATTGAAATTGAAGCAATTTGAAAAAAAGAATAAAGACCAAATTGAAAAGACACAAAGTAATAGGAACTAAAAAAAAAACTAAACAGACATATAAATATTTAGCAATTGTTTTTTTTTTTTTAATGGAAGGGTTCATTTCACTTACTTACTAAGATCCAAAAACACATGAAAAAAAATATATATTTTATATAATAATAATAAGAAGAAGAAGAAGAAAAAAACAAAAACAAAAGAAAAGCAACTGGCTTTTCCTCCAACTTTTCCCTTGTCTTCCCATTGAAAGAAATAAAAGAAAAAGAAAAAGAGTCGGTTCGATTTTCCTCATCACCAGAAGAAAAACTCTTTTGCATAGAGAAAGAGTCAAATGGAAGAAGAAGAAGAAGAAGAAATAATTAAGTTTGTTGAAGAGAAGCTGAAAAAACTTCAAGTGTTTTCATATCAGCTCTGTAATGGTTCTGTGTGAAATGGAGAAGCATGGACCAAGTAAAATCTGGATATATTCGTGGGTTCTGAGTGTCCACCAACTCCTTTGGTGGCTTTACCACTTTATCATTTCTTGGACACAAAAAAAATGCTAAAGATTTCCTTGTTGTCTCGCTGTTCACCACCGCTCTATGCAAGCAACTCTTGTATCTCCCATTTGATAGTGCCTTTTTGTTTTCCCATCACAATCATTCAAAACATAAAAACCATCATTAGTATATCATTATAATTCATTTACTTAATTATATATTATCTTATCTTTATTTATAATGATTCGTCTCGGTCGGTAACTATTTGATTCTTGGAAAGTAAACATATTTCCTCTCAGCTAATTTCTTACCATGGTTTGCATATTTCTTAAGTAAATGAATTGAATTCTTAGCCAAATTCAAAAAACAAATGACTTGGTTTTTGAAAATATTGGTAAAGAATAGATAACAAAGCAAGAAATTTAGAGGTGACAATAGTGTTAATTTTCAAAAACTAAAAACTAAAAATAAAAAACCATATGATTACCAAATGAAATCTAAATTACCCTGTTTCAAAATCTTAGGGAATGTTTTGTATAAAGAGTTGGAGTTGCGGAGTTGGTAGTCCAAAAGGAGTTTGTGGGCCTCACGACTAAAAAAACATCAATCTTATATATGTTTTATTTAACTTCTTACACTATGGGTTCTGACTTCACAACTTCACTCCTTACCTGAACACCCCATAGATAAGAAGTGTAATTGTGAAGTCTAGAGAGTTGTGAAAATCTTGGGTCCCACAGTGTAAAAAGTTAATAAAACATAAAATTGTTATTTTTTTAGTCGTGGAGTCCAAGAACTTCTTGGACCAAACACCCCTTCAATGATATATACTCATCGAGTGAACGTGTAGAGGTGTTTAACTTTTAGGAGTGGTTAAGAATTAATGTGGTAAAAAAAAGTAAGTGGGGGGGGGGGGGGGTAAAAGTGGGGAATGAAAAAAAAAAAGTTAAAAAAAGAAAAGGAAAAAAAAAGGTGAGTATTTTGATGAGGGGGGTTTGTTTGATTACCATGAAAGTGTCACCAATATTGACAACAAAAGCATCAAAGTTAGGGGCAATGAGTCTCCATTGGTTGTCTACAAAAACTTGTAAGCCACCAACTTGGTCTTGGTGAAGAATGGTCAAAGAAGTTGGGTCACAGTGAGGGCCAGTGCCTAAGGTAAGATGGGGCTTCTGGCATGGAGGATAGAAGTTCAATCTCATTATTGAATCATTGTCTTTGAAGAAGTTCTTGAAATAATCTCCTTCTACTCCAAGACTTTTCCCCAATACCTCCATTATCCCCAAAGATAGTCCACTCATTGCTTCGCAATACTCCTGATAAACCCTACTGTTTAACAAAAAAAAAAAAAAAAAAAAACATCTCTTAGAAAATATTATAATTTATAACACGATATGTTATAGATCAGTAGGTGCCTTAACTGTATCAAAAAGATACGTGTAACACTCTCAACTGATTAAGATATTATAGACGTATTTGAAATAACTTTTTAAAAATGGTTAGTGAAGAAAGTACCCAAAGTTGGCAAATTGGTCCCCGAGCTTGGTACGAAGGTAATGAAGAACATGATTATCCAAGGACTCGTCAGCAGAGAATCGAAAGGAAAGAGTTTCTTTCCAAGGCAATTTGGAAGAGAAACGGCTAGTGAAGCTACTAGCATAACCGCAATGCTCACCAGCTTTCCTTTGAGCCTTTTGTTTTTCACAAAGTGGTAATTCAAAGAATTCATTCATGTATTTGTGAGCTTGTGCTATCAAGTTCAAGTCAACCCCATGATTCACTACTAGAAAAAATCCATGTTTCTCACACGCCTCGCCGACATGTCGGACGGCTTCCTCAACCCAATCCTTGTCACCAGACAAAAATCCCGACAAGTCGATTAATGGGACTTCTAGTTCCGGATACCGCCCACCTGGCTTCTCCTCATCTGGCCATATGAATTGCTTCGGAATCTTATGTTGGTGTCGTAGAACCGATGCGTCGAACACTAATGGAACGTCGTCGTTTTTGCCCTCTGCCATAGATGTTACTTCATGCATGGGTTAGAGAAAAGAAATTACAAGGAGGGTGACAAGAGAAAAGCCATGGGGGGTTCTGAATTTATTTGTGTGAGAAAATATATTGGAATCTTATAGGTAGCAAAGGGAAAAAAAAAGTTTATGGATTTTACAAAACAAGGGGCTTTCTCATATTCAAATTGCCAAATGGGTCTTCTCCCAATTGGCAAAATTAATTTCTTTTAATTAATTAATTAAGTATATAGTTTTTTTTTTTTTTTTTTTTTGGGCAGTGACACCATTACATGGAGTGTGTGTCTTCTTTATAATATTGACAGGAAAGCGATTCCCAATGGAATTTTGGCATTTCATGGGGCGATGAAATAATGTCACCCCTATCAATTCAAATCTCTCTTTTATTATTATTTTTTTTACCCTTTTTTGTTTTACTTTTTGATTTATTATATCATATATGTTATTAAATAAAAATGGTCACAATATATGAATCAAACCCCAATTTCCTCTTAGAAAGGCTGAGTTTGCACCAAAGTAACTTTTTTTTTGTACCTAAACTCTTTGACCTGATTTTGCTATTCAACTAATTTTCTTAAAATAAAAGAAAATAAAATTAATTTTGGTTGTCAATCATTTGGAAAAAAATAGGGAAATTATTATAAATGAAAAAAATTATTTATATCAACGACAGATCGTGATAGACTGCAATAGACTTCCTATCATTGAGCTATAGAAGTCAATCATAGTTTATCACCCATAGAAGTCTATCACAGATAGACAATTAAATTTTTCTATATTTGTAAATATTTGAGTTCATTTTTCTATATTTGAAAATAACAACCATCCACTTAAGCCTTTGAGTTGAGATCGACAATTTAACATATTTGTATCAACTTGAATCTCTAGATTCTAACTCCTCTATATCTTATTATTCATTTTTTCAGTACAACAAACATGAAGAGAGAATTAAACTTTTGATCTCAAGAAAAAAAAAAAAACACATGCCTAGTTGCAAAATTATGCTAAGTGTTGATTTCTTTATCTCTTTTGTTTTGTAATATGATAATCAAAATAAAAAGTTAATGGATTGCAGTTGTCGAATAATGAAAAAAATTTGTGACTTTATTTTTTATGCATTTTTTTTAGTACAACAAGTGAGTGCATACTGAAATTTGATGAACAATACCCTTTGATTTCTAAGAAGAACAAATGTCAATTGTCACCGATCTAAGCTCATTTAGCTGTTTTTTTTAATATATTTTTAAAGCTTGAGTTTAATTTAATTATTTATAAACATATGGTTTTTAGATATACTTAATTAAGATTTAATAATAATAATTAAAAAAATTAAGATCTAATAATTAGGAAAAGATGGAAAACTTGTTTGTTGGTTTGTTGAAAGCCTGGCTATTGGCTAATACATGAACAGTGGGTTCTAAAAATAGAAAGATAAACAAGGAAGAATGGTTCTTAATAAATCAACTTATTTTCTAAATATAGAAAATTAAAAACAAAAGTGTCATCCAAACCGTGCCTAAAAAACTTATGTTGTCAGTCCACACATGTCATTTAAACACTCTCCAATAATTATTACTTATTATTTATTACAATTAATTTGCTCTATCACATGTCGTTTAAATACACACTCTCTCTCTAAATGTATAAGGTTGATAAAAATTTGAGGCTAAATTATAGAAAATACTTTTGAATTTTGTATTCTGTGTGAAAAATACCATTGAATTAGTTTTAAATTTTCAATAATACCCTTAAACTTAAAAAAAAAGAGTTAAAAATATCCTTACTGTTAGTTTTGGATGAAAATCTTTCAAGGAACGTTTCTCCTCTATTGGAGTTGAATTAGCTCACATACTCAAAGGAGGGATAGCTCACTCATACTCATGGCTAGGATAATTAGGAAGGTAAGGGTTAAGGTTAAAGGGCGGTGTTGGACCTAGGTTGGTTTGACACTCCCTATGAGGCTACGTATAATTATTGAATTCCATAAATGCAAACACAACAATAAATCTACCAAAGAAAGACTCAAACACAAAAATAAGCAACTAGAAGTAAAAAATAAACTAATGTACACCCTAAATTAAGATTAGTCAAAACTCTTAAATATTAAAAGAAAAAAAACTCAAAAGCCAATTCTCTAGCAACGCACCAAAAACTTGATACGCGTAAGCGCATGCGTCCAATAATAATATAGTTAAAACGGCATTGGCTGAGTATCGTCCTCAGAAAATCAGATTGATTAATCTTTTAGCTATTCAGAGAGATCATTCCAATTTTATTTAGGGGACTGAATTGTAATGACACTTTGGATAAACTAATCTAAGAAAGCAAATAAAAGTGATCGAGATATGAAAATTATCAACTAAGAGACATTTAGGGAATAAATTTAATCAAAGCTATTATTAAACACAATTGTTTGATTCTTGAAGTAATTAACACAACACCTAGATCTAGAAGTCTTTTATTGGAATTGAATCTTTCGAAAACAATCTTTTCTTTTACTTAAATCCTAATTACTAATCGCTTGAAACTAGATGATTAACCAAAGCATTAAGAACCTTCATCAACAATCTCTATTGTTATCCAACTACTTTTTGTGATTTCGAACGATAGTCTAGCATGCATTATCTAATCTAAAACTCACTTGTTCAAGCAAGATTCTAAATCATGAAATCATTCAAACATTCAAAAGCATTAAGAACGGTCTAGAAAGCGTAAGTGAAAATTAATATTCAAGAAGCAAAGTGTTCAACAATTTAAAACTAAGAATTCATCTACCCCTAAAACTATGAGAAATTTAGCCTAACATGGCTTCCATAGACAAAATCTACATTAGAACAACAAAATACGACAAATAAACCAAGAATAAAGAAAAGGGAGAGAAGTTATCCGACTTCCAAGCTCGTCTCCAGGATGGATTTGGCCTTCCAACGATTCTCGAACCTTCCAACATTATGAAATCTTCATACTTTGTTCTAAGCTCTCTCTCTTTAGGTCTCAAATACTCCAAAATCTGATGATGACGGCTAAGGACTTCCCAATTTATAACAAATCCAAAACTTGCTCAACAAGAACTTTAAAAAAAAAACACAATTTTTCAATTTTGGAAAGGCAGCATCGGTGCGCTCTGAAAAATTAGCCGTAGCGTAGCACTGCACTCCCATGAGCGTCGCTGCACTCCCAGAGAGCGTAATTATGCTCTACCAAATGCCAAAATTCCTTTCTCTCGGGTCTAGAGCATAAAGGGGCAACGTAGCTACACTCCCCTATTTTTAAGGGTTTTTGACTCGTTTTCGTCCAATTTTAGCTCAATTTGGTTCTTTTGACTTCTACAACTTCTTTTCCTCATTAATACATGAAAACTACTAGCAAACAACATTAAATTTAATAAAAGCATCCCTAAATTAAGAGCAAATAACGCACAATTTAGGTGTCTTTCAGTTACACCATCACTATAACTAGTGCTTAAGTGCACCACCCACTCAAATTCTCAATGTCTCCTTTATGGCCTGTCCATTGAGAATAGCTCTGAGGTCTCCCATGGGTCCTTTAAGATCTCTTAGGCTCTCCCTATGGATCGTTTGAGCTCACTCTATCTAAGCTTCCCATGGGTCCTCTAAGCTCTCCTAGGCTCCATCACGGGTCTTCTGAGCTCTCCTAGGGTCTTACTATGAGTCATCTAAGCCTCTCTTTAAGCTTCCCATGGTCCTCTAAGCTCTTTCTAAGCTCCCCATAGGTTCTTTAAGCTATTCTAGGTTCTCTCATGGGTCCTTTGAGCTCTCTCTAAGCTCCTCATGGGTTTTCTGAGCCACCACTAGGCTTCTCATGGGTCCTTTAAGCTCCATAGGCTCTCCCCATAGGTTCACTGAGGTCTGCTAGGCTCTCTCCATTAGTTCTCTAAGCTCTCTCTAAGCTCTTCATGGGTCCTCTAAGCCACCACTAAGCTTCCCATGGGTTCTCTAAGCTCCACTAGGCTCTCCTCTCCCAGACTCTTTTAAGTCCAAGCTTCTCATGCCTAACCTAAGGTTCTCTAGACTCAAGCCCTTTAAGGCTCCTCATGCCTAGGCTCTTCTAGGCTTAGGCTTCTCTAGGCTTTTCTCATGCATCCTAGGCTTCTCTAGGCTATTTTCCTCCTTATGGGTCTACCTAAGCTCTCCTAAGCTTCTCTAAAGGCTCCCCTAGGCCCAGACTCCTCATGCCTAGGCTCCTTTAGAGTCTCCCTCTTATGCTCTCTTCATGCCTAAGCTTTTTTAAGCTGTCTCTCTAAGCTCCCTTATGCTCTCCCCATGCGTCCTATGAAACTCTCTCTAAGCTCCCCATGGGTTCTCTGAGCCACCATTAGACTTCCTATGGGTCCTCTAAGCTCCACTAGGCTCTCCCTATAGGTCCTCTAAGCTTTACTAGGCTCTCTCCATGGGTTCTCTAAGCTCTCTCTAAGCTCCCCATGGATCCTCTAAGCCACCACTAGGCTTCCCATGGATCCTCTAATCTCCATTAAGCTCTCCCTTATGTGTCTTCTGAGCTCTACTAGGTTGTCCCTTCATAGGCTCCTTTAGGCTCAGGCTTCTCTAGGCTCAGGCTTTCCTAGGCTTCTTTAGACCCAGGCTCCTTATCACACCTAGGATCCTCTAGGTTCTCCTCATGCATCCTAGGATTCTCTAGGCTCCTCTTCTCCTCATGGGTCCTTCTGAGCTCTCCTGAGCTCCTTTGCAACCTCCCTCCTAGGCTTCTCCTAGGTTCAGGCTCCTCATGGGTTCTCCTGAACTCTCTTAGGCTCCTCTAGAGCCTCCCTCATAGGCTTAGGCTCAAGCTATCTTCATGTCTAGGCTTCTCTAAGCTCCCATGGGTCCTTTAAACCCCCACTAAGCTTTCCATGTGTCCTTTAAGATTTACTAGACTCCCCCTAGCTCCTTTAGGCCCAGGCTCCTCATCACGTCTAGGCTCGCCTCATGCGTCCTAGGCTTTTTTAGGCTCATCTCCTCCTCATGAGTCCTCTTGAGCTCTTCTAGGCTCCTCTAGAGCCTCCCTTCTAGCCTCCTCCTAGGCTCAGATTCCTCATACCTAGGCTCTTTTTAACTCTCATCGTGGGTTCTCCTAAATCCTGCACATGCATCGTCTGTCTTTTGGACAACGTCACGGTGCTGCCCTATAATGTCATGATGCTCCGAAGATTTTATCTTTAAGAAGTATAATTCCTACACTGTTCAGGAGAAATTTCACCTATAAATAGGAGGCTTCACATAAATTCTCATCATCAAATTTTTGGAGATCATTATTTAGAGCTTTTCCACAAAGTTCAAGAGGCTTGATTGATTAAAGTGGATCGTGAAGAAGACGTTGATGCGTGCTGGCGACAAATCAAGATCGACAGATAATTCTTTCTTCTCTTCATTCTTTTCTTTTATGATTCTATTCAACATGTTTAGAGTTTATATTCTAGATATCATGAGTGTCTAAGATGTTCTTAGTCCTAGGGTTTGATTGATTTAAACATTGTTTGTGGATTTTTGCTTCATTAGTTTAATTTATTAAATTTAATTACTTTTTATCATGCTTATACTTTACCAATTGAATCTTTGATCATCATGTGATTAAATTTAGGTTTTCAATTCTGATTGAAAGAGAGAATTTAGAACTATAACCAACATGTTAAACCAATACTAGAAATTGCATGAGAATGACATGAATAATATTGGAGGCTAAAAATGAGGGACTTAATGAATAGGATTGACTTCTAGACATTAGAAAGGTTGAACTCGATAGAGAAAACTTGGATAATAGACTTCTAGGCCTACGTAAATAATTGAATTAATTAAATGAAAATCTTTTGAATCCACAACTTTGTTTAATGAAATCAATAGGCCTAAGTAAATAATTGAATTAATTAAATGAAAATCTTTTGAATCCACAACTTTGTTTAATGAAATCAATACCCCAGTATGTTTTTACTAAGTGAATTTCTTAAATTAACCATTTATTAAGAGACGCGTGTCACACTCGTTCCCAACGTGAAGTCCTATCTCAAGCCTTCAATTCCTTCCCTTAGCTTGAAGAATGTCTTCCCTACCTTTGAAATGTGTAGAACTTAGACAAAAACTATTTTTTCTCTAAATTGGCTCCCTTTGGAATGATGTGAATCTATTTGTACGTAGGGGAGTTATTATCCTAATCCTAAACTATTTTGGATAATTCTATTTGGACTTAAACTAACTTTCCTATTTGAAATAGAAGATAAAAAGACAAGAATTTTGGTTAAAAATTGAAGTAGGTGCCCAGTTGAATTTGTTGGAAATTGTCATAGCACCACGATTTTTGTTTTTTTGTTTTTTTTATGCTGCAGCACTCCTTTGCTTCATCTTCTTACTCTTAGAACTTCCTTATTTAATCCCAGAAAACTCTAAGTTATCTCTAAATTCTTCTATTGTGCTTTAATTGCTCAAAATACCTTAAATTTAAGGGTTGTTTTCAAATATAGAAAAATGAGCCAAACTATTTATACTCTCTATCATATTGATAGAACGCGATAGAAATTACTACTATAAATAGAAAAAATATCAAACTATTTACAAATATAAAAAAATTTCACTATCTATCAGCGATAGACCGTGATAGTATATTCTTTTTGTTTATAGTAATTTCTCTTAATTTAACAAAATAACACGTGAAACTATTCATACAAAACTAGCTAAAACTCAAGCCTATAAGTGGCCTAAACATTCCACTTATCACTTGGTAAGATTGATTTTTTTTTCTTACAATTTATGCATTATATACCTGTTTTTTTTAACATAGATGAAGAAAATTAAACAAACAACAACATACTTTTATAAACTATATTAGAGACTAAATTAAAAAATCACCAAATAGATAGGGACTGTGAAACATATATTAATCCTAGTCTTCGAACATTAACATCTCTACTAACATAAAATATATACACACTCGATCAAAAAGTAGAAAGTTTGAATTCCCTACTTAGTATATTATTGAACTTAAAACCTAAAATAATCATGATAAAATTAGATATAACAGCCATATGTTAGTTCCTTATTCGACTCTATATCTTTATTTATTAAAAAAAATGGCTTAATAATATATCTAAATCTTCATTTCATATCTAAATCTTCATTTCGTGTGCCGCCCTTAAATAATAAGACGTGTCCCACCAATATAGACATAACTCAATTGATGCATTTATGCATGTTCCATCGAACTAAAAAAAAATAATTATGATTGCAACTATTATCTCTCTCACATTAGAATTTGAGTATATAAACAGAAATTATAATTGCAATTGGATGTAGGTAAAAATTAGAAAGAGACAAACAAATACATATCTTTGAAATCAATGAGATCTTTCCTACGGGTAGAAAATCTGCAGAAAGCTTTTCAATGCCTTTGAATGAAATCAAAAACGATAATGAAAACAAGGTACTATCTATAGTATACCTTGTCGGTTCTCTATTCCAAAAAATATTGATCATTTACAACCATATAAAAACCTTAGTACAAAACCCTCATACTACAATTCACATTACGACATGGTCTATATGAACATCATTAAAAAACACTAACAAAATTTATAGTCTAGGAAAAACATGCACTATATTTGTCAATCTTTTCAGGTTGTGTCATCTATTATTTCACCAAATATCTATACTATAATAGAAAGTTGTTTTCACCAACAAATTTTTGGCAAAAATACAGTGCATCTATAGGTGAATAATTGGACAAGATCAATGTTTTTTTTTTTCTTTTCTTCCTTTGTTTGATAAGTTACTCATCGTTTTATGAAGATCTTGATGAAAACGTCAAAAGTTGACAAGATTTTTCTACTATGTGTAGAAACATGCAATCTCTACAAAAATCTTCCTTTGAAAAAACCTCCTCACGTGAAGTGGTCTTCTTACAAGTAAATGACACAACATCTTTATTGCCTTGAGGCTTTTAACAAAAAATTATGTGGGTTTAGGCATAAATTGGATATAATATCATCTTATATGAATAATTAAAACTAGTGTATATCATCTTGAAGTCGAATCCATGTTTGGGCACTTGAAATAAAGTTTCTTGGATTAAGAAACCAAACCTTTAAGTTTTTTTTTTTTTTTTTTTTTTTTTTTTTTTTTTTTTTTTTTTTTAATGAATGTAATAGGTTTGAGAAAAATCTCCCTTCATTTCTTACTTCTTTTCAGTGTTGGTCGATGACCACCTGTGATCAACAACAACAAACCATCGTGACCACTTTGTGACTGATAGTTGTGACCGACAGTTGTGACCACCGACGACCGACCTCCCTAACAGCCGACGACTAACAAAAGTTAAATTTGTTATTAAGAAAAGAGATAAAGGAAAATTAAATTAGTTATAAATGTGTTAGTACATTAAATTTCAAACTTGACTACTTTGTTATCAAAAGTGATAAATTAGAAATTTAAAGCATAACTAAATTTGTTACAAATTTGTTATAAACTAATTTTTAGAGCTTTGTTACTTTGTTACCAAAAACTAAATTTGTTTTAAAAATAACAAAACCATCGTCATTCCTATATTATTGTCATGAAAATTAATAGTTTAATTGCATAGAAAACTCATTTTAAAGGTTCAAAATGGCAAATGACCCACTTTTTGAAAAAAAAAATGTCAAATGACTTTTTCCTGATGTCATGGACAAGGGAAGTTACAAATTTGCCCTTTATCTTTTCTTCTTCCTTCTTTCCATGGTTTTCTTCTTCTTCTCTGATTTTCTTCTTCTTGTCCAATCAAGCTACGCGACCCAGCAGCTCCGACCAAGTTCTGCAGCTCTAGCGAACTTCTTCTTCTCCGCGACTGTTGAGGGCTACTCCTCTCATTGCCAATTGGTTTTGAAATGGAACCACATATAATCTAATATGGCATCAGAACTCATAAAAGCCCAAACGAGTATTCAATCCAATAAAAAGAAATTGTGATCCGATCAAGAATGATGAACCTAAAAAGAGGTACCATCTTAAGGGTTACTCCTCTCATTGCCAATTGGCTTTAAGATGGAACCTCATATTATCTAATAGCGACCAACACTACGCGACCAGAGAGGAAAAGCGAGACGGGCGAGAGAGAGCTAGTGATTAAAGGAAGAGAGCGAGATAGGTTTTCTGCGTGTGCAAGTTCATTTCGATAATTTCATCCGAACTTGATGTCAACAAAGGGTCATAACTAATATAAATATCATTTTAAATTGAATAGATTAAATGTTTCATTTGAAATTATAATAAAAGTTGATCCATGGTACACTGGAAGATATACATTTCATATAACAATCACTAAAAAATTGAAAAGAACTGGAAGATATACATTTCATATAAGTAACATGCATCTTAAACTCAGACTTTTAAACTCTACATTCCAAACACATACATTATTTTAGACTCGCGGATGTTTATAATGAATTAGGCTATCTTGTGAAATGAAAAACAAATTAAAAGAAAAGAAAGAAAGGTGTCCTTCCTTTTGGAATAGGGAAAAAAAACAAAAGAAAAGAAAAAGAAAAGATATAAAATCTTGAATTTAAGGCCTAAAAATGAGGAATCTTTATATTATTAACTTTAAAGCATCCTTTGATTTAATTAAACAGTCTAACTTAGTGGGTTTTCAAATCTTGGATTGATTCAAAGAGCATTTTATAGAGGAAAGAATCAGAAATGATATGGCAGAGTACATAACATATATGGTTGGATGAAATATAATCCACACAATTGGACAAAGAAAACATGTTTTTTCAAAAACAACAAAATCTCTCAAATAATGTAAATTATTACTTGATAGTGTAATCATTAATGGATCTGCAACTTCATTTTTAACCATTCAATTATGGAAATTTTTTTGGCTTAATTATCAAGCAAACCCAACATCACCTTTTGGTTTTCATTTGACCCAGCTGTCTCTCAGTCCTTTCCTTTGGACCAATTATGTTCCATCCCCTATTTTAGTTTTAACATATTTCCATACACCAAAATAATTTTGATATTGTTTGAAATATTTAAAAGTAAATTTTGAAATTCAAAATGGATTTATAACATATATATATTACAGTAGCTTTCTTTTAATTTTTTTTTTAATTTCATTTCATAATATAATGAACTTTAACTTTTTATTAAATTTACAATACAAAATCTAATTTTTTTTAATTATTAATTTAAATAAATAAAACAATAATAATACTAATTTGTTGTCTAAAATATTTATAATTTCAATATAAATACCAAATTTTAATGAGAATTTTTAAAAAATAAAAAAAAGAAGGGAAACAATTTACACAAAATAGCAAAATTTTTAGATAGTTGTGATAGATGCTGATAGAAGTCTATCAATGTCTATCAGTGTTTTTTTTTTTTTTTTTGCTATTTTTTGTGAATAGTTTGTCATTTTTTCTATATATGAAAATTTTTCAATTTTAATTGATTTTAAATAAAAATAATTAAATATAAAAATAAATTGAGAATTTTTTTTTGCAGAGATTCCTTGACTCCGACCTCGACTCCCTAAAATGGAGAATGGAGTGGAGATGGAGATTACAAATCCCCACGATGACGCGTATGGGTAGTGTATCCTCGGTCCCATCCCGTCCAATTGCCAACTCTAAGAAAGACCATTATTTTCAAGACACAACCACCTAAGGTTATGAAATTGTATTTTTATTTATATAGAAAAAAACTTCTTTAAAATACTAAAATTTATCAAAAGTTGTTAGAGATTTGAAAATTGGTAAGGTTTGAGCCTCATTTGATATCCTACGAGTAAGTTGGCAGCCTGCCTGTTGTAGGGTCGGGTGGGTTGTCCCGTGAGATTAGTTGAGGTGCGCGTAAGCTAGCCCGGACACTCACGGATATCAAACAAAAAAAAAACTCATTTGATAACGGTGGTAGTTTTGTAATTTGTACCTTTTTTTAAAGATTTTTTAATCATGGTTTCATTTTTTTCTCCCTTCATATGCTATGAATTCTTAGTCAAATTCTAAAAACAAAAGCTAATTTTTTAAAATTACCTTTTTAGTTTTCAAATTTTAGCATCGAGCGAGATGATTTAAATCCCACGAGAATTGGTAGTTGCATGAAGCCGAGTAGGAAATGCTTTTTTTAAAAATAAAAAAGAATTACATTAATCATAATTGTTTTAGTATAACATTATGAGAATGGGATCAATCCAACTCCAACCTCTTAGGAGAAAGTACATGTCAATTACCATATCACTTTGGGTCGTTAACACATCTGAATGTTAGTTGAGTCATGCTCACTTTGGCGGTTACATAACTAATTTTAATTTTAGGCATATTTATTTATTTATTGAGAATAACCTAAGTAAATTAATCGATTTCATTCATAATCCAAACGAATAACATAAGTAAATTAATCAATTTCATTCTTAATCCAAACACTAGTTCACACAAAGCATTCTTTCGATTAGTGCTACTGATCTGCGATTAAACTCATAACAACTACGAGTTACAAGCTAATCGTTAGCAAAGCAAAACAAAACAATTATGGAAGGGTCATCAAGCCAAACGTAACACAAAGTTTAGAAATGAAATTAGGATAACAACCACAACCACAATGAGAAATTCATAGTTTAAACCAGTCCTTACAACCTAATACAATTGGATTTGTCCTAATATCCTAAATTAGAGTGTTTTGTTAGACATATTTTTAAATAAAATATGTATAATTAATATGTATGTGGATTATTATTTTATCACATTGGGTTATTTTATTAGATTGGACCCTATTATGTGATCTAATTAATTAAGGCCCTAGGAATCCTAATTGAGTATGGACTTAATGGGTAGAAGCCTATTCCTAGATTGATTAAGGTTTAATGGGAACCCTAATTGAACTAGTATATAAAGAGACCTTAGGGCTATGGTCCCCAACACACCAAAACAACAAGCACTCAGTCTTTCTTGAATCCCATCTAGAGAGAGATCTCACTAAGGCATTCGGAGTTTTGGTTGAGGAAGACAATAGTCTATCATCATCATAAAGTTATTTTCAATCTCTCAATAGAATCCGGTATATTATTTATTCATGACAATTTGGCATGAATGATCCTAGGGTTAATCTATATAATATAGATTTAAATTAATTATGCTAACAAGTGGTATTAGAGCATGAATTTCATGTTGGATTGTTGGTTTATTTTTGTTTTCCATTGGGGATGATATTAAATCTTTGAATACATGATAGGTGGTTTTAAATTGATGTTCATTGATTCTATTTCATGAATTTTAATGAAATTTGGTTTAATTGGTTTGCCGCCTATGGTCTTGCCAGTGGATTTGATTGGTTCTATTTGACGAATTTTCGTGGAATCCGTTAATTTTTTTTTTTTTTACAATCAAATCCAATTTTGATCAATCTAATTTTTATTGGGAATTAATCAATTCGTTTGGTGTTGTCGGTAATTCTTGTTTGATCTTGCCGGTAGTTCTTGATCTTGATTGATGATTCAAGTTTAAATTTGACTGGATTTAAATTTAAATTTGATTAATATATTATATTGATAATTTGGTGATCTAAATTTAAATCTTATGGATAATTTGATGATTTAAATTTAAATCTTATCGATAATTTGATGATTTAAATTTAAATCTTATCGATAATTTGGTGATTTAAATTTAAATCTTGATTGATAATTTTTTGGGTGATCTTTTCTTATTATGTATAATAATATATTTAAGAATATTATATTATTATGTCTTATATTTTGGTTTGAATTGGTTAAAATAATATGTTACCAAAGTAGCCTTTGTTATCTAGACTAGTTTAATTCTAAAATATAAGATGTGCATATTCGTAAATTTATGCGGATAATTATTGGCCCAAAGGAAGATAATTATTTGGCCAAATTATGGGTATGCATGTGGTATGTGACAATTATAAAGATTGCTCATGTGAAAAGTAGTTGGTCCAAAGAAAGGCTATTTTTTTTACAGAGTTTATTGTCAATACTTTGATTACTACGTTGAGAGTACCATTTGCAGTTGGTCTTTTTTTGCCCAAAGGCTAGACATCAATGTTGTGCTAGGTATCTTTAAAGGGGCCCACCATATATGTGAAATTATTTTGTCATATTTTGTTTTATGACATATCGTATTACTTGTGAGTATATGCTTTATTTACTTATTCCTTGTTACAGTTGATCTTTCTCAAATATCTGGAAATATGAGTTCAATCCCTAAGTTGAATGGATCGAACTTCAAGATTTGGAAGGAAAGCCTAGAGATACTTCTTGGGTGTATGGATCTGGACCTTGCATTAAGGACCGATAAACCTACTTCTACTGAGGAACAGCCGAATATGGCTAATATTGAGAAGTGGGAACGGTCAAATCGCATGTGTTTGATGATCATTAGGCACTCCATTCCGGAGTCTTTTCAGGGTTCTATCACGAAAAGTGAAAATGTCAATAAGTTTCTTGCCCAAATTGAGAAATACTTTGCTAAGAATGAAAAAGGGGAAGCAAGTGTCTTTTGACTTCTTTAACTTCCATGAGGTATAAGAGCAATGGGAACATAAGAGAGTACATTATGAAAATGTCCAATCTTGCAGGTAAATTAAAGGCACTAGATATCGAGATAAATGAAAATTTACTCGTACATCTAGTACTTATCTCTCTTCCTGCACAATTCACTCAGTTTAAGATAAGTTATAATACTCAGAAGGATAAGTGGAGTATTAATGAGCTTATCTCACAATGTGTGCAAGAAGAAGATAGGATTAAAAGAGAAAGGACAGAAAGTGCTTATTTGGCAACTGACTCTCGTGATAAGAAGAAAAGGAAATCTATGGGTGCTGCAGAAGGGACATCTCAGCAGAATAAAAGTAAGAAACAGGCTACTGAACATCCTTGTTTTTTCTGCAAAAAGGAAGGTCACTTCAAGAAAGATTGTCCCAAATACGCCAAGTGGCCTGTAAATAAGGGTAAACTTCTTACTCTAGTTTGTTCTGAAGTTAATTTAGCTTATGCACCTACAGATACTTGGTGGGTAGATTCTGGTGCTACTACTCACATAAGTATATCTATGCAGGGTTGCCTGTGGAGCCGGCCGCCAAGTGATGCTGAAAGATTCATCTATGTGGGCGATGGCAAAACAGTTCAAGTTGAAGCTATTGGGAATTTTAGATTACTTTTAAAAACTGGTTTCTATTTGGATTTGAATGAGACTTTTGTTGTACCGTCATTTGGACAGAATTTAGTTTCTATTTCTAGTTTGGACAAGTTTGGTTTCTCTTGTTCCTTTGGAAATAATAAAGTTAGTTTTTTTTTCAAAATTCCAAGCTTATTGGTACCGGTTCTTTAATTGATAATCTATATATGCTTGATTCTCTTGCTTCATTTAATAAGATCATGTTATCTAATTCATGTGGTACAAAGCGTAAACTAAATGAGAATTCTGTTGGGTTATGGCACAAGTGTTTAGGTCACATCTCTAAACAGAGAATTCAGAGACTTGTGTCGGATGGAATTCTTGACTCTCTTGATTTAAATAACTTTGAAGTTTGTGTGGAATGTATTAAGGGAAAACAGACAAACATAAGAAAATTAGGTGCCAACAGATGCTCAGACGTCTTAGAACTAATACAGACATTTGTGGTCCATTCCCTACAGCTTCTTGGAATGAACAACAATATTTTATTACGTTCATAGACGACTATTCAAGATATGGGTACCTATATTTAATTCATGAGAAGTCTCAATCTTTGGATGTTTTCAAGTCTTTCCAAGCTGAAGTTAAACTCAACTTGGAAAGAAAATTAAGGCTGTCAAGTCTGATCGTGGTGGTGAATACTACGGCAGATATGATGGATCAGGAGAACAACGTCCAGGGCCCTTTGCCAAATACCTAGAGGAATGTAGAATCGTCCCGCAATACACTATGTCGGGCAAACCCAGCATGAATGGTGTGGCGGAAAGGCGAAATAGAACACTTAAGGACATGGTGAGAAGCATGATTAGTCATTCTTCTTTACCAGAATCTCTTTGGGGTGAGGCACTAAAGACTGCAGCATATATCCTTAATAGGGTGCCTAGTAAAGTGGTAGCTAAAACCCCTTATGAGTTATGGACATGAAAAAAGCCTAGTATTAGGCATCTTCACATCTGGGGTTGTCCAGCTGAGGCTAGGCCTGTACGAAAGAAAATTGGACTCAAGAACTATTAGCTGCTATTTTGTTGGGTATTCCGTGCGCTCTCTGGATTTTAAGTTTTATGATCCCACTTCTAGATTACTGTTTGAGACGGAAAATGCCAGATTTCTAGAGGATGTTGAGTTTGAAGGGGAAGATAATATAAAGAAAGTTGTCTTTGAAGAGGAATTAGTTTCTTTTCCTAATATGGTTATAGATGATGTTCAGGCTCCAATTCCTAATGTCACTATTGAACCAATTATAGAACAAGACAACATTGAAGTCCCCATTGTTGAACATGAAGTTCAAACTCAACAACATCAAGAAGTGCCACTAAGGAGATCTACTAGAGAGAGAAGAAGTGCAATTCCAGATGATTATATTATGTTTCTTCAAGAACATCAAGATGATATGGGTGTAATGGAAGATGATCCAATCAACTTCCAACAAGCTCTACAAAGTTCTAGCTCTCATAAGTGGATAAATGCTATGGAAGAGGAAATAAAATCCATGAAAGACAATGACGTTTGGAAACTTGTTGAATTGTCATCAGGAGTGAAACCCATTGGTTGTAAATGGATATTTAAAACCAAAAGGGATTCGCAAGGCAAAATCGAAAGGTATAAGGCTCGTCTTGTTGCAAAGGGTTTTACTCAAAAGGAAGGCATTGATTACAAAGAGACTTTCTCTCCAGTTTTTTCAAAAGACTCTTTCAGGGTAATCATGACACTTGTAGCTCACTTTGATTTAGAGTTACATCAGATGGATGTAAAAACTGCGTTTCTCAATGGAAACATCGATGAGACAATTTATATGGTGCAACCAAAAAACTTTGTGTCTTGTAATTCAAAGTCTATGGTGTGCAAATTGAAGAAATCCATCTATGGTCTCAAGCAAGCCTCTCGTCAATGGTATCACAAATTCCATGAAGTAATAACCTCCTTTGGTTTTGAGGTGAATATAGTGGAAGATTGTGTATATCACAAGTTCAGTGGGAGTAAATCTATCTTTCTGGTGTTATATGTCGATGACATACTCATAGCAAGTAATGATGTAGGTTTATTGCATGACACTAAGAAGTTTCTCAAAAGGAATTTTGAGATGAAGGATCTTGGTGATGCATCTTTTGTATTAGGAATTGAAATACTGCGAGATCGTTCTCAAGGTATTTTGAGATTGTCACAAAGGAACTACATTGAAAAGATTTTAAGTAGATTTGGCATGAAAGATTGTGCACCAGGAGATATACCCCTATCGCTAAAGGTGATAAATTTCATTTAGGTCAATGCCCCAAGACCATACTCGAGACTAAAGAGATGCAGAAGATTCCTTATGCATCGGCTGTTGGAAGTCTAATGTACGCTCAAGTATGTACGCGTCCAGATATTGCGTTCATAGTTGGAGTATTAGGCAGATATTTGAGCAACCTGGGGCAGATATTTGAGCAACCCGGGGATGGATCATTGGAAAGCAGCCAAACGAGTTATGAGGTATTTGCAGAGAACAAAAGATTATATGCTCACTTATCGGAGATCAGAAGTTTTAGAGATCATTGAGTATTCTGATTCCGATTATGCTGGATGCCAAGACACTTTGCGATCCACTTCAGGCTATATCTTCATGATGGCTGGAGGAGCTGTATCCTGGAAAAGTGTTAAACAAACACTTATGGCTTCTTCTACCATGGCTGCGGAGTTTATAGCATGTTATGAGGCATCCAATCATGGAATATGGTTGCGAAATTTTGTCACTGGGTTGCGGATAGTGATTGGCATAGAAAGACCACTAAAATTATATTGTGACAATAAGTCGGCAGTTATGTATTCCAACAACAACAGAAGCAATACAAAGTCAAAGCATGTAGACGTGAAGTTTCTAGTTGTGAAAGAAAGAGTTTAGAATGGTCAAATTTCGATAAAACATATAGGAACAAACTCTATTGTGGTAGATCCATTGACTAAAGGTTTACCACCTAAAGTTTTTCATGAGCATGTTGCTCACATGGGTGTTAGTCACTTTTCTAATTCCATGGTTTAGTGGGAGTTTGTTATT
Organism: Lagenaria siceraria; assembly: GCA_002890555.2. Classification (NCBI taxonomy): domain Eukaryota; kingdom Viridiplantae; phylum Streptophyta; class Magnoliopsida; order Cucurbitales; family Cucurbitaceae; genus Lagenaria; species Lagenaria siceraria. The sequence continues at coordinate 5,821,520 of CM016488.1, forward strand.
AAGGATGGTCTTTGACCTTATTTTGTTTATTTTCTATATAGAATAAAGTTGATGGTTTATGTTTATTATCTGAACTTGTTTATCATGCATGCGGTTTAGCAAATGTGGTTTAGCATAAAGTTTTTTAGAATAACCTCACTAAGGAATTTGGACCAGTTGGAAACAGACATGATCTAGATCACTTTGCATGTAGTTTCCATGCTATCCATCCATACTTGATCTATGTCATTGAACGTATTGAAAATGGTGATCAAGGAAGGTTTAGTTACGAGGGTAGTGACAAAAGCCGCCTTGATTCCATGTTAATACAGGAGATGGACCAGATTGAACTAAAGAGAAATTCTATTATTAAAATAACATGTTTATGAGCGCTTAAGATTTATGTGATTTAATTACATCAGCTACACAAACATAGCCCAATTGGATTTGTCCTAATATCCTAAATTAGAGTGCTTACCTTAGCCACTTAATGTCATAATCAAGCTCAAAGATAGCAAAATACAGCCTTAAAAGTACCAAAAGAGATACATTCTTCAATTAAGATCACCACATAGTTGAATTTCTTAGTTAAACTTCTAAGAATTTTTTAAACAACAAAAAAAAAAAAATTCAACGATGTTTTCACATGATTTCATTACTCGATTATCAAAATTTCTTTTCAATGGTGCTTGGAGAATTCAACATTTTCATTTTCCTCGTACTTCTTCATGAATTCCCATATTAGTTATGCGCACACACATGTGAAGTATGATAGGTTTAAATTTAACTTTGGGTAATGAAAGTTTATGTTTTAAACATATTCTTTCCATTGTGATTTTTTTGCATCTAGAATTATCGAGGTTAGAAGTCATCTACTTATATTTTATATCTTTTTTTTTTTGTCTATGTTATTCGGGACTAGCAAAAGCTTAAGTTTGGGGGTGTGGTAAGTGGTATAATAGGCATGAGTTTAGCTAGTTTTGTATGAATAGATGAGCTTACACGTGTCAATTGTTTAAATTTCAGATATTTGAGCAATTCGAACATAATAGAAGAATTCATGAAGAAATTGGGGCTTTTTAGACATTAAAGTGGATTAAATAAAGAAGTTTCAAAAATAAAATATGAGGCAAAGGAGTCGTGCAGCTTAAAAAAAACGTTGTAACGCTGTGACATTTTCTAGAAAATACAAGGTTTTCTAAAGTGTTTAAGGAACCTAAATAGATTAGAAATAGAATTATTCATTCCCTCTATAAATAGAATCATTCATTTCAATCCAAGGGGATGTCAATTAAAGAGAAAAGTCTCTTAGTTTGTTCTACACATTGAAGGACTTGTTGAGTAACATCCTTGAAAGTTAAGAAGAAATTCAAAGTTTGAGATCGTGGAGTTTGCAACAGGAATGAATATGACATGCGTCAAGAGTTCTTTCTCTTCCCTTGTCTTCATAGATTTTATTAGGATATATATTTTATTAAACATGACATTTGCATGGCTATTTGTAAATCCTAAAATATAAGTATTGATTCACTTAGTTCATTTAGAGAAATAGCTTAATGTCTTGCCTAGTCTTTAATAATCATATAGACATGTTAGGTCTTAACTCTGAGCATGAGATTTATCTGAGTTTGGAAGGGCCTTTTAAATACTTTTACCTTCTCGACCTAAGAAATTGCATGTTTGTGTTGAATTTTTAGTAATTCATTTTATTCTAGATTTAGTTGAAAGACTTATATTATGCAACAATACATTCATGTGTTTGTGTACTTAATGCTCTTAATCTTCTAATCAAAGGTTAATTGTTCTTTTATTTTAAGTTCTCACTCGATAGGGTAGAATTTAGATTAGAATAACAAATGCATGACTATTAGTGAGATCTTGCATGAGAGTATGAATTTTCTAATAGAGGTTATTGATTACTTTTAAAGGGAGTACTTAAATTAATTTTCATAACAAGATTAGTAATATAAATATGCAAAGATAAATTCAGTCAACCTAAATAGACAAATGTGAGCAATTAATTTCAACAATAAATTATAGCAATTAATTTCATGTAGTAAAATATCACAAGAAATTAATTGCAAAATTAAGAGATGGATAGAGAAAATGACACTGAAAATTTAACGTAGTTTGACACAACCGGCCTACTCCACTTTTCGAGCTCTTCTTGGATATGTCACTACAAACTTGACTCTTTCTACAACATAAAGTATTACAACTATAACATTCTTTTTTTGGGAATAAGAACAAACTTGATCCTTTCCACAGTGATTTGAAAATCGTTACAAAAACAACTCCTTTTTAGGATCAAGAGCAACCCTTACAATGATTTGAAAAAAATTAAAGAACACACTTAACAAACTCTCTAAAAGAGTAGATTTACAAATTTTGAGCTCACAACAATCCTCACAATATCTGAAAACTGTATTTTATAGAGGATTGAAAATAATGAAAATTGTTTGAGATAAGATTAGTGAATAAGATTCCAAATATCTCAATACCTTCTCCATATCTTTTATAAAATAATCATATTCTCCAATAAATTCAATTTTCGCTCTAAAAATTCAATATTAAAAAAAATACATTAAACTCCAAAAATTATAATGAACTCGAGGCTTAGATTAAAAATCTCTAATATGAAAATTTGAAAACTAAAATATTTTCATTTAATCTACTATAATCTTAATTTATTAGATTTTAAACATCGATTTGAAAGCCAACATTTAATTTCATCAAATCCACGACTTATCCATAACTATACTTGAATTGATGGAAAATAATTATTTCTGAAAAGTCGAGGCATTACATAAAATATCATAACTTCATATTACAATTACACTATTATGTCTAAATATATAGTAATTAAATCTCACAGCTTCATATTACTATTACACTATATGTTTAAATATATATTAATTAATTACAAGAACATATCAATATTGATGGAGAAAAATCAAGAATATGCAATATTATGTTATAATCAATAATCACCAAAAATGATGGTTAAAGTCTCATAACTTCACATTATAATTACACAGTATGTGTAAATGTACATTAGTTAAATTTCATAGCTTCATATTACTATTACACTGTACGTGTAAATGTATATTAAATCAATAAGCTATAATATTATATTATAATTAGAAATCACAAAAAAAAATGATGTTTATTTCATATGTATAAACAAATGAAAGAAAGAACAAACACTTAATAATGATATAATAATATAGTATGAAATAAAATATGATAAGAATATACACGAATAAATTGAAAAAAAAAAAAAAAAAGATGAAAACAGATAAATAACAATATGTATAAACATATCAAAAAAGATTTAGATAAAAATTGAATCTTGTAACAAAAAGTTAAAAAATTGAAAATAGAGATAAAACCAAATCCGCAATGAAAAGATAGATACTGAAGGGATATTTGGAGTCTAGAGTTTCAATTATTTAATTTTTTTTTATTGAATGGTTCGTTTGAAATCTGACAACTCACAGTTTTACAATTACACTATAGATATAAATGTTAGTAACTCAAGCTTCAATAATCACATTATACGTACTACAAAGTCAATTATGGACAAACCAGGAGTTATGAAAAGGCAGCTCATGTACTGTCTAAAGACTTTGCTAAAAATCTTATTAATTTTTATTTTTGCCATTTTTCAAATTAAAACTTAAAATTTTACTATATACTCCAATTCCTCTTATTTTTAAAGAGCATAACTAAAGTCCCTCGATAATTATTTAGTTTTTTATTTTAAATTTTTGAAATTTATATTTATTTTTTTCATAATTTCTTAATTATATTATCATCTTTAGCCAAATACTAAAAATAAAAAAATGTGAAACTTTTTTTTTAATTTTAAAAATTTTTGGCTTTCGTTTATGAAAACACTCATAAGTCTGGACAAAAAAATAATAATAAAATTAATAAAAATAGGCCAAATGGTCATAATGTTTGTATAGTTATCAAATGAGACCTAAGCTATTTCATTTATTTATATTGGTTTCGAGTAATGTAGAATTTTTTTTTTTTTAAAAGCACTTCTTGCTTTGCAACCAAATACAAACAAAAGGGAAAATTTCAATTTACACTCCTAAATTTTGGAAGTTGGAATTAATAATTATATCAATTTAAACCCTAAATTGTCTTAAGTGTATCAATTGACACCCTTTTCTAAACTTAGTTCGAAAAATATCTTGCGAAACATATAATTGTTTCAATTAAACATCTAAATTGTTATAAGTGAATAAATTTAAACAATTTAATTAAGATTATATTTAAAATGGTACATGCATTCAATCCTTACGCATGTGTTAGATTTCTTCAAATGTCAGATAATAAAATGGACCATTAGAATTGATGTATGGATGAATTTTAAAGGAAAGATTAATTGAGATTCTAAATTGATTCACTTACGAAAGTTTAGGAGTTTAATTAATAAAATTATAAGTATCACACATTGTTTATTCAATTAGAAAAATGTAATGGAAGGTGCAAATCGATACACTTATAAAAGTTTAGAATTTAATTGATATAATTATTAGTTTAGTATTTATATTGATACAACCTCCCATTAATATTTTTTCAATATATATATAGAAATTTGCTTTCAACTAAAGTACACTCTTTCAAAAGTCTCAAAAGTCATGTCAAACTTACTCTTATAAGAGTAGTAGTGATTTTGATACAAGTATCACTCTTAATTGCTATTGTTTGCGATAGAAGTCTATCATTGATAGACTTTGCTATATTTATAATTTTTTAAAAATTTTGCTATATATATTAATACTTTGAATTTGATTGTTATATTTGCACTCTTGGTCTACAGAAATGAAGATTGTTTACAGGTATTGGTGAAGGAAGAGAGTGGCATATTGAAAATAGGCAACAGTTAAATTATCTATCATTATCCAACAAAAGATAGCTTGCTTTTTGGTTGCTCCATATATATACCATCATTTTCTTTGGGGTCCTTTTCTTTAATATGAAAGATTTTGTAAAGAAATGGGCAAACTGAACTGACCACCACTTTGTCCAATTTCATTTTAAAAATACTTTTAATTATTTAATTCCACAAAAAGTAATCCTTATTACAACTTCTCCCTCTTCTCATATTTTGTCCCCCTCTTTGATGGATCACTGTGTAAATTTCCACATTTTTCTTTCCTTTTTTCTATTCCAATTTTTATCTTCAACAGCATAAATGGCCACCCATTTATTCAGTGACTTGTCTAGTAATAACATGATTTGACAAAGTCAAATACAATATTCACTGAATTGTCTATTTTTCAAATCATTTCTATGTGTGTTGTTTAATGACTTGGATGAATTTTTCATTATGCAATAGCTCTCCAATTCGGTTTCGGACAAGAACTTCACAAAACCAACACGCTAACCACAAGTAAAGTCTTCAGGAAGAATAGAGGACACTCAATCAAAAAAATAAATGTCCCAACAAGCCTCGTGCACTTCTTGAATAGGAGAAGAAGGCAGGGTACCAAAACAATCATCCACAGCTCGAGCAAGTGAGTGAGCAACAAAGTTACACGAGCGATTACATTTAACAAAAGAAATAAAACCCTCACGGTGAGCAAACCCAACCGTAGCATCAACCACATTTTTTGTTTCCAAAAAATTGATTGATGGCTCTGAATCAAATTCAACAATAAGGAGTTGACTGACCGCCCTAACAACTAAACAAGAGAGACAAGAGCCCCGTTTTGATGGCCTCACTTACTTTAGTTGACCTAATAACTAATCTTGAATACCACTCAATTACTTGGATTTACGTTTCTAATTTTATAAATATAAAAACGAAGGGGAAATTAGTTTAAATTACAAAATTGTTAAAAATACTTACAAATATATCAAAATTTCACAATCTATTTGCGATGGATTGTAATAGACTACTCTCTGTGTCATAATAGACTACACATAGACACAATAAAATTATAGAACACCAATGATATTAGCCAAGGAAATATCCCACAGATAATGGACTTATACTTTTAACTTTTGTTAATTTTGCTCCTTCGACTTTCAAAATGTTCATCTTCGTCTCTAAACTTTCAATTTTGGTTCATTTTGGTTCTTATACTTTCAACTTTGGTTCATTTTTATCCTTGAACTTTCAAAATGTTTATCTTTGTTTTTAAACTTTCAATTTTGGTTCAATTTAATCCTTATACTTTCAACTTTAGTTCATTTTTATCCTTGAACTTTCAACGGTCACCTTTTTATTTCCTTAAAAATGAAAATGAAGAGTCTAAAATGTCTACTTTTTAAAAGTATATAACTCAAAATGAACATTTTGAAAATAAACAAAAATGAACCAAAACTAAAAATACGAACACCAAAATACTATTTTAAACTTAATATTTACTAAAAATTAATTTCTGTAATGAAAATTTGCCACGATAACTTTTTATAGATATAGTTTTTTGAGGCAAATGCAGCCACTTTTACTGAAATAAACACACACAATCAAATGTACAGTGACGTCATAATCTTTTGCAGAGAGAGAGAGAATGGAAAAATGTGTGTTGAAGCACTTAGATCAAATCCAATAACTTCTTTTTTATTTCTTCCTTAGAGAAGATTACCAAAAGTAAAAGGAAGGGTTTCTATTTTGTTCCAATAGTTATATGTCCTTTCAAATGTCAATGAGAAATGTCTAATGGCGCACTTACTGCTTGGTGGGCACACTACATTTACCATTCACATCACATCAGAATTTTCAAGACTTTTGAGAAATTATATGTTTTTCATGACGATTTTCTTACGTGTTTTCATCAGCAAAAAATGTACTTTTCTTAGGAAAATTATTGTTTAGTATATTTTAGCAGTGTATTGTTCTCTCGTTAATAGGATTTTGTTGAAAACAAACAAATATTGGTGTCGACCGTGAGATTAAAAAGATCAGAAGAGATTCAGTTGATTGCTGTTTATTGTGGTGGAATTAAACATATCGACATTATTGTGAGCTAAAGACATTTCACCTATTAGTAAAGTCAAACAAAAAAATATTAAATGTGTAGATTAGTAGATTAGTGTTAGACCTATGTGGAATTAAATCTAGAGTGGTTACTTATAAATGATTCTATATGCAAAAATTGCTTCATATTTATATACATCGGTTTATATCACTAAACTTCAAGAGTTGTATCAAACCTTGAACTTTGATAATTATAACAATTTACACCCTCCATTTCATGTGAAACTTACAATTGTAACAATTAAATCCCTACACTTTCGTAAATTTGACATTTGAAAAAGTCTACATACATTTGAGAATCAATACATGAGAGATTTTTAAAGATAATAGCAATAAAAGGACCAAATTGATTGGCTTATGAGAACTTAAGAGTTTAATTGACTCAAATCATAAGTTTTACATGATATTGATCGAATAAAATCTATAGGGTAAAATTCAGAGTTTGAATTGATACAATTATTAGTTCAGAATTTTAATTGATACAACCCCAAAGTTTAGGGATATAAATTGATATTACCCTAAAAAAATCAATTTCACATATGTAAACAAACATCATATAAACCTCAAAATGTACTTTTAATTAGTTAAGATGAAGTTATCCTGTTAAATGCCATATCATATCAAACACCACCATTGGTGTGTATTCGAGACTTTTTAAAATAACTGCTACTAATGTATGGTTCTATAATCTTACAAGTGAAATTCCACCCTTCCTTAACAAGCACTTAGGTCAAAAGTACTCCACGAGAGTTTTCTCGCAAAGTAGTTTTGATTATTCCCAAAAGCACTTGTAAATTAAGTAGGAAGATTTGAAGTACAAAATGCTCTTAGACCATGCAAGAGTGTAGACAGGTTAGGCAGAAACATAGTGGAAGTACAAGAGCACCCATAAAACATATCCTTAAATAGATCATAATATCATTTCATATAAGGTTAGGCAGAAACATAGTGGAATAATATGTACCCCAACAATGTAGAATAATTCTCAAAGAAAGGCAACAAAAAAATTTCAGGGTAAGTAAAGTCTAGAAGGTGTAAATGATATTCAGAGTGATATATCGTATATACTTTTGCAGACAAAATATATCCATCCAACATTTGTCTTCAAAAAGAAAAATAATGATAATAAAAGAAAAGGTTGCAAAGCTTATCATCTGAAATTTTCCCAAAACCCCAAGTCTTGGTCACTAGAAGACAGGGAACATTTGGTGGAAAAGTAAGAGATGGAAGACACATCAAGGTCCATCTATGAAGGCAACTAACATGATCGAGGAGTTGTCAAACACAATGTCATGCAGATCAAAATCAGTACAAATGAGTTTCCCTCTAAAGAGAAAATATCCCATGAAACTGATTGACCCAACAAAGTTGGATGTTAGCTTAGCTTTACAAATTAGTGACAAATTAGGACAAAAACAGTTGAATTCCTTTTATTATCCACTACAAGATTGCTCTTTAACTTCTTATGCTTTCCTTTCCCATCAAATGTTGGGTGGGGTCTGCCCTAAAGGAAATATACAAATATGCATATTGATTATGTAACAAATGGGGAGCAGAGACAATCCAATTTTGATACTGTTTTTTGCACAAAGGGCCAAAGTAGATTGGTATCACATCAAAAGTATGTTCCCTTAGCTTAGTTTCAACTTAAACAATGCATTATGTTTGCTGAAAATGGAGTATATCTTACACGAGTATGCTCAAAATTGTTGGGACTATTATTCTTCAGTAAGACCCAACCACACTAAGTTCAACAGAAACAAATGGGTCCCCAAACTCTATCATTTTTGGTGCCACTGCTCAGGCTCTCATTTCTAGGGGAAGGCTTTCCCTATGAATACACATAGTCAACCTAATAATCAATCTACTTTCAACAAAAGAAAAAAGATAATATTAGTTTAGTTTAAATACTAATTTGGTCATTTTACTTTTGATTTGGGTTCATTTTAGTCCCTTACTTTCAAAATATTCATTTTAGTCCCTAGAATTTCAACTTTCATTCATTTTGGTCCTTGTACTTTCAACTTTGGTTCACTTTGGTTCTTGAACATTCAAAAGGTGGCCATTTCGACCTCTTAAAAATGAAATAAAAATGAAAATGAAGGGACTAAAATAGTCACTTTTTAATAGTATAAGGATCCACCCAAATGAACCAAAGTTATAAGTACAAGGACCAAAATGAACCAAAACCAAAAGACCAAAGTAGTTTTTAAACAAGAATTTATATTCTCATCATGGTATCCTTTTCCAAAATGTGATGAGACAACTGTCTAATAATCTCAAATGACTTACTCAAGGCCACTGATGATCCACTTGAGTTGAGATAAATAGGTAATTTGGCATTCATATTTACATCCTCAGCAAATAAAACCAAGAATCTACAACTTTGGAGTCCAGCATTATAGAGATCTAATACTTAACTACACTAAAGGATCTCCTTTGGCCATAGCTTTCACATTCCACCTCTAAAATTTACTTTGATTCGTAGAGATAGATGAGAGTTCTACGTCTAAAGTGTGGGTCTGAAATTATGGCTTCCTTCCATTTGATGATTCTCATAATGGGCAAAAACAGTATTAAGCTCAGCCCTAAATTGAAGACAATTAAACTGATGTCTTCTAGTTCATAAGTTAGTAACTCTAGCAGCCTGAAACAGAAGGCTTTAACTCTAGTAACCTGAAAGAGAAGGCTAAAACCATGCCCTAGGTAGCAAATAGAAAAGTTTGCAATATCAAACAGCTGGAAGTAACAAGTAAAAGTGCTGGTCCAAATACATCACGGATTAATTTTCAGTTTTTCATGTCTTATGGCACCACATCCCGTCACTGTTAATATAGACAGAGTACAAGTCACGTTTTAAAATGACAACTTGCTCTTTGTTGTGTTCTCAAGCAATGGTTTTGTTTTAACTTTTAGAGTGAATGTATCAGGAGACGTCTTAGATTATTTCACCAACTTGTATGACATGGACGTGATGCAAATTGATCTACGTGTTAATAACCTTGTTATTTGTTGGTTTAGGCCAACCAACCACAGGCCTACTCTAATCCTTCTAAATTGTCCGTAATAATGAAGGCAGTCCATGTGAAGACTACAAGCACATCATGTGGTTCAGCTACAAGGTTTGGTAGGTGACAGTTCACTAAAGAAACTACCATGTCAAAAACAGTGCTTTTGTTCTCATAGGAAATGTGGAAAAAGTCCATTTAAGACATCCACAACTCAATCAAAGAGATTGTTAAAATTGGAATTGAGATAATGAAAATGGAAAAATATTATTTATTTCTATTGTTTTTGTTAACTGTCAAATTTTACATGAGTAAGTTCATTATTCTGCAGACTAAATTAACTAAAATCAACCAAAATTTTAAGTATAAGCAAGCATAGCCCTAAGGCAGGGCAAGGGATGGAAGAGCCGACCTCCATCTAGTGGATCTAGGCCAGTCTATAGTCTATGAGCTTGTCCCCTTAGGTGATGACTGTAGGTTTCTCCCTCCCAGTGAACTCCTCCAGCTTGGACAAAGATAAAGCCAAGTCTACAACATGACAAAAAGTAAGAAAAAAAATAAATAATTGAAGAAGGTTATTGTTAGACGGGGCATTAAACAAACCAAACCTATCAATGGTTTTAGAGATATTTGGGCGTCCACATCATGTTTAGAAATGTCCGGTTCAAACTGCTCAATGTATATTCTTACAGTGGCTCCTGCTGAACCAGTTCCCTGTAAAACGTGAAGCTTAAAAAGGTTAATTTTAAGATTAAAAAATATATATAAGAATTCTCAACCATGGATCACGATGTCCTATGATAAGAAAGAAGAGGAAAAGAGGAAAACAAGAACATACAGATAAACGATATATTATCCTTGACCCATCTGAAAAAACAAAACGAACACCTTGTTTTGATGCAACACTTCCATCAACCTGGACATACTCGACATTGAATTAAATAATTCAGCAAAGGATAAATTTAAAGCTGTGAAAGCAAGAGTTCAGGCTGGAAAATACAGTAAATGTTCATATTACAGGGACTTACAGGGTCAGTATACGAGAAGTCATCTGCAAATTGGAGGACATAACTTCCTGCAAGTGTTAGGAACAACAATCATTGCAATGAGAACATAACAAATGACAGTTCGTAAGATGTTTCCAATAAACTTGGGTTAAATTATAAGTTTTAAACTCTCAACTTGCGTCTATTATCCTCGGAGAAAATGAATGTCAAATAAGAACATTCTTGTGGATAGAAAATTTGGAAAGATTCGTTCGTTCCCATTTTTAGCCTTTTTTTTTCCTTGAATTTAACACAAATCATTTTCAAATCATTAAGTCCGGTACTTTAAAAAGTTCCCTAAGTTTTTAGAGTTGTTTCTATTTAGTTTGTATACTTTCTGAATATTCTAATAAACACTTGAACAAATCTTTTCTGTCTACCAGACCTATGTCATCAAATTTCGTCAGTTTAACTCTATAAAATTCAGGATTCCTGAACTTTCAATCTTGAATCATGTTGAATAGATTCCTGTCATTAACTCTCTAATACTTGAATACTTATATCATCAAAGGCCCAAACTTGTCCAAAATCAACCCACCACGTCAATCTTTAAATAATATAGTCAATGTGCCACATAATTGTTAAACTGATGAAGTTAATTGCAAGAACCCATTAGACATAAAATTGAAGTTCAAGAACCCATTCAAAACATTTTAAAAGTATTGTACTAAATAGATACAACATTGAAAAGTTAGGGATTTAGGAAGAAATTAAAGTATACAGATTAAATAGTGTAGATATATTACATTATTTGTCATATTTTTATTTCTATTTAGTTTAGATTCTACTAACTATTTTATCTCACCTTTATTTGGCTAGTTTCCTTTCTGCATTTTTCTTTGTAGTATATGTTCTTGTAATTTGGTGTTGAGGGAATAACATTTTAGTTTTTCTCCCAAACCAACATGGTATCAAAACTTAATCCTAAAACTTAGAACCTAACAATCAGAAACCTAACCCCCACACAAAACCCTAACCCTTCATTTTCGACAACGGTTTCTTCCTCCCGTGACAGTTCCAACAACGACATCTTTGCAATAGAGTTCCTTGTTTGCTCGCCTCGTCACCCATTCCTTCCGTTCATAACATTCAGGTTTTTGAGTTTGTTCGTGACGGCCCATTGCCACCACTTGTCTATGTCGTTTACTTCGCCACTCGTTTCCTATTCATTGCCCTAGCCCCAAGCCTTTCCCATTTGTCTGTGGATTTGCTTCATGGGTCTTTCTTCATGGGTTTCTCTATTTTTTTTGACAATTCGGATTGCTCTGTTTTTGTGGGTTGAGTAGAAAATGCCAAATTCCTGAGATTAGATCATTTGTTGACTACACCGTTCAGCCATGGTAACACAATTCATCTCAAAATAACAAATTCAAGAAAAGAAATTGTCCTTCGTCTGGCCAACTATAAGAAAGTGAGGCAACATTGAGATACTTGTAGCAAACCAGCAGACTGAAAAACTATAGAAGAGAGTGACTACAAAAAAACCATTACCTTATTCCAACAATTCAAATCTCAACCCGAATATCAGTTAGGAGAGTCAATGGATCTCTCTTTGATTGAAATCACAGGAACAGGATCAATAAAACTGACAAATGATCTAATTCTCTCTGATGTGCTTTATATTCCTAAGTTGAACTTTCATTTGATTTCAGTTAGTGATGTGGGGAAAGTAAGGCTAAATAGGGTATTTCCTTGATTAATCTTCTTAATAGGGTATTTCCTTGATTAATCTTCTTATAATATCCTTTGTAATTTTGGATTTTAGTTCTCTCTAATTTCCTATAAATAGAGTCTGTATTTGACACAACTATGTTTCTAATAAAGAATTTTAGAGTGATTCATGGAGATTTCTCCTTAGTCATTCTTGGGCTACACCACAAACTTATTGGTGCCTCAAACTGCATCTCTAATTTTTTCTCAAACTTGTGTGAATTCCAGAAGGTAGATTTGAGAAAGGTGATCGGCAGTGCTAAGCAGTATGGCGGCCTCTGTCTTCTTCAATAAAGATGTTCCTTAAATTTGGTCTTCAATCCTAGTCCTGAATCGTGTTCTAAATCTGTCATTTTATTTCCAAGCCAAAGTCTCTGTCAATCGAAAGTCATGTTATGTTATGGCATTTTCACTTTGGTTGGGTCATCACAATTTCTTGTACCTTGAAACGTTGTTTTCCGATTTATTTATAAACAAAAAATCGGGCTTCTTTCCATGTGAAATTTGTCAATTCTCTGAACACACAAGAAATATTTATCCTAGTGTGCCTTATAAATCTTTAAAACCATTTTCTCATTCATAATGATATTTTGGAGCAATCATCCTGGGTTAGCCTAGTGGTAAAAAAGGAGACAAAGTATCATTAAATGACTAAGAGGTCATGGATTCAATCCATGGTGGCCACCTACCTAGGAATTAATTTTCTACGACGGATATAAAAAAAATGATATTTTGGAGCCTTCCAGAGTGAAAAATATATAGATAATCATACCAGGATGACTTCGATCTTTCTACAACTAGCTATTGCTCCTATGCATGGGGTAACTTGTGCACTAAGAGAAGAAAAAAACAAGTTGTAGAAAGAAGTAGAACTAAAGCTAAATACAAAGTCCTTTAATCTATGAAAGAATGTGGATTCGTATACTTTTGACAGCAATAAATATGTTTTGTGACAATCATCAGTCGTTGCAATTGCAAGACATCTCGTGCATCATGACAAAAAGAAACACATAATTGAGAAGGTTCCATCTCATCGTAAAATTGCTGACAATCTCACCAAAGCATTGCCAAGGACAATTTTTGAAGGTTTTTTTAATTTTTATAAGAGATTCTTCACATTAACTTCGAGAGAGATACGCTTCTCATTTAAAGAAACCGAAGCATACCCTCCAACCTTATTTAATGAATTAGCACACATTCAAGAGTCACTTGGTGCTTCCAAACATCCTGTGGAGTCATTCTTTTCAACTACAAAATTCTCTCTCACTCAATAGTGCATTGGGTGTGTCAATAACCTTAAATTCCAGCAAGTTAACCAAACTCATATGATTCATATTCGAAATATTTCAACAGTTTAATGCTTCAAAACATATAGTAAAATCGCCACGATTAAAATCCTTAATGTCCATTGAAGCTATGATGAATCAACAAGCTTTTCCTTCCACTTGGATGAAAGCTAAAGAACAATCCAAACAAGTGTTTGAGAAGAAATACTTAACAAATCACCTAATATCTGTCCAATAGCATCAAAAATTGAGCTGTTCTAGTACGATAATGGTAAGATTTTTATTCGGATCCAACCTCCATTACATCTCAAAAAATCAAGTCTAGAATGACCACAATTTGACCATCAAATGAAAACGCCCATATAGCTTCCATTTACCAACTTTCAAACTTGAATCTAAAATCTTTTCTACTTTCAAAATAGCTTTTATAATCCATAAAACGGAATGATTGAGACTTGTGACTGAAAAAAAAAAAAAAAAAAAAAAATCTTGACCCAAAATAAGGAGCAAACATTTTGGAAACCACTAATACGGAATTTAAATTTAGAGATAACACTTTCCTTCTTGACCCAAAATAAAGTACTACTTGCAGAAGAAAGCTTTGACTTTGGAGCACGAAATATATTATGGTTATGGACGGTAGGTTGACGAAGCACTTCCACAAAAGATTTCTTCCAACAATCTTTGGACTTTGCACCCTTCTAAAGGCTTCTTACCTTCAACTTCCTCAATTGGATTCTTTCGACTAACAACTGATGTTGAGCATGAAGCTAAAGAACACTCAACCTTTCTTATCGAGTCCTAAAGGAACACGAAGATTCTTCCTTCCTCCGGTGGCAGGCCAAAAGCTCACTAGCTTGGCTTGTACTCTATATACAATCTAGCTTGACGGAGAGTATAGATTTATTCCTTTTTTTGTGAAGTAATTTTATTTTTATTTAGTTTAGATTCTAATAGCTATTTTATCTTACATTTATTTAGCTAGTGTCCTTTTCTATATTTTTCTCTGCAATATATCTTCTTGCAATTTGGTGTTGAGGGAATATGATAGGCCTCGATAGTGAAGGTGTATACTCATAGGCACAAGAAGGGAATATTGTTAGTTAGGGGGGCCATGAGTCTTGTATGCTTTATAATATTGTTATGAACGTTGGGGAGGATATCTTTTTGGCAATTATCTTGTATTGGGTCTCTGGGGAGAATTGGGAGAGATAGGGAAGCTCTTTAATCCTTCCCTCCGTTGTTGATAATAAAACTGAGGCTAAGGCCTATCAGAATACCATTTGAACTTTTCTCCCAAAACAATAAATAAAAGTGCCCCTTACAGTTGAGGACCAAACTTATAATATTACCATAAACTTACCGTACTTGTCACCAGATTTACTCTTACTGATGAGATCTCTAAGGTGATTTATCATCTTATTAGCACCTTCAGACTCGCATTCCTGAACAAACAAATACAAAGATAAGAAATAAAACAGTGAAAAACTGGCTTGTTACAGTAACACAATCACAACGCCATCTCATGTCAATCTTACTTCATAGTCATATCTTGAAAAGAAGTTCCTTCCATAAATAGCCCAGTGTTCCCTCACAACATCTGAAACTGAGATCAACTTCTCCCCAACTTTCTTGTCTTTGTTTCGGAATGCAATAATAGAAAGCCAAGCCAGCACAGCCCTATCATAACAAGGACTCAAATCATTTCATGTTGTCATTAGCATGGGTATAAAATGAAACATCTTGCTAGAAAATTTACCGTTTTGAAGTCCCACCAACAAATGGTATGAACACAAGCAAAACCAAAGTATAAAAAGAAACAAACTAATTGGTGGTTTTTCCAATTTACTTAAAATGCACTGGTCGAGGACGTAATATTAATAATTGAAAATTTTACTACTAAAGCAAGCAAAGGTGCTCTGATGATTTCTTTTAGTAAATAATATATCCTGTCAAGAAAAACATGGAATTAATTGGTTCTGCTATACAATATTATTGATATACATTCCTGGTATATCCATGTATCCTTCCTCTTTATTTCAATTCTTTTAACCCCTCCACCAACAGGAGCATCTGACACACAACTGTGCCTAAAAGTGAATGTAGACTGTTACCATATGCCATCCTTCTCACGGATATGATCGGAACCTGTTCCAAAACTCTCCTCCCCACATATTGACAATTTCCCAGCATCCATAAGGTTACCAAAGAATTTCCACCCAGTAGGAACCTCGAAAAATGGTAGATTGAGCTTGTCAGCTACACGATCAAGTGCTCCACTTGTTGGCATCGAACGAGCTAGCCCCTATAAATGAGGAAGGTTATTTTATCTTTTTTAAAAAAATTTAAATAAACTCAGAAATTGACCAGGAATCCTTACAGTTCATATTGCAAAAACATTTTAAGAAGTCATAGACAGCTGACGTTCCATACCTTAGGACCATTCTTGAAATATGGAATCGCTTCCTGTGCATTAGCTGCAATAACTGCAACAGAATCTGAAGGAGTAACAAAAAAACCCTTACCCAATATCATGTTTCTATCACCATCTCCTGCAAAAGGATCAAAAAAAAATTATAATCATCTCTTCTTGCATTTGCAAGCCGCATCCACCCAAGCATTTACTAGCAAGTGGTGTTAACGTGGGGAATCTGTAAGTCCATCATAAAATATCACTAAACTGGGGGTACACAATAAATGGATACACAAGATAAAGTTTTAGAAAATATCTTCACATACAGATGTTTTGCTTAGGCAACTGGATTTATGTTCTTGATTTCCAGGTGCGAGAATATTGACAAAGTGTATGCCTTTGGCTAATTTGATTTGATGGAGAGATAAACAAGTGGCTTAAAACTAGTACAGCACATAAAGGGGGAAAATCTAGTCCAACACATAAAGCGGTATGAGAAACCAAATTGTTCTATCCCCTGTATCTTATCTCCAGGGAAAATATTTCTTACTGATTGGAAAGCACTTAGTTTTGGAATGAAAATATTTTTATATTTCTTTTCTATATTTGTGAGCAACTACAAGGTCTTAATATAGAAGAAAGATCATCTACCAATAAGGAAACAGTCTTACAAAGATAAATTATAAATATACACATAAAACACGTCTATTATCACAAAATATAGGATATCCAGAAATCAAACACTCCCCCTCAAGCTAGTTTGTAGATGTCTTCCATAGCCAGCTTTTTGAGCAGTTTATTGAATTGTCTTTTCAAAAGGCCTATCGTTGGCATATCAGCTATTTGTTGTGGTTGAAAGATAAAATATACACATTACACATGCATCAATCTTCTCCCATATGAAATACTTATCTCGTAAAATTGCATTATGAGATTTAGCGATGGCAGTTTTGTTATCACAGTAGACCTGTATAGGTGCCTTTTGAGACAATTTTAGTTCTTCAAGTATCCTTTTGATGCATATACCTTCACAAATTTCATGAGACGGGGCTCTAAAGTCTACTTCAGCACTAGTCCTAGCAACTATGTTTTGCTTTTTATGACAACATGTAACTAAATTTCCTCCAACAAAAGAACAATAGCCAGAAGTAGATCTAATATCAATAGTACTTCAACCCAATCTGCATTAGTGTATACTTCAACTTGAAAATGATCATGTTTGTAAAATAATATACCTTTACTTGGGGTTCCCTTCAAATATCTTAAAATTTTGTACACAACTTCAAAATGAGTGGGTGCAAGTGAGTGTATAAATTAACTGACCATACTTGCTACAAATGCTATATTTGGACACGTGTGAGATAAATAGATCAGCTTACCTACAACTCTTTGGTTATGTTTGTCTTTTACTCCTTCTGAACTCGCAGCTTGTAACTATAGATTTGGTTCGATTGGAGCTTTTGTTGTCCGACAGTCAAAAGCTCCGAGGGATTCTTTGGGCTCGACAACAAGTATACAGCCTCTCAATGGAGAAAATCCACAAGAAGGCCTTGACCTTTTTGGGCCACAAATCGTCGCCTGCTTCACAATAAGTATAGGAGAAAGATTGGACCGAAAAAGAGTTATCATTTTCTAGCAACCATACTTCCATGTCTTCCTTACTATAAGGTCCAACATCGTGAAGTTTGTTGAAGAGAGTAGCCTATAATAGTATATATGTACATAT
The DNA here is from genome assembly GCA_002890555.2 of Lagenaria siceraria. NCBI lineage: Eukaryota > Viridiplantae > Streptophyta > Magnoliopsida > Cucurbitales > Cucurbitaceae > Lagenaria > Lagenaria siceraria. The sequence goes on from CM016488.1 coordinate 5,839,691, forward strand.
ATGGAGTTTATTAGTCTTTTGTCCTTTATTGTAATTTCCAATTCTTATTTTAGGACTTCCATGTATTGTATGTCTATATATATTGAACTCTAATGTATATAATGATGAATGAGTTCTCTAATATTTCGGTCTAATATTATCATGGTATCAGAGCTTTAGGTATTTTCTAGGGAAATTAGGGTTTTATGAGTGATTATGGATTTGTGAACTGCATAGGGTTTGAGGTTTTGAACACCTTGTTGGAGGGTTTGGTCTTACACTTTGGTGTATCACTTTCCTTGTCGAGACCCATCGACGATGCCTTCATGATCTGTTACTGGCATGTTTTTCCATCACTGCATAGCTCAAGAGAAAGTCCACCAGCCGATTTGCAAAAACCCAAATTTTGGCTGGAAAATATTCAGCAGATGAGCCACACGTGCCGTTGAAAACCGATGCCCACTGTCTCACACGCCGACACGTGAAGGTGCATGGATCGTCTAATTTTTTTCCCATCGCCTATGTTCACCTCAGTTTTTGTTTTTGAGCATGTCTATGTGTTTAGATTCGACAAAGGACACTCAACTGTAAGGATATTTAGAATAGTTGATTTTTCTTCCTCAGTTCGGATATGTTTTTTATGAATCAGTTTTCTTTTCGAAGGCTTTGGTAATTTCTTGGTTCTTGTTTTTTTCAACTGTTCGCAAGGGTGTCGCGGTCATCTGCTCGAGTTTGAAGTTATTTTGTAGAAGAGGACGCAATGATATCTAACGTGGTCCAAACGAGGGCTCCATTCATCCATGGTTCAACTAATAAGCTATTTGCTAATTCTACGGTCAAGATCATAATTTCAACCATACAAAAAATCATCTAAAGCAATCTTTTCATCATCCACGCTCACTCCTATTACAACCATTGCTGGTTCTGTAACATGTCTCTTGTCCTCGTCTACCAAATGGGTCATAGGCTCCAATGCTACTGATCATGTGACAGGTAATCCCAATTTGTTTTCTACTATTTTGTCATCTACATCCCTTCCAAATGTTTTTTTTTTTGGTAAAACCTTCCAAATGTTTTTTTTTTTAAACGGTAACGATACTTTTCATTGATATAATGAAAAGAGCAATAGCTCAATTACAAAGATACATCCCTCCCAAATGTTACTTGAACAGATGGATCCAAATCTTCCGTTCTTCGATTTGGCACCATTAACCTCACTCTATCTCTTTCTTTGTCATATGTTCTTCATTTACCTCAATTCTCTTCTAACTTGATCTCTGTCATCATATCCAAGACCAAGTGAATATTTGTCACAGAAGACTCTGTCATCAGATCCAAGACCAAGTGATGGGCTTCCCATTGCTAGCCATAGAGGTCAACATTAATACCAAGTTACCAACCAAAAAAGATTTTGAAATATTAATCTTCAAACCCGACATCATCTAAAAGCCAACAACCACATTCTTCGACTTATTAAGCATAGAATAGTCAGAGACACGTGTCGTCGGCAAACAATAAATGAGAAATATAATCCTCATCACCTCTAATAGAAAGCCTCTTTAGGAAGCCACTTCTAATTACTTTACCAATCAATCTATTGAACACCACTTGAATTGTAAAATGTAAATAAACGATTACATGACTCAAGATTTGGAACCATCAAGAGATTATGAAGTTTACAAATCAATGAAATTGTCTCTTATAGAAAAAAAAAACAAAAAAAAATGGGGGTTGGGGTGGTGGGGGAGAATTGAAACTATTAAAAGAGGAAAAAAAGTTTATTACTACTTTTTTCCTCCACTGTTCACATCTCTTTTTGTCAATAGTATGTCTAATAGATCCGCTGGCATTTATTTTCTCTTTCCTATTTTTTATTTTTTTACCACCATTTATCCCTTTTTAAGTTTCAAATTTATTTCCCTTCTCAAGGTTCAAATTTATTTATCCCTTTTTAAGGTTCCTCCACCGTTCATATCTCTTTTTGTCAATAGTATGTGTCAATACACCCGTGGGCATTTATTTTCTCTTTCCTATTTTATATTTTTGTTACCACCATTTATCCCTTTCTAAGGTTCAAATTTATTTCTCGTATCATGTGCAGATGCCCTTATATAGTAAAGAAGAAGAAGAAAAGGAGGGGGTAAAACATTAAAAAAAAGGCTTGAACTCAAAATATGGATTGTATATTAGATGAAATACCATCACTAGCAGCACCAAAATCAGGTCCATCTTCACTGAACAAAATGTTGACCAAATCCTTAGCATACCTGTTGAACAGTACAAATAGTTAGTAATTACTCCAAGACAATAGTAAATCACGCAGCTGTATCCTCTTACCAAATCTTAAACAACTTACGTAAGATTAGGATCTGGATGTCCATGCCCAAAATTTTCTAGAGGCACTCCATTAGAAATTGAGTCCTATGTAAGGATTGCAAAAATTTAGTCCTTGTTTGGAGTTCTTGTTTGTATGGTTACTGATCAATTGTCTTCTGTTTGTCTCCTATCGTTGAGTTGTATTGTATTTTTTAATGCCCTTTAGTATTATATTGTTTTTTTTCCATGAAAGCTTGGTCGTGTATACATGTGTGTATGTATATATATTACATTTTACTTTTGATGTTTCTGTTTTCAATAACAATGTTAATTTTTGTTTCAGAAAAACAAAACAAAAACAAAAAAGGACAAAGCATGTTGAACAAAGTTATGTTATCTGATTTTCTAAAAAAAGAAAACCCTAATTCATTTATTAACTAATTCTATAATCAACTATACAATAATTATCAAATTATAATTTTATGATTTAACAATTATTATCAAATAATAAACATAATATACTATTTTTAAGGTTAAAGTAGCACTTTGATCCCTGTACATTGGGTTTGTTCTATTTTGATCACGATACTCTAGGAAAATTGCACAAAACACCCCTAAAGTATGAAGTTTGTTACAATTACACCCCTAAATTTTTAATTTGATCAATCACCTCCCCTAAACTTTGTAAAGTGTCGCAATCAACCCCTTCAGCCAAAATTGGGTGACTCACACATATGTAGGAGAAGGGCAAATTTGTCATAAGAAAAAGAAAACCTTCAAGGTTGGAGTGATCAAAATCACCGGCACAAACACCCAATTTCAATTCTATTCAAGGTGACTTGGGGGAAGAAGAAGAACCCCACTGAGCAAAATCAATTCTCTTCTTCTCCTCACACATCATTCCTTAATCAACGCTCAACCAGCGAAATTCATACCTGGAGAAAGGAAAGAGAAAGCGAGCAGGCAAGAAGGTCTACAATCTACCTTTCTACCAAGAAAGTCACTCTCTTTTTTTCAGCACTTGATAAACGAATGCCACTTTGCTTAAGACTCAAAAATAGATCTATTGTCGGGCAGAGCAGTAATTGGTGATCCGGTGTGGATTGTCGCATCGCATAAGCCCGGAATGGAAGCTTTATGGGAAAAAGGAAGAAAAGTCTGTATGTATCTGGGGTGGGGGTGAAAGGAATTTTCAGAATTTTGGTTTGGCATTGCTACCGCGCATGACTTTTCTGTTTTCTTCTTCTTCTTTGCTTCATTTCCATTTCCATCCACTTCATCGCCACCATTTTTCTCGCCCGAAGATCTTCCCACAAAATCCGGCTATCTTCCGATCAATCCCACCACCAGCTCCACCATTTTCTTCACCTACTACGAAGCCCAAACCCCAATTTCTCCCTCTCAAAAACCCCTCTTCTAATTTGGCTTCAAGGTGGTCCTTGTTGTTCTTCCATGGTCGGCAACTTCTTCAAGCTCGGTCCATGTCGATTCAATTTCCACAAACAAAAAGCCGAACCCATTTCCCTCATCCCCAATCCCAGCTTATGGAACCGAAGATTTGGCCCTCTATTTCTCAACAACCCAATTGGAACTGGCTTCAGCATGGCAACAACAAAAGATGAGATCCCTAAAAACCAATACCTGTTTCTAAGCATCTTTTTACTGCAATTTCTTTGTTTATTGAGCTGGATTTAGCATTTAAGAATCGACCCATTTACATTACGCGGAAAGCTATGTAGGGAAATATGTACCTTCAATTGGGTATTACATTTTAAAGAAAAACCCCAAATTGCCTTATGATATAAAAGGGTTAATTTGGTTGGTGTTGCCATTGGAGATGGGTTAACAGATCCAATTACTCAAGTTGCTACTCATGGGTTGTATGCTTTTTATTCAGGGATGATTAATGTAAAGCAAAAAAAGGAGATGAAGAATCATTGAATCACGTTCAAGCAGAGAGCTTAGACTTTTATTCCACTGCACAAACACTCCCCACCATTTCTTCCGATGAGAAAGTATCTTCACTTCCCCTTCTTTTCACTAAATCGGTCACATTTTCCTCTTCCTCCTTGTTTCCTCTGTACACTGAGCAGGTTTTATTTTTTGTATGACAAATTTGTCATTCTCCTACTTATGTGTGAGTCACCCAATTTTAACCTGAGGGTTGATGGCAACACTTTACAAAGTCTAGGGTAGGTGATTAATCAAATTAAAAATTAAAAATTTAGGGGTGTAATGGTAACAAACCTCATACTTAAGGGCAGTTTGTGCAATTTTCCCCTATACTTTTAAATGTCCAATTTTAGTCCATATAGGTTCAATAAATCTAAATCTAGTCTTGCAATCAGTTAATTGTGGATTTTTCTCAAAATAAAAATTAGAATGTGGTTGAATATGATGAATACTAGCTTTCAACTGAAAACATTATGGTGAAGTGAGTAGTATTTTTCATAATTGTGTCAAAATTTGAGAGAGAAAAATAAGTTAAAAAGATATGTAAGAGTGAGAACAAGTTAGAAAAATCTGTCAAGTATAGTGGGCCTATCTGTGAGGAGTACATGAAGTATCAAATTAGTGACATTTTACAAATCAGAAACTTGTTTTTAAGAACTAATTTTTTGGGGGGCCTATAACTTTAAAACCATTTTCAATACATATAACTTTAAAACCATTTTCAATACATAAAAGTTCAATGGATTACCAAACATTTTTCAAAGCCAAGAACCAAAAAGATAAAGTGAAATTGGAATTTCTATCAACGGGATCTTATTACTAGAATCTAAAATATATTTAAATTTCCATCTGTCTAAAATAAAGATGTTTGTATATAGCACATCATACCAGACTCGCTCCTAACTTGTCCACAAAAATTGGTTTGGCATAAGCACCAGTTACTGCATGCATGGCATCAAATACAAACCTAACGAAGTTAAAATACCAAAATATGTCAACAAGACATTCATAGAGAAAAATAATGCATAAAAATGAGAAATCAAAGCATACACATCCAGATACAAAAACAATCAAATACAAAATAAGAATAAAAAATTGGCATCCTTAATGCGGCAAATGTAAGGCTATCTATCAACAACTATAGGACTTGCTAAAATGAAAAGGAAAAAAGGAAATGGGAAAGAGGATACCGTGACAAATTGGACAGTTCCCTCTTTTTTATTATAAAGTGTTGATTAAACTTGATAAAGGAAATTTAGATCAGGTTATTGATTCTCCTGGTAAATGGCAGGCATATGGCTCTTTTTGGATTCATTTCTTCAAAAGAAAGAAGCAACTATACAGTCGTGCAATATTTATATTAAAATGAATTGTCAATGTTCAGAAGGTCTCCCTCTCCCCCGACCCATTCTCTTCCCTAACCCTAGCTTTTAGACCTAACCCTAACCGCCGTCGTCGTCGGTCCCGGCCATTCTTCACCGTCTACAGTCCATTGACTCCCCGCTGCCTCCAACCTCAAGTTTTTCAACTTCTCTTCTTCCCTCTCTCCTTATGTTCCAAGTCCAGCCCCGTTCGCTAGATCCCTAACCTTCTTATGCCGTCTTTTTTTGCCGATCTATCTTATGTCGTCCCTATCGTCTCCAACCACTGCCACTGACCGCGCCTCCAACTATTGCTGTGCAGCTCGCACTTCTTAAGTATTTCTACTTCGTTTTTCAACTCTTTTCCATAGGTCTTTAGTTTTTCTATAGTCTTGTAGCTGTTTCGTGTGTTAATTTTCAAGTCTCAAATTTGTCAGCAAGAATTTGAAAAGTTGTTGCATTCGAAACATCTACTACTACAGCATTTTGGGTGATAATGGTATGGTTTTTATGGAAGAGATGGAACGTTAGGGGAGTACACAAATTCACCAAAAACCGATCCGACCACCGAAACCGACCAAATTTATGTCGGTCGGTCGGTCTAGGAAATAGGTCGAACGGTTTCGGTTTTATTTTTAAAAAATAACAAAACAAAACAAAAAAAAAAATTAATAATAATAATAAGTCAGTATATATATTATTATTTATTAGTTTTTTTGTTTAATTATATAAAATTTAAATTTTTTTTCCATCCCAGCCCGTTGATTCCATTCAGCCACCTTGAATTTGATTTATAAAATTATAAATAAAAACAAAACAAAAAAATTGAAAACCTATTTTCTTCTTCTTCTTCTTCATTCATCTGTGTTGTGCATCCCTCACCCAGTCACCCTCCACAAATCCACATCTCAAGCGACATGCAGAACTTGATATGTTATTGTGATTTAGTATAGATATGATGGTTCACTAAGCACAGCAAGTACAAATGAAAGACATGAGTTTTTTACTGGCTTTTGTATGAATTTGAGATGGCTAAAGCACAAATTCTTTCGAGCTCATAGATCCTTTTACAAGAAGCTCACAAATTCTTTCGAGCTCATAGATCCTTTTACAAGAAGCTTTTAGTCTGGTTCTTTATACAGAGAATTCTCAGTCAGGTTCTTCACTTTCTCTAACCAACAATGCTCGTATCAGTACACAGTAGGAATAATGATCACGTGTAATAAAGGGATGCACACCAATAATTAAAAATTTTGTTCTAATAGTCGAAGACAAGATTCACAAGAGATTATCTGTCACTCCTATCATAAGCCTAGTCATATGAAATGTAATTGCAAGAAATTCTTGAATAAGGGCCAAAGACCTTGATATGCACAAATTGCTTCAACCCATGGCACATCAGAAGTTGATGCCATTTCTGCCAAAGCTTTTGCCAAATTTCAACAGTATTAGAATTCATTGCAAGCATCATCATCATCTTCTACCCCTATTACACACATGGTTGAGTGAGGTGTCATGTAACCTCATTGTCTTCTTTTGCCCTCTACCAAATGAGTCATAAAATTTGGTGCTACTAACTATATGCAACTTATGAGTTTAAGCTTTTGAGTTTAGTGATTTTTAAAACGACATTAAAACTCTTATCAAATAATCATGACATTAGAGCAAGAAAACTCCTTTTCAGTCGTTTTATGGCTGGCCTCTACCCCCCTTAATAAGGTAGGGCCCATCACCTTCTACCATTGCAATCATGGACACCATCTTGCAAGAACATGATAGGGCTTTGGATGACTTGAAGTTCCATTTTTTTAGAGTATAGTAAGTTATGTATAACGAGCCATGCGGACACACATCATCATGATAAGAAGAATGGAAAATAGTCACACTTCTACTGCTAACAATGAAGGTTGGTAAGGTTGCATATCAACTTGACCTCCACCCGTCCAGCATAGTCCATCTTGTTTTCATGTTCCTCAATTGAAGTTGGCAAGGAATCGAATCACATACCATGTCCTTTACTACCAAAGCATTGGGGAACATTCACTGATTAAAATTAATCCCTAAACCATTTTGGGTGTGAGGGAAACATTTTATGAGGATTTAGATGCACTCATCCATTGGAAAGACAAATGATAGAAGAAGCTACAAAAGAACCCTTTGATATCATCAACCATGGGATTCCTTTCTTTGTGGACCAGATGAATGTTTGTGGAGGGGGGTATTGATAGAATTGATAGAAATGATAGGCCCTGATAAATACATGTGCACTAGAAAGGGGGAAGCACAAAGGCAGGAATGCACACGTTGAAGATTAGTTTGTTGTTTGGCAGCAAAGGTAATACCTTATATGGAGGGGTAGTGGGTCTGATTCTTAGAGAGAGTTTTGAAAAAAATATGTAGTGCCTTTTTGGAGAGCTACAGACCTTTATACGAGTTCGTAGTTTTATGTCTCCTATCCCAGTTTTGATTATCCTGGATCAATAAACTCTCTCGTACTAGTGGGGTGGCTCCTCAAATGGAAATCTCTGTCACCTTCTAAATTGGAGAATAGTATCATTGACCATGAAGATGGCAGCTTGGAAATTGGTAATTTGAAAAAACAAAATGAATTTCTTATCGCAAAGTGGGTTCAATGGTACTTGAAAAAATCCGATCAAGTATAGCATAAATTGATAACCAATACATATGGGCTAAAGAAGGGGTGGTTAAATTGTTAGGAAAAAAGGGGGAACATGCGTGCAATCCTTGGTGGAATACTGGAATATCTCCAAGATTATGGAGTTAATTCTTTATCATTTCCTGATCAAATTTGGAAGGTGACAAGGGGATTGATTTTCTAAGCATGTGGTTGGATTCTCAATCACTTGCTGTTAGAACGTGCGTGCAATCCTTGGTGGAATATCTCCAAGATTATGGAGTAATTCTTTATCATGTCCTGATCAAATTTGGAAGGTGATAAGGGGATTGATTTTCTAAGAACGTGGTTGGATTCTCGATCACTTGCTGTTAAACTTCCTAACCAGTATGCAATTCCCTATTTTCAAAAAGAAAACTAATATTTACTAGAAAAGAGAGAAAATCCATCATTTTCTATCTTCTTACACCCAAATAAAACAAATATTAAGAAACCAAAGGGGATGGAAAATGGTTTGATTTCAAAAAGATTAACCACCAAAGCACCAAAAAGACATAAGGCATTAAACAAACCTCTTACCTGAAATCTGAGCGTGAAAGCAGACTTTCTATGAGTGGAAAATTAAATACATTCTGCAGCAGATCCGAAAACGTTCTGTCAGTCCTCGGGAATAATCATATTCAGTTTTCAAAATTTTTATATTTTCTTCTTCCTTTTCATTTTTGTGGTGTGTGCGCGGTTTTTATCACCTCCATCAGTTCCAAATAGTCAGAAACAGGATCTACAACTTCAACACCGAAGTTCCCATACTTGATTTCTCCAAGGCGAGAGAGGTCAACATCAGGAATATCGGCAAATTTTATTTCAGAGATCTGCAAAATACTTGCACAATTACAGTCTCGTAAGATAGGGAAGGGGGTCACCAATTGAAGACTTTACTGATGCTAAAGAAGAGACGTGAAATCAAAGAGAAAAGCCCATGGGCTCTAGCATGCAATGATCTCTTTTCTTTTTTTTTGGGTAAGGAACCTGAAAGAAGAGGGACTAATGCTCAAAATACAAGAGGAAATTAGGAAAAAGGAAGAGAGAATGCCAAAAGGGGGAAGTACAAAACAAAACTAAAACCCCTGTAAGGAAACAAAAGATAACAAATCAATAACAAGAGAAAATAAAAGTTCTAGTAAAGTTATTGGAATCTAATGTACTCAGTTACATCACTTTGTTATAAGACTTAACAAACAAGGAGACGGGAACAAAATCCAAATGCAAGTCCTATTAAAGTTATTTTTCGACCATCAAAGAGGAAAGAACATGCGAACAGCAGTTAATTTTGTTCTCCTTTTTTTCTTTTTCTTTTTTTCTCTTTTTTGAAAAGCAATATCATTCTCCTTTAAGACTTCATGTTTCTTTCAATAATAAAGGAGTTTCAAAATGGTCCCTTGTTTATGACATAACAATTGGCTTCGTATAATTGCCATTAGTTTTCACCATCATTGTTTTAACCAGCATTCCTCTCCTACTATTTTTTTCTAATCAAAATAATAAGTTGTTATTTAAAATAAAAAATTAGGTTTTAAAACACATTTGGTTCTTGTACTTGCATTGAAGTAATGATTCAAATCCTTAACCTTCATATATAACTTAGGCTTAATTTTAAATTGTCGTAGCTTTTAAAATAATTGTTGTCAACTGTGCTTTCAAAAAAAATCAGTTGTCATATGAAGAGTAGTGTTTGGTAAATTTCAATTTTAAACCTAAAAAAAGCAGGTCATAGTGTTTGGTAAGTTCATACGAAATTATTGTGGTTTAGCTATAATAACCAAAAAAAGACATTATTTAAATTTATACATTCATATTTAGTTCATAAATTTTCATTACTTAATTGTTTAGAATTTTTCTAGTTTAAATTACAAATAATATTTTTTTTACTACTTTAAATGATATGGGAGAAAAGGCTAAGAAAGAGAGTGAAATAATGAGAGAGGCGAAGGAACAGAGAGTGTGAAATAATCCAAGTAGAAAGAAAATAAGAAAGTTTAACCCCATTTTTATATTAGGTAGGATCTTTCTAAATGAAGTTTTCTTTTAAATTTTATTTTCGATTCATATACTATTTTAAAACTTGTATCCCTATTTTTCTCTATATTAACTCCTCAAAGGTGATGCTCTCTTTATTTTATATATTTATTTTGAATTCCTATGGTAAAGAACAGCGGTAAAGAAGATAATGAGGTCTAAACAAAGACGAAGCTTTATGTTTGTGCTTGAACATGTAGTTTAGCAATTCTAGAATTGTACAGAAGGTACTTGACTGCAGGAGGATTTGCATGAAAAATGGAAAATAATGGAAAGAAGTTTCTTATTATTCGGGAAGCTAGAATCAAAAGCAACAGTTTAGGAGATTTTGAAAATCAAAGGATTTTGAAATTGATTTTGTATACATTTTTTTTAAAAAAACTATATTGCCAAACACCTTTGACAGTTAAGATTTTTTCAAAATTACTTTTTCCTGCTCTCACTGCAATGCTAAATGGAGCCTTAGTCCCTTAGAGTTTAATTTGTATTATTCAATCACTACTGTGAAAATTCCTGTCAAGGTAGCTTATTAACTTTTAACATGTTTTTTTAAATGAAACAAAACTTTCCATTAAAAAATGAAAGAGATATTTGGTCTCCAAGCAAATGTAACAATTTAGTCTACTTTAAAACACATTTGGTCTCCAAGCAATTAATCAATTTCGCATACAGAAAAAAACCTCCACCAACATCTGCCGAAAACCCAACCTTAGTAAAAAGAAAACACCTCCAGACTCTAGTGGAAAAAGGACAACCATGGTAAATGTTTAGAACTCGGCTATGCTCCACAAAACACACCACTTCAGGCCTAAGACATGATAGGAGGGTTTTTGCAAGACGTGGAAGGTATTAATCTTTCCCAAAGAACCAACCAAGAAAATAGGTGAATTTTCTATGGGATTTTTAGTTTCCTGAATTTTCTATGGGATTTTTAGTTTCCACCAGGAAGTGAAGAATGTACGAGATGGGCACAAAGCCAAAGAGTAGCAAAACAAATAAATAGGATCTTACAAGAGGACCCAGACGGCTCAAGGGGAACTATAATACAAACAAGAAGAGAATAAAAAACGTACAAAACATCGAATGCAATATAACAGGAAAATTGACCAATTAGAAAGTAACAAGAAACTGAACAAAAAAATAATTAAATGAACCAATCACAAAGATTGTAACGTGTGCTTACAGAAAGAGTGTTTCCATATATTTTGTCTGTAATTGATTCAGGTGCAGGCTGCCCACTGCTATAATTAAACTGAAAAGTCAACGTATTCAAGTTAGATAAACATAGATATCATTGTTGTAGTTGTCATGGATAAGATAAGGTCATAATTTTCAACTAACATTTTGCAACAAAAAAAAGTATGCTTCATCGAAAGGTTGCATTTTTACCAACAATTTTATTTAATTAAATATAAAGGACATTGCAAAATATATTTTTTTTAAAAAATCACCTTAATACCCCAGTCATATTCAGGCCCTCCTGGATTGTGACTTGCACTCATTATAAATCCTCCGTTAGCCTGTGTAGAACAAAAAAAGTTACGCAGAAGGAAAAGGAAGTAATTAAATGTCACTCCAAAATGCTTGATCATAAAATAAATCTATAAAGCAAACTTGCCTTCCTCTTTCGTATTACAGCAGAGACAGCAGGAGTGGACAAAATACCTTCCCTGTATCATATAAATTTCATTATATTTTACACTCTTCTCCCTAAATTTTTTTTTCAGCAAAAATGATTGCAATCCCCAAATAAGATTGTCATTACTCATTACCATCACAATGCATCAGGCTACCACTATTAGTCAAAAATAATAGTTTTCTGAATTTCAGATTTACCAATAATAATCCTAGAGAATCACAGGCTATAGAAATAGTCAAACATTGGCTCTTATTCTTACATTGGCTATTTCTTGCCGTAAATTGTATTTTCCACTTAACAAGTTATAGTCTCAATGATCTTAGATCAAATTGGGGAAGCCTTCTTGTGACTCTTTGATAGGACCACTTAAATAGAGCTTCCAAAACACATTTCTGGAAAGATAAGTGGGTGGGGAAAGACCCCTTTGCATTACTTTAATTGTTTTAACTTTATTCCATTTGTCCTCTATGGAATATTGTTGTGTGCCTGATGTTTTGGTTCCTTTCGAGAGCTCTCCTTTTTTACGGTTTTTGTCATCCTTTGTCCAACAGGGAAAAATGACAAATGCCATGGCTCTCCTTTCCATGATTGGGGAGTTTGAGTTTAATCCTTGCGAAAGGGATGTTCGTCATTGGAGCCATCGTCATTCACGGAGTTTCCCTTTGCAATATTTTCCTCGTTTATTCCATTTCTCCTCTATGAAAAATCCATGTGTCTGATATTTTGGTTTCTTTTGAGAGCTCTCTTTTTTTTTTTGGTTTTCGTTGTCCTTTGTTCAATAGAGAAATGACAGACATCATGGCTCCTTTCCTTGATTGGAAAGTTTGAGTTTGATCCTTGGGAAAAGGATGTTCGTCATTGGAGCCCTCACCCTTCAGGGAGTTTCTCTTGTAGTTTTGTTTTCATTTTTATTAGATCTTTCTCATTTTAAAGAGTGTTTCTTTTGCTATGCGGAAAGTCAAAATTCCAAAGAAGATGAAGTTTGTTGTCTTGTTAGTTATACATGGAAGAGTGAATACTCTTGATTGACTTTCAAGAAAGTTACCCTCTCTTTGGTTGGGTTGTTTTGTTCCTTTTGATATCGGATAGTAGAGAAAGACCTATATCATATTATCTGGAGTTTTAGCTTTGCACGGTCTGTTTGGGGCTACTTATTTGAAATGTCTAGCTTTCATTTAGCCCGTCACAAAGACCTGAGTGAGATGTTTAAGGAGTTCCTTCTCCATTTTTCATTTAGAGAGAAGTGGGGGTGTTTTTTTGTGGCGAACTAGGGTGTCTACTTTATTGAAGGGGTTTGGGGCGAGAAATAATAGAGTTTTTATGGGTGTGGAAAGGGATTCGAGCAAAGTTTGGTCCCTGATAGCTCCCGAAATGAGCTATCTTTCCCTGTATAAATCGGGCTAGTTCTTAGGAATTTAATGTTTAAATGTGATATCGAACAAAGAAGACGCTCTAGCATTTCAAATGCAAAACAGGCCAAAACGGAGCATTTAGGGATCAAACAGAGCAACCGGCATCAAAAGAGGGCTAAAAGATGACATTGCCCCCTATGTGCGAGGCCTTGCAATGTTAAATCAATGGGGAAGCTAGATTAAGTATCATTGTTAATAGCAAGAGCAAACCCTCATTCTTGATTTTGGTCTTTTCGTCTATATAAAGCCATTTGGAGATCTAAGCATCCAGATTAAGATGATGAGGTATTCAAACATCCAACAGATGGTGTTGGTCAAAGGACTCGAAGCCATAAGCCTTCAAATTTGCCCCAAGCAGTGCTGCATATTCAAGGCAAGAACAAACATATGAGACCACATCTTCTTCAAGTGCCCTTTCTCTGCCAATTTATGGTAGAATCTACTTTAAGTTTTTTATCACACACTCCCATGTTGGCATTCCTTCATAGTTTTTTTTTCCCTGATAAGAAACTATTTCATTGATTGATGAAACATCCAACGGTATACAAAAGAGTACCGTTTAAATGGAATACAAAAGATGTTTTCAATTTGTAATAAGGTAAGAGAAATTATGGCTCTTAATGGCCGATATATCTTTACGCCAAAAAAAATAATAATAATCATTGAGAATAGCAGAGTCTAAGATTTCTTTGAGAGACTTGGCTTTGTCTTGGAAGATTCTGGCATTCCTTTCATCCCAAATTTTCCACAATACAGCAATGATGATGTTGACCCAAATGAGTTCTTTAGTAGATCTGAAGGGATGTTCCATAAGCCGAAGGTTAATCCAGCTCTGTGGATCATTAAGAGGAATCGAGGTCCACTAGAATGCATCAAGAATTTCAGCCTATATGACAGCCACAAAGGTGCAGTTGGTAAATAAGTGATTGTGAGACTCGTGATCTCTATGGCAAAGGCAGCACCATGAGAGAGAAAGACAGATCCATGGGCAGCGCTTTTGAAGTCTATCCATAGTATTGGGGCATGAATGAGAGAGCTCCCATATGAGAAATCTGATTATTCTTGGACAAGAAGACTTCCAAGTCTTTTTATAAAGATTTTGAGTAGCCGTGGGTTGTAGTGCATTGAGCTGAGAATAAAGAGATTTTGTGGAGAAAATGCCACTGTTTCCATGTTTCCATACCCATGTGTCAGCTTGTTGAGTTAATAACACACTAGGAAGGAGATGAATTCGTGAGGCCCATTCCTTAATTTCCTCATCCTTGAGATTTCTTCTAAAATTCAGTGACCATGATTCATTCTCGGCAATCAATATTTCAGCAATGGATGCCTTCTTGGAAGCAGAAATAGCATAAAGCTTGGGATAAACTTCTTTTAAGGGGGTGTCACCGAACCAAATATCTGTCCAAAAAGCAGTAGATTCACTGTTTCTCAGCTTGTAATGAACATTGCTATGAATGAGATCTTTCTGTTTGTTTATAAACTTCCACAAGCTTTTTATGGAGACTTTGCTCAAATCATCCACCTTTAAATCATAGTACATGGAGCCATATTTGGCAATGACAATGCTTACTAGGAACTTGCTTAAATCCAAAGCGTTTGGCTTAACAAAGGGAGGTGTATTCTTGGAGAGAGTACTGTACTGTTTTGTTTCCTCTTTTTGGACTATGCTAGATTAGCATTTTCTTTTCTATGACCATGACTTGAGCTCCCTTTGATTACTACTGATTGGAGGAATTTTTGTAATTCGTAGCCTTCACAAGCTATTCACTCAGTTTTTTAAAACATTTCTTAAAATATATATTACGAACTACAATATCAAAAAGCAGCTCCGTGGGGTTTGGTTAAGGAGGATATCTTCCCTTAGTTCTTGATTATCTTTTCATGAATAATGGAATCTTTTCTTATTTAAAAATTAAAATACGAAATAAGCATCCATGATTCTAGCCAAGATTCAAGAATCAAAAAGCATGCACATTTAAGTTAACTGTGAACTATATCATCAAATGATACTCGGTAGATGATGTACATCGTACATGCATGTCCAAAAGAGAAGTTGAGGGTTTGTATTAACTTTTCAATACAGAACTTCAAAATACAAGGGAATAGGCCATAGTATTTGGAAATTAGTCGAGGGTAGATCTACTTACTGTCCAACCAATATTTTCCCGACACCATTTCCTGCAGCAATTTTGATGATAATCTGCAAAATATCTGCAAAAATTCCTTCAAAAGTTCTAAGGAAATTAGACTACTGAATTAAGAAAGAATAAAAGCTCTAAAAGAGACCTGCGCAGCTTCTTTATTAAAATAGCGACCATCTCCTCCTAAAACCAACAGCCCATTTTTGTAATCCTCTGGTGGCAAGGAATTGAACAATGCCTACAGATACAAAATTCATGTAACACAAGCTTCAAACTCATGCTGAGATCACATAGATAATTAATATTTCCCATAGAATGCAAACATCCAAACCTGGATCCAATTGGCAAGGTAATTCTCCTGCTGAAATACTTTCACCTAAAAAGCCATGTAAATTAACAAAGTGAGTTATGAAGCCATCAGCGCCACCAAAATCCCGAAGTTGAACAACCACACCAGATGCCACAGATGCCACAAGTTCATATACATTATCAATCCATAACCGAACTAGCTTCCTATTAGAAACTTCCGGTGCTCACACATAATTACATTATATAGAATTTTATTATCCCCTCCTTCGAGTTCTTCTTCTTTTACAAAAATAAAACAATCACTAATTACTCGAAATTCAAACATGAATATCCCGTAAAATAGCAGAACAATCTAAAATGAAAAGAAATAGAAAAACGAACACCTTCTTCCGGAGACCACTGGTTCCAGTTTTCTGTCCTTCAATCGGCTTAGTCGGAATGAAATCAATCTGAAAATCCAATATACACATCATGTAATCAACAAAAACAACAATGCGAAACACAAACACAGTACACAATCGATTAACCAAAAGAAATTCTGCTGATCCAGCAACCACAAATTAGAATGATAACAATCCAAATCACAGAATAATTCGGTAACGAAAATAAAAACGCAGATTCAGAAAGAGAGTGAGTGAAGGCGGCAGCGGCGGAGGATAGTTACCTTGATGCCTTGAGACTCTGCAACAAGTGAAGGAGAGGAAGAGGAGGAAGAAGACGAAGAGGCCTTGACGGAAATTCGAGGAGAGGAGAGAAGAAGTGGAGAGGAAATGAAAGGTGCAGAAGAAGGAATAGGTGGAAAGGAAGCTCCATTGGAAGAAAGTGGGAATGATGATCGAGGTTTGAGCGAGGAAGAGAGGAGATTGTGGAGAAGAAGAGAGGAAGAAGCCATTGAAGAGGATGATGAGTGAGCCTGAGAGAGAGATTTGGAAGAAGAAGAAGAAGAAGAAGAAGAGCCGTTGGTGAATCCGAGAAATGGAAAAGAAAAGAGGTGGGGAGTTGAACAGATCCGTGTTCTGCCACACATGCACTTTCACTTTTTGGATACACTTACCGAAACTGTTGCCGGGTAAACGTACCTACAGTTTTGCGCCATTAAAGGAATAAAAATAAATGGGTTAAAAATTTTAAATAAAAATAAATATCATTTCCATCGTTGAATTTAGTTTTATTCTATTTTAGTTATTATATTTTAAATAAATTTTATATTGGATTTAATTTAGCTTTACAATATTAAGGGCATGTTTGGAGAAATTTTAAAAAGGCTAAAATCATTTTTGTTATTTTTAAAATTACCATAACATATATTTTTAATCCTTCAATACTAACTTTGATGATTGAAAACTGCATTTAAAAGTGTAAAATTTAAAATTAAATTAATTTTGAGTGATTAAAGTGTGTTTTTGAGTAATTTTAAAAATTATAAAAGTGATTTTAACGATTTTAAAATCACTCCCAAACATGTCGTAAATAGAATGTTTTCAAATGTAAAAAATGAGTCAAATTATTTATAAATATAAAAAAAAAATTACTGTTTATATTGTTATATCGCTCCAGCGATAGAATTCTATCGCAATCTATTGTTGATAGACAGTGAAATTTTCTTATATTTCTAAATATTTTTATATTTTTCTGTTTATAGTAATTTCTCATATTAAATTTTAAGTTTAAATTCTATTTTAATCTTGAACTTTGAATCTTGTTATATTTAGTCTCTAAACTTTAAAAAACATATGTTTTAGTTCCTAAACTTCTAAATAGTGCTTACATTGGTCGCTATCGTTAAGATTTTGTTAACTAATGTGGTGGCCTAGTCATCTAAAACTTCAAGTCACCTCACACATATAGTAGAGACCAAAATAAGCACTTTTTAAAACTTCATAGACTAAAATGAACGTTTCTGAAAGTTTAGAGACCAAAATAGAACAATATTCAAAATTCAAAGACCAAAATAGGATTTAAACCTAAATTTTATTAAGATTGGTCAAAATAGTAATAGCAGGCTTCGAGCAAGGAAAGAGACTATGTGAATATATTTTCATAATTTATGAAGAAAATGATAATAGAGACTAAATTTAAAAAAATAATAATAATAAATCAATAATAATCTAAATGCATTGATTGATTTTAATGTTTATTGAAAGTTCATAGACTAAAATTGAACATTTAAAAGTACGGACCAAAATATAACAAAAACTAAAAAAACATTGTTCAAAAGGATATTTTGACTTTGTTAAAATAAAAAGTAAAAAAATAAAAATAGTACCTCCTATTTTACCCTCAATTTATTTACCTTGACTTTTTCAATTGATTATAATTAGAGTAAAATTCACTTTATACGTATTGAATAACAATTTTCTAAATCATTTTGAAGTGTAAAGATCATTTGGATTTTTTGAGAGGTCACAAAAATTCAATTAATTAGAGTAAAATAAATAAATTTATTGGAATAAGTGGCCATTAGTAGAAAAATTTAAATGGTAAGTAAAGCTTACTTTTTAAAATTGAATTGCAATTTTTCAAACCAATCTTAAAATGTGTAAACGCCATATAGATTTTCGAAAAGTGATCATAAAAGTTCAATTTTTTTTAGTACAATCATTACAGAGATGGAAGATCAAAACTTCCGTCATGTCAATTAGCATTGAGTTAAACTCACTTTAATATAAAAATTAATTAATTAAAGTAAAACAGATTAATTAATCAAACTAAACGAAAATATAGTTACAAATAACTAATTTTAAAGTACAATTACATTTTACTTTAAATATTTAGTCGAATAAAAAATGTCTATTTTTTAAATTAAAATATTAAGCATTGTGAAGTGATTATATATATATATATATATATTTTAAGTTAAAATAAAAGTATATTAGGTATGTGAATTGAACCATACTTATTTTAACTAAATATTATTTATAAGTATCAAAATAATGAAGATTAAAAATAGATTATCATAACAAAAATATTAAATTGTGAAATGAATAAAAAAAATTGATGGTACACGTAGAATGCACATAATTATAAACTAGTTTTGTTTTTTATTTTTATTTTTTAATAGAGATAAACTAGTTGAATAAAAAGTATGACACGAAATAAAGCTTATTCAGGAACAAAATGTCTCAAGTCTTGTCAATTTTTAATTTTTGTTTTGATTAGAATGCAATTGATGATAATACGTTAGATTTTTTTTAAAAATTTTGAAGTAGAGACTGCACCAATTAGCTAATTCCATAGTTCAATTTAATGAAATTTTAACAAGTTTATGAGTACATCAAAGAATAAACAATTTTGAACTCAACTGAGAAGTTATTATCTTAGATTTTTGAGTCTCAACTTGATATCATGTTTGGGAGTGATTCTAAGGGTGTGTTTGGGAGTGATTTTGGCATGACCAAAATCACTTTTTCCCTTGCCAAAATCAATTTTACACAAAAAGATGATGTTTGGCAATTTAATAAAATTGATTTTTAAAAAACCTAAAATAACTAAAAAAGGATTCGGGAAGTATCAGCTGGGTGGTGATTGTGTTAAAGGTGATTAATCGGGAATCACAAACAAATTTTCTTCTTATTTTATGTAATTTCTGAAATACCTAACATACCCCTATATTTAACTATGGAACTCAACCCAAAATATTCTTTTTCACTCTTTCTGATCTCTCGCAACGGCTCCTCCATTCTCCTCGTTCCAACTTCCAGTAGGTTTGATCGCCTCCTCCTCCATTCTCACCGTTTTAACAGCTTCGATCTCATCTCTCCTTCTCGTGATTAGTCTTGCAGGTATTTTTTTTCTTTTTAGTCCTATGTAAATGACAACGAATTTGAGTTTGGAGGTTAACTGAAGTTTCATTCTTTACGATTCTGTTTGGTGTTCTTTTAAGGACTTTTGTCTCTCTTTTTTTTTTTCCCCTAGTTCGTGTAATGTTTACCATAGAGTACTTGATTACTCTGTTTACGTTAATTTTTTGTGTTTTAATTACTGAACCCCATTTGTGATTTCTACCTAGAACTTGTTTGATAAAATACCTCAGTGAATTTGACTTCAGAAGAGAGAATTTATGTTAAAATTGTTGGAGAATTTATGCCTCTTTTAACCTATTTGATATAACTAGTCGGAGTTGCTCCAATAAGGTTCTCTCTTAATCAGTTACATTGCCCCTATTTTTTTTTTTTTTTGGGTTCTATTCATGATTGTGTTCCTATTGAAAAATCAAATTAGTCTATGTTGGATTTTATTTGTTGAAATCTTTTTTTTTTTGTTAACCCTTGAATTTCTTTTGAAAATCTATCATATGGGTTGATCAATTCTCTAACATGGGTTATTAGTACTTTGTCTCTCATGCAATTTTTCATCCATATCATTCTAATTGCCCATTTCACTTTTGTGTTTGGTGTTCTACGAATGTTTTTGAAGAATAGAGTTCTTGAAATCAAGTCCTGTGCAATAGTAAGCTTGTGACTCAATATTTTGGAAGCACCCTTAAAGCTTTATCTAGAGTTTTATTTGCTTGTGACAGTTCTCTAATTGAACTATGTTGTAGTTTTTGTTTATTGAACTTTGAAAATTTGATATTAGTTTATAAAGTGATAAATTGTTGGAGCGATGTAGAATTTATGTTTTCTTGCAACAATTTCAGACTTAATTCTCTCTTTTGAAGTCATGTTTTAAATTTGAGTGTTTTAGAGTTTATTTTTTTATTTTTTTTTATTTTTTGTGGTTCTTCTAGAAGTAAACTATGGTTTTTTTTTTCTTTTCTATTTGTTGGTTTGTTCTCTTGAAGTTGTTTGTTGTCAAAGTTTTGTTTGAAAAGTGAATTTACTCTATCTTTTTTTTTTAGAATGTTCAAGGATATAACTCTATGTGATGAAAAAAATCAGCAAACAAAGGCTATTTGAGATGATATTACTCTTAATACAAGTGATACGTCATATACATCATTTTCTTTTTGAAAAACAAGTGAAAATCGTTGTTGCATCAATGACACTTCATAATTTTATAAGAACTTATCAACTGACTTACAATTCCTATAGGAATTATGCTTAATTAATGTTGAGATATTTTGAGATTGAAACAAGAAATTAATGTAGAGAAACTAATCGTATGGGTATGTGATAGATTTATATTTATAATTGGTAAGCAATTTGGCAAATATTTATATTTATAATTGGTAAGCAATTTGCTTTGGTTGTGATATTTTGAGCTTTACTTCTGTCTATCTGTGAGAGGGTAATGACACCCATATATCAGTTGTTCCTTCTAAAGATAAACAAATACCATATATTGGTAGAAAATGTATTGCTACCCAAAATGTTATGGTCGTATGTGATTTTAATATGTGCTTCACTTTTACTTTGGCTGGTTGGGAAGGTGTTGCTCATGACTCACGTATCTTCATAGAAGCTTTACGAATGCCTCATTTAAATTTTCCTCATCCACCTAAAGGGTTGCTTTGAAAATTTTAATACTAAACTTTGCATGATTTATAATTTTTTTTAAAAAAATTACTGTGCATTTTACAGGTAAATATTATCTCGTTGATGTCGGTTATCGGCCACAAATGAAAGGATATCTAGCCCTTATAAAGGCGAAAGATATTATCTTCTTGATTTTCTCATGGGAGTCAACCAAGAGGTAAGAATGAAATATTTAACCATAGACATTCATTTTTAAGGTGTATAATTGAGTGAACATTTGGTGTTTAAAAAAATAGATGCAAAATATTACGTCATATGTATAGTTTTCCTTTTGATAAACAAGTGAAGATTGTTGTTGCATCAATGAAACTTCATAATTTTATACGAACTTATTCTACAACTAACTTTGAGTTCAAGCCTTTTGACGATGACGAAGATTTGCTCCCTTCAAGTGATGACCGAAACGAGTCGAGTGTTGTTGAAGAAAGTGAAATTTCTTATCATGGAAGGGAAATGGGAAGGGAAATGGAAGAGGAGCGGGAGAAAATTGCATGACTTCCTATATCTCGTTAATATTTTTGTTATACAGTTTGTATTTCAATAGATAATATCTAGTTTAAATATTTTGTAATGATACAAACATTTCTAGATTGGATGAGATATATATTTTGAATTTTTTTTTTGTTTTTGTTATGTGTATTTTTCTTACCTCACATATCAATTATGAAAAAAAAATGTCAAACTATTTACATAAAATAGCAAAAAAATACTAATAGACATTGATAGACTTCTATCATTTCTATCACTTATAGACTTCTATCAGCGTCTATCAAAACTATTTAAATATTTTGCTATTTTGTGTAAATAGTTTTGTGTAAATTACTTTTTAAAACAAAAGTCCATTATAAAATACCTTTTATAGTAATTTGGTAATTTTAAAATAACTTTTAAAACCAAACATGATAAATTCAAAATCACTTTTATATATTTGAAAATCACTTTAAAAATTTGGAACCAAACATAGGTTTGATTGTTTAAAAATCAATTTTACAAAGTCAAATTGTTCCAAAATCTCTTTCTCTAAAATCACTACTCCAAGTATCACTCCCAAACACACCCTAAAATGATTAAAATAATCGCTTTTGTCATTATCAAAATCACTTTAAAAAAATACTTTTAATCATTCAAAATTAATTTTAACGGTATGAAAAATGCGTTTAAAAGTGAAAAATTAAATAAAGTATCTTCCAAAATTATTTTAAACATGACAAATGTGATTTTAACCCATACATGAACTAATTTTCAAATTAAATTATGTTCAATTGGACGATAACTCATACTTTCTTTAAAGACCTATTAGTTTCACGAAACATTAAGGTGGGTTATGTCATAAACATAGTATTAAATTTTCATCAATATGTCGATATTTCCATCGATATTTCTACGTTTCCATAGATTGGATATCGATATAAGGGGTGAATTGATATTTCCATTATATCATAGAAAAATTCACGAAATACAAAAAATAAGCATCAAAATGCCACTAATATAAATATAATATAAATAATAGACATGTTTATTTATTTAAAAATAATAAAGTATTTATTTACTAATTTAAATTTATTTTTTAAATTTTTTGTCTTTATAATTTTTCCAAAAATATCTATTAAAATCAATATTTTCATCGAAATTTCCGTAAATTAAGATCTTGATATTTTCATCCACATTGATATTTTATTTATATCATTACGAGTCTAGTGAAAGAGGTGGGATTTATTTATTTGTCTTTTTTTTTTTTTTTTGGAAGTTGTGGCAGGAGAGAGAGAAAAGATTTTTAAAATCTCAATTTTTTAAAAGAATAAATATGTTGGCCTCAAAAAAGAAAAATGAAAAAAGGGGGGGAAAAAGTAATATGGGTGTTATTTATTTTATTTTTGAAACGACTATGGGTGTTATTATTAACATTGTATGTTTTGGAAAAAATTATAGACACTAAACCGTTTTTTTTTTCTTTTTGGTTAAAGAATCTTGACATTAAATTTAAAAAAGAAGTCTGGACATTCATAATAACCTTACCTCGATCAAGAATTTTAACTATATATGATTGCATTTAATTATTTTATAAAGGTTTATTTTACTAAAAGAAATTGTGGTTTGATTTGGTTATGGAAATTGAAAACCACTTTTTCCCCCCCCTTTTTTTTTTAGAATAATTGGAAACCTTTTATTAAATGTGGAAACCTTTTCCAGTTATTTTTTTAAAAAAATAGATTAAATTCATAAATAGAAAAAAATTGTCAAACTATTTATAGAAAATAGTAAAAAAAAAAATATTGATAAACATTGATAGACTTCTATCTGCCTCTATTAGTGATAGACTTCTATCATTTCTATCACTGATGGATCCCGATAGACTTCTATCAACGTTTATCACAACTATTTAAAAATTTTGTTATTTTGTATAAATAGTTTTTTTATTTTTTTATTTTTAAAAATTCTCCTTAATTCATAACCCTATCAAAATATTAAAAGCATATAAAACATAGTAGTTAACTATCTTAATTCTTTGGAACAAAACAAACATACATTTAATACTTTACCTTTGCAAAAAAAAAAAAAAAACTTATAAAACAAACATACATTTAATTTCCTATAATAAAAAAACATACATTTAATTCTCAAGTATTAGTTCTCTCACAGATCCAAATTCAAATATTTATTACCTATAGGTATTTAATTTCATGAATTAAATCTCCATGTATTAAATATCTATTTTCATTGAATATAATTTACATTGAAATAGAATGTCTAAAGTTGTAGGTTTGAATTTTCTTTCTTCTACATTATCTAATATTTTTTTAAAAATTACAAAGTTTAAATTTTTAATTTTTTTTAAAAAAATATATATGAAAAAAACATAATTACCTTCATGGAAGATTTGTTTTAGAAGAATTCAAATTGATGAATTAAAATCACTAGAAAAATTAAATAAAAATATACTAAGAAAAAGAAAACGACAGAATGCACAAAAATAAAAATAAGATGAAAATAACGAGGTGAGAAAAAAAAAACATTGAACAAAATATAGAAGCTTAAAAGAAATTGAAGATGCCCCTTCATGAGAAAAAAAAAAAAAAAAAAAGAGGATAAACTTTGAAATTGTGTAATTATTATAAACATACAAACCTAAAAATATATAATGTTATTAAAGGTTAGAAAAAAAAAACTATACTTTGAGGTTCCGTTTGGTAACCATTTCAATTTTAGTTTTTTGTTTTTAAAAATTAAGTCTATAAACACTATTTCTACCTCCAAATTCCTTACTTTGTTATCTACTTATTACCAATAGTTTAAAAAACTAAACAAAATTTTGAAAACTAAAAAAAAAGTACCTTTTAAAAATTTGTTTTTGTTTTTGGAATGTGACTTAAGAATTCAACCATTGTACTTAAGAAAGACGCAAATCATTGTAAGAAATGGAAATGAATTATGCTTAATTTTCCAAAACCAACAATAAAAAATTAAAAGTATTACCAAATAGGGCCTTAATGTTGAGGTTTGAGTTTGATAGCATTTTGGTCCAAATTAGCTAACAGAAAGGTGACGCGAAATTTTTTATTTAAGAAATATATTTTAAAATTTTTAAATAAAAAAGTTTTATTTTCCTCTTTCTCCCACTCTCTTCTTTCTTCCTCTTTCATTCCTAACTACCACGAGCGCCATGAGACTAGTGACGTCTCACATGTTCAAATTTAAGTGTCACCCAAATAAAGAAGCACAGAGTGTAATTGTCAGAAATAGTCTCAAAATTTCTATCTTTCACAAATAACCCTTTTTGTCCAATTATTTGAATGGCTCATCTCGCATCCAAACTATCGACTTTTTTAAAATTTTCAGTGGAATTTTGATCAGGACGAAAATCGAGACTGACTATTATTTCGTACGTTTTCCTTGAATTTTGAGGAATCTCTCAAATATTAAAAATAGTATCAAATTAATTATATAATTACTAATCATAAAATTTGAGATCTATTACAAATTGACATGTGTAAAACCCTCTACGAAAGTTTGAAACAACAAATCATCTTTTTAAAATTTAAAAAATTGAATATCAGTAACACAACAATTACCCAAAACCTAGCTAAACCAGTCAAATCAAGGAAGGAAAATGGTTTGCCACCAAACATATCTAGTCACATTCACTCCCCAAGCACGATTCAAAATTGAGAAGCTTCACATTAAAAGAAAAAACATAGGGCTTCTTCTTTCCATCTTGGCCGGTTATTCCCGAAGCTCAATATGGAAAATTGCCCCCCCCCCCCCCCAAAAAAAAAAAAAAAAAAAAAACCTCTTTAATTGACCTTTTATTGAAAACATAATTGTTTTTTTTTTACCCTTTACACATGTGAAATATATTAAATGATTCCCTTCTCTATTTTCTATGTCTCTTTTGGATTTATGTATTTTTCTTCGGTTGCCAAAACATCACATACCAAAATTTATCTAAGTTTAAACTTTGTGAAACCGTTTTAACATTTTGCTCCATTTATAAAAAAATATACATTTAATTTTTAAGTATTAGTTCTCTCACCTAACCAAATTCAAATATTTATTACTCATAGGTATTTAAATTTCATGTATCAAATATCTATTTTCATCCAATATAATTCATATTGAATTAGAATGTCCAAAGTCGTAGGTTTGAATCTCCTTTCTCCTACATCATCTAATATTTTTTTTTTTAAATTACAAAGTTTAAAGTTTAATTCATTGTTTCGGTATGATGTGGTTACATCACCTAAGGCACAACACCCGAATGGTTGTAGTATTGTTTGCCCCTGTTTGATTATCATTGTTTGTTGTTTTTAAGTTTTCTTTCCCCTACCAAACTACAAACTTTTTCGTTGGTCCATAGTCATAATTAATTTGCTCAATTTAGTCCTGTGGGATTCGACACTTGGAATACTCCGTGTTTATTACTTATTGATCGTGTATACTTGCACGTAGACCTCGTCCATCCTATATTTTCACCATTTTTATCACTTATACATACCTAGATCAATGGGCAGCTTTGGTGCTGGTTTGTATTATGAATTTTTCGATGTAGCCAGTTCCTCCGATGATAAGAACCTTGAGATTCTGAGCCATTGGAGTAAGGTTCCCGGTAGAGAAATGGTTAATCGAAGGATTATCGGCAAGCTGCAGAAAGAAAGAAGAAGACGCTGGGAGAGTCTCTTTGTCGTTGTTTAGAAATATTGCTTTGACAGGTGTGACTTGGAAGTGCGAAATTCATGTATATATATATATAGATTTGTGAAATGAAATAATCGAGAAATGTCAAAATTGCCTTATCTACTTTTCAATTTTAACAATTTAGTCTATTTAATCCCTATACCGCGACAAATCTTGCCAAAATTTAATGTAAAAAAATAATGATTTGATTTTTATAATTATAATCTATAAACAAATTGTTTCATTAAATCTTAATAATATATTGGATGATACAAACTAAATTGTTACTCATTTTAAAGAATGAGATTAAATCGCTTTAGAGTGTAGTTGGTACCTTATCCATAGTGTTCTAATTTTCATTTTTTTGAATTCTAGATTCGAACCTCCAACTTCTTGATCATGGGTTCATACTTTATGTTAATTAAATTATACTTATGTTGGCAACCAAACTAGCAATATTTCAATTTAATAAGTGAACTGGCATTTTTATCTACATAAATTCTTCTTTATTTTCAAAACCCTTCCCCATATTTTTCTCTCCCACTCCTCCTAACCCCAAATTTCTTCTCTCCAATCCCACCCCCTTACCCCATTTCTCACTCCCTCGCTACTCTTCCCCTTACCCATTTTCTTCTCTCTCTCACTCATCAACTATGACCCCTTCCCCATTTTTCCTCTTCCACTCGCCAACGATTTTTAATTATTTCTTCTTCTTTCTTCTTCTTTTTCTTTTTTTTAAAAGATCTAATTAGAGAAATTTTACAAGAATGAAACAATTGAATGATTCATTTGGAGCAACATTCGAAGAGTAGGAGGAATTGCCTTCGAACTCTCCTTTTGTCGTCGCCGCCAACCTTGAAATTCATATTAGTGTAGCCTCTGCACCCGTCGTCGCTTTTGATTTGCAAGACGGTGACAATGATTCAAAATCCACCCTTGTCGCCACACATTTTGTTACTCCTGCATGCACCACGCTTCTATGTATGAGAGTACATATTTAAATCTGCTCGACCAACCCCGCGCTATCGTTGACACCTGTCGCTCTTGTCATCGACCAAAATCTACGATTTAAGAGTATACAATATGTAAAGGAATACATATTTATGTAGATATTACTGCTATAATATATGTACGAGGTTTATTTTTATATTTTATTTTCAATTTTTAAATATATATTGTTTTTTTTAAATAATTTGAGAATGTAAATGAATTGTATTTTACTTTTCATATTATGCCCTAATTTGTCACGATTAACATTTTTATTATAATCAATAAGGATGAAAATGATATAATATGGGATATATGTTTACAAAATAACTAAATATACTAAGTGTATATATGACAAAATAAGTAAAATATATATCTCAATGAAAATGAAACTAAAATTAAAATATGAGCTATATATCATATAACTAACCTTAAATCTATATGGTTATAACTAAATTTCAAATAAACTTCAAATATATTATAAAAAACAATGGATATATTCGAAATAAACCTCATATATATATATATATATATAAAAGAAAATAAAACATAAATGAAAACAAAGATGTGTAACAATAATTATGCATTAAATGTACTCCATCAAAATTGGGAATTCTAAATTTTAAGTCAAAATCTGAAATCTGTAAAAAAGAAAAAAGAAATATATATTTATAAAAAAAAAACTAAATATACATGTGTATATATGAGAAAGTATGTGGAATATATATTTTAATAGAAACATATTAAAATTAAAATATGGAGTATATATTATATAATAACTTTAAATCTGTATTTTTTCTAAATGCATTTAGAATAACCTTATATATATTTAAAATAAACAAAATCAAACGATGGATCTTGAATATAAATTGAACACTTTATATCCATAAAATAATACAAGAAAAATCAAAACTTGAAGAAACTGAATGAATGCAACATAAATGACCATAAAAATGAAAATTATGGGTTGAATGACACAGTTGGCCGTAAAGAAAAAATGCAACATATGGATAAAATAATCACCTTTCTTAATTCAACATATGGATAAAATAATCACTTTTCTTAGGACCATTTTAGATGTAAAAGAAAATAAAAATCATTAAATAAAATCCATTGAAAAAAAAAATCAAAACTCCAATAATTAAGGGAGAATAAATATGGTTAATTCCTTTTAATGTGGATATTTGAAAAAAAAAAAAGTCAATGTCGAATTTCACTCAATAAGGAAATAAAATATAATCTAGAAAATATTAAACTAATAGAGAAAAAGATTAGAATGGTCCAAAATTATAACTAGAAGTCTAATTAAAATAATTAGATATTTGTGAAATATATGACCAAAAGATAATTTTCCGTGTAAAAATTCCTAATCTAAATCTACGAGCATGTGAAGCTAACCCATAAGCCATGGAATTACCCTAACCATTGACCAATTAGAATCCAAAGACTAAACCACCGCAATGTAAATCACGAATAAACTCGATAAAAATATGGAACTCATTCGCGTATCTATCATTTCTAACTAAAAGATTGCATAGGATAAGACAATCATAAACTATATTATTATTCATAAAAATTAAAAATGTAATTCTTTTTATTTTTATAAATCTTTCACAAATCCAAACATAACTTTGTAGATAAGATATAACAAACTATTTCAAAACATGATTCAATCTACTTCTTTATCATCATTAAAAAAAAAAAAAAAAAAGACTATTACCCTTTAATATCCATGGACATCATTGTAAATTGAAATTAAAAGAAGAAAAAAGAAACAAAAAAACAAAAAACAAAAAACCAAAAAGAAGGAAGCAACATAGAAAGCCCGTGGTAGATACTTGAAATGAAAAGAAGAAAAAAAATGAAGAAGAATCCTGGGGGTTAAATTTTGTCTGTGGGTGCCCAATGATTCTTCTACTTCTGTCAAGATTTCAGCCATCACCTTCCCCCTTCTTAACCATTTCCCTGATTCTTCTCCCATTTCTCCTTTTGCAATTTCACACCCACACCCACACCCCACCAAACCAAACTCTCTCTCTTTCTCTCTATTACTTCTTGGTGCAATTCTTGTTGCACTCTTCCTTTCATCTTCTTTCCATCAATCTCTCAATAAACAACAACAATGGCCATTTCTCTCACCCCTGGTACGTTTTCGATTTCTTCCCTTTTCATTTTTTTCTGGGTTTTTTTGTTTCCCACTCTTCACTTTTACTTTAATACTTCATTTCTCGATTCACCCTTTTGGTTACAGCTCAAACGATGTCGTTTTCCCTATTCTTTGATCCCTCATTGCACTCTGTTTCACGACTTGATTTGGGTTTGCATCATTTCTCATTTTCGTTTTCGAATCAATCTTTGAATCTTTGTGATGGGTTCTTTCGTTTTGTTTTGTTTTGTTGCTCCTCATTGGATTTCTCGACATTATGTTGTTCTACTTGTCTGATTCTTACTGGGTTTTCTTTGATTTTTTTTTTTTTTAAAGCTTTGAAGAGATATAAGATTAGTTGGTTGTTGATTAGTTCATGGTTATGGTTTCTTCACGATCTTTTTCCTTTCGTCTTTGCTTTTTGTGTTGCTGCTTTTGATTCTATCAGTTCTCAAATTCAGTGTTTTGTGTCTTTGTCGGTGGTGGAGATTGAAAATGGTTGTGGAAAGAAGATACTGGAATAATTTTTTATTCGGATTCTGGGAGATTGTTTTGAGTTTAATTTCAAAATTGTTGGCATGAAAAGAAAAATTACTCTGACTATGTATTGTGTTTTGTTTTATGACTTGTGAACCAAAAGATTTGAAGAAAATATGAGATGTTGAACAAATGATGGATGAATGTATGAAGTCCTTTTAAACATGAGATGATTTAAGCTCCAAATTCTGAAATTTCTTTTTGACTGTTGATATCAATGAGATTGGATTGGGCTTTTACAGGTGATATTAAGGATCTTTCCTCAGGGTTTGAAGGAAAATTGCAGGTTAAAAATTCCCCTGTGGTTTGTTTTGGGGAAGTTTTGATAGATTTTGTGCCAACAGTGGGTGGAGTTTCACTTGCTGAAGCTCCTGCTTTCAAGAAAGCCCCTGGTGGTGCTCCTGCTAATGTGGCTGTTGGCATTTCAAGGCTTGGTGGCTCCTCAGCTTTCATTGGCAAGGTTCATTTTCACCCACTTAAATCTTCCCATTTAATGATACTGTTGATTCACTGAATGTTTTTGATAGTTAGAAGAAGGGTTGGCTCCGTTTTTTTTGTGTGTGCCAAGAAAACATGTTCTTTCCATCAGTATTGGTTTTCTATAAAACTCTGATTTGGGAGGAAGAAATGTCATAATTTTCCTTGTGTTAATAGGTAGGTGATGATGAGTTTGGATATATGTTGGTAGACATTTTGAAACAAAACAATGTGGACTGTTCTGGAGTGCGGTTTGACCCTAATGCAAGGACAGCTCTGGCGTTTGTCACACTTCGAGCAGATGGCGAACGGGAATTTCTTTTCTTCCGCCATCCAAGCGCTGATATGCTTCTCACTGAACGAGAACTTGAGGTTAAAGTTATTGAGCAGGCAAGTCACATTTTCTTATCAAGACATCAAACATGTTTACTATGCTTCTCTGCTGATGCATTTTGCCATTTCGAATTCAATTCGGTCAGGCAAAGATCTTTCATTATGGATCGATTAGTTTGATTGACGAACCAAGTAAATCAGCACATCTAGCTGCACTGAAACTTGCGAAAAACTCTGGCTGCCTTCTCTCTTATGATCCCAACTTGAGATTGGCGTTGTGGCCTTCTCCGGAAGCTGCTCGGGATGGCATAATGAGCATCTGGGATCAAGCTGACATTGTTAAGGTATAGTGTCTGATCATGAAGCATTTTTGGTGCCTTCATAGCTAGAAGTGTGAAAATTGTGTAGCATTCTTTTCATTCTCTTGTAAATCTATGCAGATAAGTGAGGATGAAATTACTTTCTTGACTGGTGGAGATGATCCCTATGATGATAATGTGGTGTTGAAAAAGCTTTTTCGTCCGAATTTCAAGCTTTTAATTGTGACCGAAGGGTCGCAAGGCTGTAGATATTACACTCAAGTAAGCATCGTGTTGTTTACTCATTGTTAAATTACCAATAGACCCAAATACAATATATTTTTTTTCTTGTCGGCTCATAAGTACAAGAAAGTGAAAGGGAACTAATATTGTACAAGTTTGAACTCGGAACTTCCTACGCAGACATTCTTTCTTTGACTAACAATAACATCATATGACAATGTCATATACAGAAATTTCGAGGCAGGGTTGCTGGTATTAAAGCCAACCCTGTTGACACGACCGGAGCTGGCGATGCGTTTGTGAGCGGAATATTGTTCAGGATAGCTTCTGACTTGAGCATTTTTCAGGTTCCATATGTTCTTGCCTAATGCAACAAAATGCTCTTTTACTCCTGTATATATGCTGTTTCTTAATTTACATGGAAGAGTTTCCTTCTGGCAGGACGAGCAACGGCTACAAGACGCTCTACGGTTTGCAAATGCCTGTGGCGCCATCACCGTGATGGAGAGAGGAGCCATTCCCGCTCTACCGACGAAAGAAGCTGTCCAAAAAATGTTGTCCAATGCCACCACTGTATGATTAAAAAAAACCCTTTTAGCTGTGTTTTGCTTTGTTGCAATTAGGATTAGGCTAATGTAATTTGAGTTTCCTTTCTGGTTGGTTGAGTGAGCTTATAGCTCAATTTTATATAGTGTTTTGCCCACAGCACCCTTGTCTTCTAATAAATGCTATATTTTTCATGTTTCTCTAACAGTGATCTTAAACAGAGCATAGGTTCACTGTTTGGGTTGTAAGTGTTATAAAATGTATATTGTTGGACACAAATTGTTGTTATTAGAAGAACAATCTCTCAATTCACTTCTGATACATTTCAATTTTACTGCCATTCATTCACTCAATATATTTCAGTTTTAAATACCAATTTTCCCCCTCACATGGGTTGTCCATGAGATTAGTCAAGGTGTGCGTAAGCTGGTCCGGACATTTACGGATATCCAAAAAAAAAAAAAAATCAAATTTGCCCCCTCCCTTAAGAGCACATGGGCATAGGGGCGCGCACGGGGGGCTGGGTGAGCATGGGCGCGCGCACAAGGGAGCTGGATGGGCATGGGCGTGCGCAAGGGGGCTGTGTGGGCATGGGGCACGCGCACAAAGGAGCTGGATGGGCATGGCGCGCGCAGGGGTGCTGGGTGGGGGATAGTCAATTTTTCTAACAGTTTTTTTCCTATCTAGCTTATATATTTCTTTCTTGTTATATATCTCTTCTATGTCCTTGGTTGTTTAAATAAAATAAATTTATCATTTGATAATTGTTGTATGATTGATTAAAAAAAAGGGTTAAATTATAAGTTTAGTTCCCTAAACTTTAGTTTCTCTATATTTAAAGACCCTTAATCTAAAAATGTCTATGTATTTGTCAACTTTCAACTTAAAAATGTCTATTCAAATTTTACAATTGTTAAATAAGTCAGAGAATTTTTCGATACAAGTTAAAATAAATCTATTAGGCATGCAAAATTGAAAATTAAGAACTTAGTTTAACACTCTTAAAAGTTTATGGACCTAGTTGATTCATTATCGAAAGTTTATAGATCTATTATATACTTTTTAAGGTTTATACATCAAGTTGATATAGAAATCTTAGAATTTAAGAATAAACTTATAATTTAGCGAACAAAGAAAGAAAAGTAATCAAAATTTGACAATTTTTTCTTGACGGAATGTGAAAATAAAATATAGGGACAATTGCAAATATAACAATCAGATCCAAAGTATTAACATATATAGCAACTTTGTAAAAAATAACAAAATCTATCAGTGATAGATTTTTATGGTCTAGGTGGTCTATAATTGATAGACTATAAGAGTTTATCAGCTTTAGAAATCTATCACTGATAGACTTTGCTGTATTTACAAATTTTTAAAAATGTTGCTATACACTTGGTTATTATCCTTAAAATTGCTACTCATTATAGTAACCCTAAAATATAATAATGTTTCGAACATGTTTTTATGAAATTGAAAAATATACATAGTTTGTAATCTGGTAGTTTTTTTCCCTTAATTGCATAACATATCATTTTAATTTTGCCAATTCAACACATAGTTTAATAGAATAAGATATTGTCAAAACAAATATAGTTCTCCTGGTATATAATATGTATTAATGATCAAAATGTTTGATGCTCGAATTCCCACGTACTAAAAAAAAATAATACTTGAATACTCATCTCCTTGTATCACATTAGGAAAAAATATATTAAAAAAGTATTTTTTTAATAAAATAAAAATTTATTGCATGGCAAATTGTGGTTGAAGGTTTAAATGAGATGCACAAATGATGTCCTCCAAGTTAAACTCTAATATTCTTCCTTAAAAGAAAATAGAAATAAGGTATCAAAATACTAATTCCATTGTCCACGCATAACTTAAAGAGAGCAAAAAAAAAAAAAAAAAAAAAAAAAAAAAAATTAATTCGTATAAGTATTAGATTCCAAGTGAATCCACTATATTTATTTATTGTAATTATTATTAAGTTATTAGTATATTCTCCATCATTTTTGTAGCCAATCCACTATATTTACTATTATTATTATTATCATTATGTTAATCAGTATATTTATTATTAGTATATTCTCCTATCATCTTTGTAGCCAATCCACTATATATTTATTATTCCTTTGCCCAAAAAAACTATATATTCCTTATTATTATTATTATCATCGTAATATATTTATTATTATTATTATTATTTTTAAGTTGGAAAGTAAAAAATGGGAATGATGAGCAACATATGGTGGGCAGTAGGGGGGATCTACCTATGACCTATTTTGTTCTATTCAACAAAATACGGTTAGTCTATGTATACATTTTCATCCTTTGAAGAGAAATTACTATAAATATTATAAATATCAAATTATTTATAAATATATAAAATTTTTAATGTTTATAAACTTCTATTGCAGTTTATCGTTGATAGACAATGTATATTTATAAATAATTTGACTCATTTTTCTATATTTGAAAACAACCTTTATTTTTATTTATTTACAAAATAGACTACATAATACATTTTAAATGTTAAAATATATTTCAATAATACACCCTTTTATTTTACCCTTAAATTTTAAATTTGTTTCAACATAACTATTTCGTTAATACTTTTTTTAAAAGAAATTAAAATGAATGACAACTGATGTGGCAAGTGGGATACTCTTTGATATACATGACATAAGTGTAAGTTTCAATTATACCTCTAAACTTTAGGTTAAATTTTATTTATGCATCTGTTTCAAAAGTTTCATCTTAATCTTTGAAATTTATCAAAACCGGTTAAAATGAAAATAAAATATAGTATGGTCAGTTGAAAAATAAAATTTCACGTGGGGATACTTTGGCGGCCCATTATTAAAAAATTTAAAGAGTCTGTTTAGTAGAAGATATCTTATCTCCATAAAAGTATGTACAACGAAATTTTTAAATGTCACAAAATTTATATAAATGACACATTGTTTTAGTATTAAACCAAGGGAAAATTTTAAAAATAGAAAAATAAGGAAAACTGTTTACACAAAATAGCAAAAATTTTTAGATAGTTGTGATAGACCCTGATAGTAGAAGTCTATCAGGGTCTATCAGTGATAGAAATGATAGAAGTTTTTCAATGTCTATCAATGTTTTTTTTGCTATTTTCTGTAAATAGTTTGACATTTTTTCTATCCGGAAAAATTTCCATTAAACAAATGTTTTCCTTAATAGTTTTTAGTTGTCAATAAAAATATGTCGCAATACAAAAACCTGTCAATACACATATGATTTAAAAGTAAATTACTACACAAATTAAATACATACATATACAAATTACAACTTTCATATATGGATCCAAAGTTGGTCACATTTATAAATACAAACTACAACTACTAAATTATTTTTTTAAAAAAAATTGAAAGATCATTCCAAAAATAGAATAGTATTACTCAAGGTAAGGGAACGTATTTTTGTTTTTTAAATATTTGGGAAAATTACCTTTTTAGTCCTCAAGTTTTGAACAATATGTGCGTTTGGTCCTAAGTTTTAAAAATATATCTTTTTAGTCCCTCAGTTTATAAGAATAGGTCCATTTGGTCTCTGAGTTTTCAAAATATATCTTTTCAGTCCCTGAGTTTTTAAAAATAGGTCTAAAAGGTCCTCCAAGTATTTTTTTTCTTTAATTTTTTTAAAAATAATTATATGATATTTAGAATTAGAAAAAATAGTTTTAGAGACGAAATGGTTTTTAAAAATTATTCTTATAA
This sequence comes from Lagenaria siceraria, assembly GCA_002890555.2. Classification (NCBI taxonomy): domain Eukaryota; kingdom Viridiplantae; phylum Streptophyta; class Magnoliopsida; order Cucurbitales; family Cucurbitaceae; genus Lagenaria; species Lagenaria siceraria. The sequence goes on from CM016488.1 coordinate 5,875,481, forward strand.
TTTAAAATGTCATATAATTATTTAAATTAATAATAAAAAATTATTTGAGGGATCTCTTAGACTTATTTTAAAAAACTCAGGGACTGAAAAGATATATTTTGAAAACTCAAGGACCAAATGGACCTATTCTTATAAACTAAGGGACTAAAAAGGTATATTTTTAAAACTTAGGGACCAAACGCACATATTGTTCAAAACTTGGGGACTAAAAAAATAATTTTCCCTAAATATTTTTAGAACCGGTTAAAACTAATCGAGAAAAAGAATAACCAACATTCAAATGTTAGCTTACAAAAAAATCTCAAATAAAGATAATTTTTCATCAATAATCTTTTAAACTACCATTATCCTTTTAGATTATGAATTTTAAAAAATAAATGGGTTGGGTTCACGAGTTTTGAAAATGTAACTTTTTAATTTTTGAAATTTTAAGAATAAAGACATCTAGTCAGTGAGTTTTTAAAATATATATGTTTAGTTCTGACGTTCTTAAGATTTAAAAGGTTTCTAGAGTAATTTTCTAAAAAATATTTTAAACAATTATATAATATTTTTAATTAGAAAAAATTAATTTAAAAAATAAGGTAAAAGAGATAAGAGAATTTTTCAAAACTATTTCACTGAATATCATATAATTATTTAAAATTATATTAAAAATTTCAAAATTAAAAAGCTACATTTTAAAAACTTAGAGAACTAAAGCCTGTTTAGTAATCATTTTGTTTTTGATTTTTTGTTTTTGAAAATTAAGTCTATAAACATCTCTTCCACTTCCAAATCTCTTAGTTTGATATCTATTTTTTGCCCATGTTTTCAAAAACCAAGTCGAAATTTGAAAACTAAAAAAGTAATTTTTAAAAATTTGTTTTTATTTTTAGAATTTGGCTAAAAATGCAACTCTTCTACTTAAAATTGATTCAAACTATGGTAGGAAAATGAAAAAAAATAAGCTAAATTTTTAAAAACTAAAAATAAAAAACGAAATAAATACCAAACAAGGTCTAAATATATTTAATTTTTAAAACTAAGATTTTTCAAGATTAAAAGATATCAATTTCAACTTTATTAATTTTTACCACGTGGGTCCACGACTAAACAATTCCCGACACTGTAAACGTTTCTTGAAATCTGCTAAATAGGGATAAAAATTGACTTGGTTACATAAAGAAACGGTCCAGTCATTTTTCTTTGAAAAAACGGTCCAATCCAATAATATAAAAAACGGTCCAAGTCATTTGATTAAATTTGAAGCAAACAAGAATTAAAAGGGATGAAACTTGGATAACCCACCAAAAAAAAAAAAAAAGTGCTATGCATTAAATATATTTTGTTGTTTCAAGCAAGGTTTAAGGTTTTAAATGTGAATCTAAAAATATCAGAGGTCTCACTTTATTTTAAATATGGATAAATTATATAAAATGGTATGAATAGTGAGTTTAATGATATTTTTTCATATTAATAATATTTTGTTGAATTTCTTTTTTCATGAATTCGGAATTCATGATGAAAATTTTGATATCAAACTTATAAAAATGTAAAATGGTCAGATGTGAAAATATCGACACGTTGAAGAAAATTTGAAATCTATGAACTAAATTAAGATAAAATTCAAATTTTAAGGGTAAATATGTAACATTTCAGATGTGAAAATATCGACACGTTGAAGAAAATTTGAAATCTATGAACTAAATTAAGATAAAATTCAAATTTTAAGGGTAAATATGTAACATTTTCAACGACCAAATGGAAATTAGATTCAAAATCTAAAGACTAAAATGTATATTTTTCAAAAATTAATTAAAAACCTAATTTAAATGTAAATTAAAGGATTCTTTTATCTTAAAAGTAAAAATATTTTCATATGTGATTTCTTCTTTCATTTTATATCTATTTTGTTTTTCAAAAAACATATTTCAAAAGAATAAATTTGTCTCTCCATCTATTTGATTAATGCCCAATTTTAGAATATACTTTTTTTTATATTATTTTTTTAGATTTTTTGCTTTTGAAGATATACTAGATTAAAGCCAACATTGTTGTAGTGGGATTATAGAGAGAGACTGCATATTTCACGATTCAGTTTGATATAAATTGTCATAGTGTCATTAGGATAAGACACCCAACTTTATCCATATATTGTAGATTATCTAGGTTATTTTCTAACCATTATCCACCCGTATGTCAACTACACATTGCTCAAAATTACATTTAACAATTTTAGATTTTATCTATAATGGATATAATATTGCATAAAAACTAATTAAATTAAATAATTATTTGATGATTTATTAATTATGAGGCTTTAGGACACGGATCCTAACAATCTCCCACTTGCACTGAAGTCGGTGACACATGTATCCTAGGGCATACTTTATATCCAACAGTAAATAACATAAATACAAATACAACTTAAATTTTGATGGCAAGTTCGAAGTGCCAGATTACAGATTCAAAGCACTCCAACACACCTAATAATGATGGGTCAAATAGTTTATGAGAGGAATATGTACGGAAACACATAGAAGAAAATGGACAAAAAACAAATGTATTTCCTTGATGATGTTCATCCCATTAACGAACACTTTTATGTACATTGATGAAGTTTTAACGAGAATTTAAATCAATTATCTCAAGTTGTCCGTCATCTCTCAAGTTAATGATGAAACAACAAGTTATTCATTTTGGGATTAATTACAAATGTGTGTCCTAAATTAAAATCGATGACAAAAAAAGGCAACATGATAATTCCACATATCATTATCACGATCATTTGATTGAATAAACTAATTTAGTCTAATTGGGTTATGATATTTAGACCTACAAATAAACTCATTGAATTATTTAGCCAATAGGCCAATCAAACCCAAATCTAGTTGGTTGAGACGAAAAGTCATCCAAGTTCACAATACTCCTGGAAGACTCTGTAAGTAGAGGAGCTCTTCATTTTGTGGGGTTAGAGAAACCCGAGCATGCATTTATAAAAATTTAAAAACGTTTAAATGACTTCTTGAAGCTCTTGAAGACCAAAAACACTCTAAAGATTTAGAAGACTTCAAAACTTGATGATTTGGAAGACCACATCTCTTTAAAGATATAAAAATGTTGATAACAATTTGAAGCATTTGAAGCACGCAAGACTAAAGACTTGGATCAAATCTTCAACAAGATCACAAACCAAAAGTAGATCCAACATGCAAGATCAACAAATTAAAGACCAATCCAACATATAAGATTAAAAAACTAAGTGTGTTTGAAAATAAGTGCTTCAGCCCTTAAGTCAAGTATATATATGAGATAAATAATAAGAGAATAAATATTAAGAATTGAATACCTCACTTCAAAACTTAAAATTTGGTAGACCAAAATCTGTTTAAAGATCTAAAGACTTTGAAAACAAGTTGAAGACGTTTGAAGCACAAAAAACTAAAGAACTTGGATCAAATCTTCAACAAAATCAACAAGTTAGAGGTAGATCCAACGTAGAAGATCAACAAGCCAAAGACTGATCCAACATAAAATCAAAAAGTCAAGTGTACTTGAGAATAAGCGCTTAAGGAGAAGATAAATACGAGGGATTGTACTCCACTACATATAAATTAATAAAAATCAAGTTCAACACACCAATCAAATTTACTTCGAAAACTCTGTGAACAAAGGAGATAAAGGAATAAGATAAAATTAGATATTTGGCAAGATTACAGCAATAGTATTTACAACTTAAGGCATAAAGTATAACAAGAAATAGTATGTAGAATATTCCCTAATATTATGTACTATTTTAACAAACCCAAACAAAATAAATTAAAACACAAAGAATCATTCATAAAAGGTTAAAATACCATTTCAGTTCGATGGTTCAATTTTAATCATTATAATTTTAATGATCTAATTTTAGTCTTTGCACTTTTAATAAATCTTAAATTTAGTCCCTCGAAGTTATTTTTTACCAAAACTGATTAAATAATAATAACAATTTTAATACAAGAAAATACAATAATATGTGTATGTTTTCAAAATTTTCAGTAAAAATGCTAATAGATAACAAAAAGTTATTTAAAAAAACAACAATAAACTAGCATTAGAGACTCAATTTAAGATTCATTAAAATACAAAGACTAAAATTGGACAATTGAAAATATATAGATTTAAAAGTGTACAAGAGGACGAAAATGACATTTTAATTAAAATATAATATAAGTAACAAAGAATTGAAGAAAATAATTCTAATTTAAACGAAAACTAAACAAATATATATTTACATCATTGTCCACCAAAATTTACAAACTTTGATACAATAAGAGATGGATTAAATTTGAATATTTGTTTTCCCAATTTGCAACTGTAGTGTTGAAATTTGCCAAAGTTATTGCCGCTAGTACCATTCAATAAAGAGTTGCAGTTGCTGGTGCTGCAAAATACAATACTTATTTTCATTTGTACAATTACCTGCAGAGAAAAGGAAAAAGAAAAATGACGTCATATGGCACGTCACGACACTTGGTGCGATTATGTGATTTGATCGAGCATTGAGGAAATCAAAACTTCCATTTATTGTCTAAACATGTTTAGGCTAAATTAGGGTTCAGTCTTTTTCCTTTTTTGATACAACCAAACCAAAAGAAGACCCATTACAAAGCTAGATTACTAGAAATAAAAGAGAAATCACTCTCGTACAAGGAAGAAACTCTTGAGGAAGCATAGTGACGTTATAGAACACTCGAACCTGATAAACCTAATCCAGCTAACAAATGAGCCGTTGAATTGTATTTACGAGGTACATGCTAGAGAGATATTGGAGAGAAAGATGCACCATTATTTTTAATATCCGACACATAATTTGCCACTTCCACCTCGACCTCTGCAAGTCTATTAAGCATTTAGACAATGGCCAACGAATCAAATAACACGAGAACATGAAAAAGTTCTAGGTGTTTCACTAACCTAAGACCCTCATAGATAGCAAGGGGCTTGACACACAAAGAACTCAAAGAAAATTCTTTGAAACCATGTAAGGAGGTCATATTGACCTCTGAAGAGGATTCGATAATTTCACAAAAACCCACCAAGGGTATGCCCGTTTCGCAAGCCGCATCAACATGAATAATACATCGATCGCTCACTGAAAAATCATAGGACAATGGACTCGAAGGAATGAATATGTTATGCTCATTCGGAAAAGAACCATAATCATCTGTGTAATCCGTAATCCATTCGTATCGGTATTCCATAGACAAAACAGACTCATTATTGTTAATTTTATTTCGATCCCTCAGATGGCTCAAGTTGTAATACAAGTGCGAGCCAAAGCATGATTATTAAGTCTATTTCCTAACTCCATCCAAATATCCCTATCAATCATCCGTTTGAAGCCTAAACACCACAAACTGGAAAAAGAAATGTTCCAAATTGACCTGGCTCTGGGACACCCAAACCGAGCATGAGATAGTGTTTCTTCATTCCTTCTAAATGTCGATGTTGACAAAAATATCAAAATTTCAATTTTAAGGAGATGTCTGATGGAAATATCAATATCCATAAAAATTTAAAATAAATTATAAAAATAAAAAATTTCAAATAAATTATTTAAATTAATAAATAAATTTTTTATGCTTTTTAAACAAGTTAAAATATTTATTATTTATATTATATTCACATTAGTGACATTTTATCGCTTTTTTATTTTTCATAAATTTTTTTACGATAAAATAGAAGTGTCAATTCACACTCATGTCGATATCCAACCCATGAAAACATAGAAATATCAATGGAAATGTTGAGATTTCGTCGATTGAAATTTAATATCATGTTTACCGTTTGGATTGACTTTCTAAGTGTTGATAAACATTTTTTTTTTGCATTTATAAACACTTATTTAAACAAAATCCAAATGTACGCTAACTCATTTAAAAAGTGTAAATGTTTATTTAATAAATCAATTTTTTTTTTCTTTTTGAAGATTTTATTAATTTTTTCTGAAATATCTTTTGGCATCGACATTTTTATTTTCATCTACATTTTAAACTTTGACCCTAGTATACTGTATAAGTTCATCTATTTTATTATATCTTTAAATTAGTGTCTATTGTTAGCTTAAAATTATTTTTTACTCCACTTTACAAAATAATAATAATAATAATAATTTTCTTTGAGAAAACACAATTCCATAACTGATTTTAGACCAAAGGGCATAATCGATATCTAATAAAAAGCAAAAACAATACAAAGTAAAAAAAAGATAGCATGATTCGGCTGAAAGTTGCAACTTAGAACCAAATTGGGCCTAAAAAAGGAGTTGGTTCGGGCTTGCTCGGCCTTGGCCAAGACCGAGCTCGAGCCTCATAAAATGTTTAATAGGGTATGTCTGGTCCAAGAGACCATCTTAGGCCCAAAATATAGCTAAACAAAGGCTGACCCTAGCATCGCACGCCTTAGCCCAATAAGTTAAAGGAGAAGCCTAATGCAACATTGAAACCATAAGGGGATAGTTTTAGAACAACTACACTTATAAATACATCATGATAGCGGTAGGGAAAATAAATTCATTCGCATTCTAAATTTCTATCTTGCTACACAACTTTTTCGGCTAAGTATCAGAGCCTGTGTGACAAGCACCACATCAGTGTGTATATCTTTCATATTTTGCAAATAACAGTCCCTGGATAACAAACTTTTGATTGTTATCGTGAGGCGATCGAATACGTATTTGCCTCATCTAAATTTTGACACCAACACATAATATGAATTTATTTTAAAATTTGGTAACATAATAGAAACTAGTTCTAAGATATATTTAAATAGAAAAAAATAAAATTAAGAAATATTTAAAAGTAGATAAAATATAACAAAAATGATATTTTACCATACTAATAAATTTTATTGTGCGAAAGTGGGGACATGTTGATTGTGATTCTTGAGAAGAGTAGGATACGGTCTCCTTGTTTCGTGAGAGTTGCACTGATAATGCTGCCAAAGGAGGACACATTTTGAAATGAGTGTTTGTACGATCATGGGTTTGAGAGTTAGTATTTTTGTCCATCCTTTTTTACCTTCTTCTTTATTTCTCCATTTGGTTGGTTCTTCAATTTTGAATTAAAAAAGAAATTTCAATGATTAATTCATATCATAACTAATCACGAATCGATCATGCATTCAAAAGTCAAGACAACTACAATTAGCATTCGATTCATACATACAAACGATGGTGAATTCATCTATATATACTCGGTTAGATGATGCTACAAAAAAAAATAGAAATTTATGTTAGGAAGATTTGTTATTTTAGGTGTTTATGTTTGGGTCAAGTTTATCACTTGAATTGTTTACTTTTATTTTTATTTTTTTAGTTGAGTTATTTGGGAAATTATATATTTTTATTAGTTAGGGGCATAATGGTATTTTAGTTAATAGGTTAAGCATAATGGTTATAAGGGTCTGAAAGTGACTATAGTTTTGATTTTGAAATTTTGGGAATGAGATTTTTCTTTGTGTTATTGATGACTGATCTTCATCACCATTGTTTTGCAATTCTTGGTCTACAGTTGCATGCTTGAGCATTTAGGTAAGATTGATCAAACTTGCTTGTGGAGTACATGTTCAAACTTTGAGTGGAGGACATAGTTCTCCTCTCACCTATCTGGTCTTCAATCACAAAATAACTTTCTTTGACTCTCCTTTGAAGTTGTGTTGATTGATTTTCAAGGGGTTTTAGTGATAAGAGTTCCTAAACTCAAATTGTTAGAGTTTTCATATCAAAATATTTTTTTCAAATGCTTAGTTGTTAGCGTTGACAAAGCCAGTCTTTATTGATAGTGTGTGCTTTGGCATTAGCAAATGATCTCTCAACGAAGTTTTTCCAACGAACTTCTCTGATTACTTTTTCATTGAGAGAACCTTTGCTTCGGTTAGCTTTCTGATGCTCACCCTAGCTTTGGTTACTTGTGCTAGGTGATTGCATCCAATATTTTTAGGTACACAAGTTCATTATCCCAACCAATAATTTCTAGTCAAGTATTAAAAAAAACCAAAGGCATCAAGGCGACTTACGGTAGACATGAATGAACATGACATTCATTATAAGTTGAGAGCGACAATGAAATATTAGTCGTTGACTGATTTTATAATATAATTGACATCAACCACAAAAAACCAACCACGAAGAAGGTATAAGACCAAAGTTTACTTGCTCCCAATGATTTAGATCTCTAGTGGATCCTATTTGTTAATGATCAATCTTCCAATGTGAAGGGATGCAAAGCAGGTTTATTACTCATTTCTCTTTGATGAATAAGCATCTGAATACAAACTCAATCTTAAGATTAAGCTTTTGACCATCCAACAATGAGGCCAATCATGAGGCGGTAATTGTAGGGTTAGCAATCTCTTAGTTTTGAGAGATTCTTATTTGATTGTAAATTTGCGTAAAGTATACCAAAACTAAATGATGTTTGAACGAAAATTTTAAAATTTATAAATAAACACACCAACCAATCTTGAGAAACCCTAAAATTTGTTTCTTAACCTATTAATAATAAGAAAAAAAGTGTGAAAAATATATAAAAGGCTACAAAATGTAGAAGCCACAAAAGTTAAAATTGAAACTTATATAAAAGTAGGCCCACACCCACATAAAGAGTTTGATCTCGCAAATCCCCAAACAGACCATACCAAGCATACATTGTATTTAAGACCCAATAGGCACACGGTAGGCGAGGGAAATTCAATATATCAAGCTGTTTTACTCTAACTCATAACGTTATATTTAACACCGAACCAACTCTATTAGTTAAGACATATATCTTCTATAAAAAATGTAAAAATATTTCAATTCCTTCACTTCTCGTGTTAGATATTAAATTTACTTATTTGAAGTCAATTTCTTTTTATTGAAATTAGTTAAATAATTATAATAACTTTAGAAAAATTTTCACAGATATAAAAAATGTCAAACTACTTACATAAAATAGCAAAAAAAAAAAAAAAAAAAAAAACGGATAGACATTGATAGACTTCAAAATTTATATAGAAATTAAAGGCTATAGATACTATTTTTAGACATTTAGAACTATATATACTAAAATAGAAGGGTTCTTTTCAAATATAGAAAAATGAGCCAAACTATTTATAAATATAAAAAAATTTTACAGTCTATCACTGATAGATCGCGATAGAATTCTATCACTAGCGATAGAATTTATTTGCTTGAGCGATAGAAATTGATAGAATTTTATCGCAATCTATTACTGATAGACAATGAAATTTTTCTATATTTGTAAATAGTTTGATATTTTTTCTGTTTATAGTAATTTCCCAAAATAGAATTAAGTTCTAGGTGTTTCACTAACCTAAGACCCTCATAGATAGCAAGGGGCTTGACACACAAAGAACTCAAAGAAAATTCTTTGAAACCATGTAAGGAGGTCATATTGACCTCTGAAGAGGATTCGATAATTTCACAAAAACCCACCAAGGGTATGCCCGTTTCGCAAGCCGCATCAACATGAATAATACATCGATCGCTCACTGAAAAATCATAGGACAATGGACTCGAAGGAATGAATATGTTATGCTCATTCGGAAAAGAACCATAATCATCTGTGTAATCCGTAATCCATTCGTATCGGTATTCCATAGACAAAACAGACTCATTATTGTTAATTTTATTTCGATCCCTCAGATGGCTCAAGTTGTAATACAAGTGCGAGCCAAAGCATGATTATTAAGTCTATTTCCTAACTCCATCCAAATATCCCTATCAATCATCCGTTTGAAGCCTAAACACCACAAACTGGAAAAAGAAATGTTCCAAATTGACCTGGCTCTGGGACACCCAAACCGAGCATGAGATAGTGTTTCTTCATTCCTTCTAAATGTCGATGTTGACAAAAATATCAAAATTTCAATTTTAAGGAGATGTCTGATGGAAATATCAATATCCATAAAAATTTAAAATAAATTATAAAATAAAAATTTCAAATAAATTATTTAAATTAATAAATAAATTTTTTATGCTTTTTAAACAAGTTAAAATATTTATTATTTATATTATATTCACATTAGTGACATTTTATCGCTTTTTTATTTTTCATAAATTTTTTTACGATAAAATAGAAGTGTCAATTCACACTCATGTCGATATCCAACCCATGAAAACATAGAAATATCAATGGAAATGTTGAGATTTCGTCGATTGAAATTTAATATCATGTTTACCGTTTGGATTGACTTTCTAAGTGTTGATAAACATTTTTTTTTTGCATTTATAAACACTTATTTAAACAAAATCCAAATGTACGCTAACTCATTTAAAAAGTGTAAATGTTTATTTAATAAATCAATTTTTTTTTTCTTTTTGAAGATTTTATTAATTTTTTCTGAAATATCTTTTGGCATCGACATTTTTATTTTCATCTACATTTTAAACTTTGACCCTAGTATACTGTATAAGTTCATCTATTTTATTATATCTTTAAATTAGTGTCTATTGTTAGCTTAAAATTATTTTTTACTCCACTTTACAAAATAATAATAATAATAATAATTTTCTTTGAGAAAACACAATTCCATAACTGATTTTAGACCAAAGGGCATAATCGATATCTAATAAAAAGCAAAAACAATACAAAGTAAAAAAAAGATAGCATGATTCGGGCTGAAAGTTGCAACTTAGAACCAAATTGGGCCTAAAAAAGGAGTTGGTTCGGGCTTGCTCGGCCTTGGCCAAGACCGAGCTCGAGCCTCATAAAATGTTTAATAGGGTATGTCTGGTCCAAGAGACCATCTTAGGCCCAAATATAGCTAAACAAAGGCTGACCCTAGCATCGCACGCCTTAGCCCAATAAGTTAAAGGAGAAGCCTAATGCAACATTGAAACCATAAGGGGATAGTTTTAGAACAACTACACTTATAAATACATCATGATAGCGGTAGGGAAAATAAATTCATTCGCATTCTAAATTTCTATCTTGCTACACAACTTTTTCGGCTAAGTATCAGAGCCTGTGTGACAAGCACCACATCAGTGTGTATATCTTTCATATTTTGCAAATAACAGTCCCTGGATAACAAACTTTTGATTGTTATCGTGAGGCGATCGAATACGTATTTGCCTCATCTAAATTTTGACACCAACACATAATATGAATTTATTTTAAAATTTGGTAACATAATAGAAACTAGTTCTAAGATATATTTAAATAGAAAAAAATAAAATTAAGAAATATTTAAAAGTAGATAAAATATAACAAAAATGATATTTTACCATACTAATAAATTTTATTGTGCGAAAGTGGGGACATGTTGATTGTGATTCTTGAGAAGAGTAGGATACGGTCTCCTTGTTTCGTGAGAGTTGCACTGATAATGCTGCCAAAGGAGGACACATTTTGAAATGAGTGTTTGTACGATCATGGGTTTGAGAGTTAGTATTTTTGTCCATCCTTTTTTACCTTCTTCTTTATTTCTCCATTTGGTTGGTTCTTCAATTTTGAATTAAAAAAGAAATTTCAATGATTAATTCATATCATAACTAATCACGAATCGATCATGCATTCAAAAGTCAAGACAACTACAATTAGCATTCGATTCATACATACAAACGATGGTGAATTCATCTATATATACTCGGTTAGATGATGCTACAAAAAAAAAATAGAAATTTATGTTAGGAAGATTTGTTATTTTAGGTGTTTATGTTTGGGTCAAGTTTATCACTTGAATTGTTTACTTTTATTTTTATTTTTTAGTTGAGTTATTTGGGAAATTATATATTTTATTAGTTAGGGGCATAATGGTATTTTAGTTAATAGGTTAAGCATAATGGTTATAAGGGTCTGAAAGTGACTATAGTTTTGATTTTGAAATTTTGGGAATGAGATTTTTCTTTGTGTTATTGATGACTGATCTTCATCACCATTGTTTTGCAATTCTTGGTCTACAGTTGCATGCTTGAGCATTTAGGTAAGATTGATCAAACTTGCTTGTGGAGTACATGTTCAAACTTTGAGTGGAGGACATAGTTCTCCTCTCACCTATCTGGTCTTCAATCACAAAATAACTTTCTTTGACTCTCCTTTGAAGTTGTGTTGATTGATTTTCAAGGGGTTTTAGTGATAAGAGTTCCTAAACTCAAATTGTTAGAGTTTTCATATCAAAATATTTTTTTCAAATGCTTAGTTGTTAGCGTTGACAAAGCCAGTCTTTATTGATAGTGTGTGCTTTGGCATTAGCAAATGATCTCTCAACGAAGTTTTTCCAACGAACTTCTCTGATTACTTTTTTCATTGAGAGAACCTTTGCTTCGGTTAGCTTTCTGATGCTCACCCTAGCTTTGGTTACTTGTGCTAGGTGATTGCATCCAATATTTTTAGGTACACAAGTTCATTATCCCAACCAATAATTTCTAGTCAAGTATTAAAAAAAACCAAAGGCATCAAGGCGACTTACGGTAGACATGAATGAACATGACATTCATTATAAGTTGAGAGCGACAATGAAATATTAGTCGTTGACTGATTTTATAATATAATTGACATCAACCACAAAAAACCAACCACGAAGAAGGTATAAGACCAAAGTTTACTTGCTCCCAATGATTTAGATCTCTAGTGGATCCTATTTGTTAATGATCAATCTTCCAATGTGAAGGGATGCAAAGCAGGTTTATTACTCATTTCTCTTTGATGAATAAGCATCTGAATACAAACTCAATCTTAAGATTAAGCTTTTGACCATCCAACAATGAGGCCAATCATGAGGCGGTAATTGTAGGGTTAGCAATCTCTTAGTTTTGAGAGATTCTTATTTGATTGTAAATTTGCGTAAAGTATACCAAAACTAAATGATGTTTGAACGAAAATTTTAAAATTTATAAATAAACACACCAACCAATCTTGAGAAACCCTAAAATTTGTTTCTTAACCTATTAATAATAAGAAAAAAAGTGTGAAAAATATATAAAAGGCTACAAAATGTAGAAGCCACAAAAGTTAAAATTGAAACTTATATAAAAGTAGGCCCACACCCACATAAAGAGTTTGATCTCGCAAATCCCCAAACAGACCATACCAAGCATACATTGTATTTAAGACCCAATAGGCACACGGTAGGCGAGGGAAATTCAATATATCAAGCTGTTTTACTCTAACTCATAACGTTATATTTAACACCGAACCAACTCTATTAGTTAAGACATATATCTTCTATAAAAAATGTAAAAATATTTCAATTCCTTCACTTCTCGTGTTAGATATTAAATTTACTTATTTGAAGTCAATTTCTTTTTATTGAAATTAGTTAAATAATTATAATAACTTTAGAAAAATTTTCACAGATATAAAAAATGTCAAACTACTTACATAAAATAGCAAAAAAAAAAAAAAAAAAAAAAAAACGGATAGACATTGATAGACTTCAAAATTTATATAGAAATTAAAGGCTATAGATACTATTTTTAGACATTTAGAACTATATATACTAAAATAGAAGGGTTCTTTTCAAATATAGAAAAATGAGCCAAACTATTTATAAATATAAAAAAATTTTACAGTCTATCACTGATAGATCGCGATAGAATTCTATCACTAGCGATAGAATTTATTTGCTTGAGCGATAGAAATTGATAGAATTTTATCGCAATCTATTACTGATAGACAATGAAATTTTTCTATATTTGTAAATAGTTTGATATTTTTTCTGTTTATAGTAATTTCCCAAAATAGAATTAAGTCTCATACTACATGAGGTAAAAATACCTTTTTGGTTCTTAGATTTTGGGTACAGTTTTCATTCAAGTTCCAAATTTCAAAATGTTATGCTTTTAGTAAGTTTTGAGTTTGATTTCAATAATTTAGTTCATAAGTTTCAAAATTTTACAATTTGCCAAATTGAGCTTAACTCAACGATATTTGCATGGCTTTCTTCCTTAGAGGTCGAAGGTTCAATCTCCCATCATTATAGTTGTTGTATTAAAAAAATGTCACTTTTACTCTTGAGATTTGAGTTTTGTTTCAATTTAGTCCCTAGGGTTCGAATCTTACACTTTTAACTTTAATTTTTCACTAAATACTCATTGTCCGTCTTCAATATTATTACATATTTAATTAAATTAAAGGAACTGAAAGGATTATAATTAATTAATTAATTAATTAATTTCACTATTTTTTTATTACTATTAAAATTTGACTTCATAATTATTTTAAATTAACTAAGAGACATTCACACTAAAGACTAAAAGTGAATGTTCAGTGAAAAATTAAGGTTAAGAGTATAAATATTGAAACAGAACTCATTATGTTTTGTGGTCGAGTGAGGAGACTCCTTTTAATTAATCTTAACTGTTACCCCAATCATAAGTAGATATGTTGTTAGCTCTACTGGTCGAGCTGCTTCGCTCCTCTCCCATGCGATCTGATTTCTACCTATATGAACCCTCCGTTAGGTGGAAATAGTAAATCTCAAGAGTAAAATTGTAATATTTTGAAATTTAAGATTAAAAATATAACATTTAAAACTTAAAAACTAAATGAAAACTAAACTCAAGACCTAAAGCAAAGAGAAAGATATAAAAAAGAAAAAAGGTATTTTAACCCAAAAAAAAAAAAAAAAATGGAATCAAGAAAACATGGATAGAAAATTCATCAACCATTTTCAAACATTTCAATTCCCCATAAAGAAAGGGGTAAGGGACAGTCAGAGATTGGCTCTAATTTTGTGGGTAAGTAAGACTTTGAATTTAGTGTAGAAAAAAAAAAAACAATACAAGAAGAGAGAGAAAGAGAGAGATAGAGTAAACAATATATAAAAGTATAGAAAAAAGCATAATACTTAGGTGCATCCCGGTAGCACTCATCTTGATCCATTTTATTCTCGTCATTTACATAAAAAAAATCATTAAAATATTTTTAAAAAGAAATAAGAAGAATTTTTCATACATCAAATTATGATAGGACAATTTGATGAGATATACAGAGATAAATGCTACTCGGGATGCAACTAAGTATTTTTTTAGAAAAAATTACAGCCCCGACAACCAAAAAAAAACAACACCTCTTTCTGCTGTACTTACCCACTCCTCTCAAAGCCAAACTTTGCTGTTTTTTCATTACATCATTTATATATAATATGCATCCCCCTTTTCTCTCTTCTCTTACCTCTATTCATTTACATTCAACAACAAAATATCACACTCTTTTATATAAACTCCTTTTCCTTTTCTTCATTTTTTCAATACCAAAACTGAAAGGTCTTCTTTGAATGTTTTCATTTAAGAATGGGAAAATTAGAATGGCACTTTGGAGGAAGATCATTTTCACGTCGAGCCACCGTCGATCACTCCCGACGACACCGCCGCCCTTCTCTTCCGAGCTGTATGACCACCCTCTTTCACTTTTTTGATTTTCGTTCCTCTCGTTTTACTTGCATTGTCTTCGACAATCGCTATCCGTCCTCCTTCGACCTCTCGCCTCATCCTCCTTCTCTACCCAAAGCTTCCTATCATGGTATATACTTTGAAAATTTTAATTTTAATTTTTTTTTAGAAATATTGTTTGGTCAATTTGATCCTCTATGAATGCTTGTTATGTATGCACGAGTAGATTAATTAGAATATGAATCCATGTGATATCCTAGATAAAGTTTTGATGATGTAATAATGGATGATATTAAAAAAAGCGTTATATTATTACTTAATATTTTTATGGTTAATTATGGGAAAATTTTCATATATAGAAAAAATGTTAAACTATTTAAAAAAAATAACAAAAAAAATGCTGATAGACATTGATAGACTTTTATTAGCATCTACCAATGATAGACTTCTATCATTTCTATCACTAATAGACCTTGATAGACTTCTATCAGCGTCTATCACAACTATCTAAAAATTTTGTTATTTTATGTAAATAAACTTCCTTATTTTTCTATTTTAAAAAAATTCTCCATATATATATAGGGCTGTTTTCAAATATAGAAAAATGAACCAAACTATTTACAAATATAGAAAATTTTTACTATCTATCAGCGATAGACTGCGATACAATTTTATCGCTCAAGCAATAGAATTCTATTGTGATATATTGTTGATAGACAATGAAATTTTTCTATATTTGTAAATAGTTTGATATTTTTTCTATTTATAATAATTTTCCTATATAAAGAGGTCATTTTCATACTATAAAGAAATAAGAAAAAAAAAAAAAGGAGAGATGTGACCATTTTTATTTATTTAATTTTAAATTTACTTTTATATTTTCTTTGGGAAATTCTCATAAACTTTTGGTACCATCTTTTTTGTACTTCAGGTGTTGAAGCACCAAGGAACAGCTTGGAATTAGATGGAGCTTCAATTCCTTGCTTAAGAATTAAAGAAGAAAATTTGCAACTTCAAGTAAACTTTTCCTCTCTCCTCTTTCATATTCAAATGATAGTGTAATTATGTTCAAGCAATCATTTCTTTAATTTTTATATAAGATTTTTAAATTTTACTAAAATATAATATATATATATATCTTAAAACAGATGGGACTTCAAATCAAAACTAGAAATGGTTGCACAAAACCAAAAGCAAGTGAGCAACAACTTCCAAATAATGATCACATTATTGCATTAGAATCTCCAAGTGCAAAGAGACCAAATCTCTTGGCAAGATTAATGGGTCTTGATATTCTCCCTCAAACCTCCTCTTCTTCTTCCAATTCTCACGGACCAAATTACGGAACCCGTTCTCTCCCAGAGAGCCCGAGAATATCGTCAGCAAGATTATCAGACGTCGACTATCATCGTCGTCTCTCACTCCAAATTATTCCTGAAAAAGAGAATATCGAAATTTGTACTGAAGAGATTAAGCAAGAAAAAGAAAAAGTGAGAAGGAAAGTTGCACTCGTTGATATCACTAATAATAACAAGAAAACAGAATTCGGAAAACAAGAAGTTGGTATTAGTCAAAGTAAAGTCGAGATCAAGTCTAATAAGAAACTTAAGAAGATGGTAGCTGATGAATCAAGTTGTTCAAAAATCGTGCTTAGAAATCGAGAGGTTATGATTTCCAAGAAGCAAAAGCTAATATCGATGTCGATGCAAAAACGGAAGCCAAGGGCTCGAGAAGGTGAAACATTTGATTGTCCAACAAGTAATAACCTTCTTAACAACGTCAATCATTCAACTATTTTTCCAGTAAAGAAAGAGCCTTCTCCTCCGGCGACCAAGGTCCCTCGTGAACAGGTACTACACATTACTTTTCATGTCCTTTCAATTTACTTTAGAAGAAATTTTAGGATATTTATATAAATAATTATTAAAATAATTATTAAAAATAACTTTCGTTTACTTTTTTACATGTGACTTATTTTTAATTGACCATAAAATATTGTTGAAATAAAGTTGTATGAAACTAGATAATGTAAATAATTAAATATGTATAAACTATACACAGTCATGTGAGTCAATTCGAAAAATGGACCTCTTCCAAGAGAGAACACAAATAAGAAATTCAATAGTATAATAAATTAAATATTATATATTTAAATATATCATCACTTTTATTATTCTCATATTTCTCCTTAAAAAAATAACTTAACCTTCTTCAAAGGTGTTGTTGTTGTTATTTTTATTTTTATTATTATTATTATTATTATTATTATTAAAGTTTAAAAATAAAAAAAATTATAATAAACAGAAATTCTAGGTAGGTGACTATCATAAATTGAACTCATAACTCCTTAGCTCTTTGACCTTCTTTGATGTTTTTACTGTCACTAGACTAACTCATGATAGTTAATATAGATAAATTGTTACAACACTAATTTTAAAAAGGCCATATATTTAAATATTTATAAATGAATTTCAACTACCATAAAATTGTAGTTTTTTTTAATACTTTTTTAAAACTATGGGGTTGTGGGTTCGCGCCCAGATACTCACGCATATCATAATAAAAAAAAACTTTTTTAAAATAAATTTTATTATTATTTTTCTTTCTAACTCCTTAAAATCAATTTTGAAATATATAGACCGATTTTGAAAACTACCCTTCTAATTTTTCTTTTAAAAACATTTATGGATAAACTTTTAACATGTTTCCATGGATTATAAAATTAACTATTGAGTTCTTCAAAAAATTAAAATAATATAAAATAAAATAGATTATTGCTGGTAAACAATTGTTTTCTTTATTGAAGACCAAAAGATAATTATGAAACTGAGTGTTTCAGTTTTTTTTTAAAATAATAATAACAGTAGTAATTTCTATTTGAAAGATCACAAAAATAAATCTTGAAAATTCTAACCATAAAATATTATTAAAAAATAAACTGCAAAAAAAAAAAAAAAAAAGACAAAAGTACTGATATAAAAATTTGAAACATTGTTTTAATTTATAAAATTTCAGTGTATTTCTTTAGAGTGAGCAGGTCATGTAAGATTTTTGTGCAGAAGAATAAATTGATTATTTAAGTTGGTCAAGAGGTTCAAATTTTTCTTGTGAAAAATAGGTGAATAACTTTATTGAAGAATTAAATGCAACATTTTGTTTTTCTTCACAAAATTGGTTTTTAAGAAGGAAAAAATAAACTTTAAGCCTAAAAGTTATTTCTCATTGGTATTTTTTTGTTTTTGAATAATTGGTTTACCTTAAAAAAAATGGTTTTAAAGGACAAATTTGAAAAATATTTTCAAATATAACAAAATAGTATATTTTCATATGAAGAAACTTTTTACTATTTTACCATATTTATAAATAAGTGGGCCATTTTGCAAAATTTATTTTTAAGCCTATAAGTCTTTCCTTTCCCTTATAGCATATATTACAAAAAAAATTTCAATTTTTTTCCAAGAAAAAAAGGTGTCTTAAGCCTTTTTATGAAGGTTTTCTCTCTCCTTAATTTGGCTTGGCTATAGTGTCATAAAAAGTCATATTTGTTGTAGTTCTACAACTCTTTAGTTGAAGATTAACGTCACTAAATATTAGAACTCATCATATTATTTTTAAATAATATCTCGGTAACATTATTTATAAATGTAAGCTCATCAAATTAACTATAAAGATCTATTATTAGATATAAAATTAAAAGGTAAAAAATCTATAAAAGATATTTTTAAAATATAAAGGATCGATTAAAAAATTTAGAACTTGGGGCTTCAACTTAACTCTAAAAACTAGATGAGTATTTAAATAGGAAAAAAAAAGGCCCATTTGAAATTTCATAACCATTTAGTTTTTATTTTCTTACGATTTCTTTATCATGATTTTTACTTTTCTTTTAACTACACAACATTTTTATTTATTTATTTAGATTTTTATAACTCTCAATTTTTAAAATCCAAAAACTAAAATTTGGACTCATTTTGGAAACCACTTGGTTTTCTAAAAAAATTGGGCTTGTTTTCTCATAATTTTTTTTAATGGTTTCATATTTTGACACATTAGAATTCTTAGCCAATTTCCAAAAACAAAAGTAAATTTTTGAAAACTAATTTTTTTTACTTTTTAAAATTTGGCTTTGATTTTGAAAATACTCAAAAAATGTAGACAACATAACATAAAAAACAATACATGGAGGTGGTGTTTATAGATTTAATTTTAAAACAAATTAAAAATTAAGTCTCCGTTTAGTAACTATTTGATTTTTTAAAATAAAGCCTATAAACAATCCACTTCTAAATTTCTTGCTTTCTTTACTACTTTCAACCAATATTTTTAAAATATAAGCCAAGTTTTAAAAAATATATATATAAGTTGCTTTTAAAAAAGGAAAATTTTCACCGATAGAAAAAATGTCAAACTATTTACAAAAAAATAACAAAAGAAAAAAAAAAATACTAATATACATTGATAGACTTCGATCAACGTCTATCACAACTATCTAAAAATTTTGTTATTTTGTATAAATAGTTTTTCTTATTTTTCTATTTTTAAAAATTTCTCTTTTTAAAAACTTATTTTTGTTTTTGAAACGTGGGAATAAGCTTAATTTTTTAAAAAATCAAAAACCATCTACCAACATCACAAATTGTTTCCAAAACAGCCGTGTAGGTACTCAAAGGGCAAGGCGAAGCCGGCGGGCAGAGACGGCGGAGAAAGAAACGCCTTGAACCTTACCACCACCACAGACGGCGGATCAGCCGAGTTCAAATACATCAAAAGAATACTAACCAATCACCGCAATTCAAACTTGATCATCTCACCCTCTAATAACCCAATGAACCCCTCAATCTTCCACCACCTAGAAACCGCGGCCGCCGCCGCCGTGGAGGACCAGCAATGGAACAAACGACTACTGAACTGTTGGCACGTGCGAAGAGGAATGAAGAGATGGGAATTGGGTGAGGAAGTGAGGGAGAGAGTGAAGAAAGAGTACTTCCCACGTGTGAAATATGAAGTAGTGGAAAATATGGATACCTTAATAATCAACAAGAGAATGGCGGAGGAAATAGAAGGGATTGTGAAGGTGGTTGAGCTTCACATTTTGGATTCCCTTTTACGAGAAACTATTGCTCTAATTTCTTCCCTACCAAAATGTTCTCATTTTCATAATTTCTAAGCTTCTTTTTTTTTTTTTTAATCTCTCTCTCTCTTTATGTATTTAATTTACATCCATTTGTATCTAATGTTTCGAATTTTGGTAAGTAATTAAGTTACTATGAGTTAATTACTTCCTTTTCTAATTCATTGTTGAGCATGTGTATTTAATCCTTCAATTGAGATAATTGTACCATTGAGGCTCTCAACTCTTGACTCTATCGCTACTCTTATTCCTCGCTTACTCACTATCAATCTTGCAACTCTTGTTATTCAATTTCTTTTAATGAAGAAAAAGAGAGCATAGAGCAAAGAGCAAGAGCTAATAACAAAGAGTGAGAGTGAGAGTGAGAATGAGTTGTAAGAGAAAATAGAGAGGAGAGTTAACGCTAAGGATTGAGAGTAGCAAGAGCACAATCCCAACTCGCATGCACAATGGACTGTTTTGGTAATTCATGCTGATATGACGTAAGCAAAAGATTAAAAATAAACTTATGTTTTAGACAGAAAATATTTGTTCAGACGACCTTTTCACAAGCACCTCTATAATTAATGATCCGCCCCGCTCCCCTAAACATATTAAATTTTTCTATATTTGTAAATAATTAATTTGATTCATTTTCCTATATTTAAAATCAACCCAAGTTTTTTTTTAAATAAAAAAATAAAACAACCTTATTTTGTAATTAAACGAAAATTCCATGTTAGTACACTACAATTTTTTAGGTTGAATAAATGTGTGAATTTTTTTTTAAAAAAATTACCTTTAAAACAAAGATAAATTTTTAAAAATAGAAAAATAAGGAAAACTATTTACATAGAATATAAAAAAATTTAGATAGTTATGATAGATGTCGATAGAAGTCTATCACTGATAGATGCTGATAGAAGTCTATCAATGTCTATCAGTATTTTTTTTTACTAATTTCTGTAAATAGTTTGACATTTTTTCTATGTGTAAAAATTTCTCTAAAACACAAATGTATAATTAATACATTAACCAATTTACAAAAGTTACATATGTACTATTATAATTACATTAACTATAATTTTTTTAAAATAAAATTTTATAATATCAATGATATTTGTTACAAGTAATATTAAACCCAGTATGATGGATTGAGTTTAAAGACATAATTCAGGTTTTTTTTCCCTTAATTTTATTTATAATTATAAATCTTTGAGATAATAAAATTGATGTTTTATCTACTAAGCTATGTTCGAATTAACAAAGGTATATATAATTGAACTATGCTTATGAATTTGAATCATTTGAATCCACGACTATTTTTTAAAGGAGGTACGAACCACTAATTATAATATAAAAATGAACTATAAAAAAAATGTAATACACTAGTTTCATTATACATTAACACGATATATTCTCTTGTGTTGAGTTTCTACAATAGTCAATCTAAGTATATAGTACAATCAAATATTATTTTCTAAAAAATATTTTTTATTAATGTTGTTAAAAAAAAACCAAGAGAAGCATCAAGTCCTTGTGCCTTTACTCCTTAAATTAAATTTAAAAAAAAAAAAAAAAAAAGTTCTGTTTCCTCAAAGGTGTGAGATAACAAGAGCTTCATTAAAGGATTGAAATTAAAATTGAGAGTCAACTATGGGACAAAACTGCAAAGATTCCTACAAATCACTCAATGAGATTGATGGGATCTGTTTGTGAGATTTTACCTCCGCTCTGACACTCTTTATTCAAATATTTAAGGCCTTTTTCTGATCTATTAATTTCAAAATAATGTCTATTATTTATTGTGAAAGAAAAACTTATATGAAAACTTTAATGGATCTTTTAAAAGTGATCTTCCTAAAATCTGAAATGTATTAACTAGAGAGTTTTATTTTATGAAAAAAAAAAAACAAAAACAAACAAGAAGCAAACAATTTGTTTTGAAAACAAAATTTCAAACACAATCACAAATTTTTTTACTATTTAAATTATAAGTTTAGTCGTGAAGGAACTTTTATGTCATTATCTAATAAATTTTTAAACTTTAAAAGATGTTTAATATAGTCAATTTGAGCATAATTGTCTTAACCAAGAGAGTAAAAGGTTCGAATTAACTCCACCGGTTGAACTAAAAAAAATAAGTGTTCAATTAATATACGTCGTGGACTTTCAACTTTGTACTTATAGTTTTTTTTTACATGTTTAACATTTTTTTAAAAAATCAATGATCTTTTTAGAGTAGAATTGAATTTGTGTTTAATATGACATTAATCATTCAAATTTGTGTTTAATATATTTGTGAGTTTTAAAAGATATCGAATAAGTCAATGATCTAGACAAAATAAAACGTATAATTTTAAAATATAATAAACAAAATCGAAAATTCATAGACATATTAAACACAAAATTAATAGTTTAGAGATTCAACTTATATGACCTTTCTTTTTATAAATGGTATATTTATTTATTGTTTTAAAACAACATTTATTTGTTCTAAAAAACTTATATGAGCTTTATATTGACGCACATGAACTATGTTCGTCGTCCTATAGAGACTAATCACCGTTACTTCATTTCATTCTATTTATGCATTTGAGCTACAAACGCATATATAACTAATCAACTTACGTACGTCTTGTTGACCCAAAGATCAGTTATATTAAAATAAAGCAATAAAGCTAAGAACACAAGAATTAACGTGAAAAAACCATGGACCAGAAAACAAATTTCATTATATGAAAAATTATTACAATCACATAGAATAATTCTCTCTCTCGATCCTAATTACAAGAGTACTTTCTCAAAACTTTTTTACTACTCACACTCTTTAATAATCTCACTCTCAAACTAGAGTATACATAAAGAGAATTTAACTAAAGTTAGCACACTTAAGTCTAAAGTATTTCTAACGAGGACGATTTGAAACCAAAGGTGTATAGACTCATTTTATAGTGTTTGAAGCCCATTACTTTCTTCAACTTTTCCAATATAGGACAACTGTGCACTTCTTATATTTTGTTAAAATCCAACAATATAATTTCCTTTTTTTGTTGAGGAGACAAATAAGAAATAAAAAAGAGATATAATGATGTTGTTCATTTCTACTTAACGTTATTTTCCTCCGTTTTCTTATATTACATAAGGTAGCTTGCTTACTTACCGTACCATTGTAATCCACAATCTTCAGTGTGTACTAAGAAAAAAAAAAGATTTTTTTTTTCAAAAAGTCTCAAAAGTTTCAAGTTGCAGAAAGAAAATGTGAAGGGCAAAGGAATTTAAGCTGATGTCCGAGAAGTGTCTCTAGATACTGAGCATATTAATGAAAGGATGTAATTTGCTATTAAATACAATGGGTAGCACACAGATGAAATTATATATGGTAATAAATATAGACCAGGAAATTCAAGTGCAAATAAATAGATTGTGCTCAATTATTGATGAAAGACTATAATTATAAACTGCCACAGGTTGGTGGAAGGACATAACTCAATGTAATTTATATAATTCAATTGCATGGAGGAAGGACATGCATGGGAATGCATGATACAAGTGCTGGGTTGTTTTGTTTTTTTTTTTTTTTCCTTTTAAAATTGCAAATATAGCAATCAAATCGAAAATATTTACAGATATAACACAATGGGAAAGAATTTACAGATATAGCAAAATTTAAATTTTGCTTTTAAAGTAGATTATATTACTAGTAAGGGTCTACTAATGATAGACTATATCGTTGATAGAAGTCTATCAGCGATATAATCGATCATTGATAGATTTTGTTATAATTGTAATTTTTTAAAAATGTTGCTATACACTTATTTATTATCTCTAAAAGTGCCACCCAACGCAATTACTCTTTTAGAAACATATTCGCATATTGTATTTCATTGAATGGAACTTATTAATAGAGCTCTTTTCAAATATAGAAAAATGAGTTTGGTATAATAATCCTTTTTGGATATTGATTTTGGTAATTTCTAATTTTATATTTTCTAAAAAGTAGAATATATACATATTTTTGTTTTTCTGTTATTAAAAAGGCTAAAAGTCTAGGAAAACCAAAAAAAGGAACCGAAATTTATTTGATGGATCATTCACAAGATGTTTGAGACCTACCCAAAAGGAGCCCCATAGGGCTTGGTGGGAAATTTGAAGATGAAAAGCTACAATTCTAAGGATAACTTCACAAATCGCTAATATCCAAATTGCCTTACTAGGGTCGGGTATATACCCTTGACCTAATCAAGCCCTAAGAAAAAAGGAAATTCGGGCCAAAGTCCCAACAGCCAGCCTCAAGTTCGGCTAGAAGGCTAAGTTCGAGGTGAACTGTTCACTTTAAGGGGCGTGCAGAGGCATATAGGAAGCCTAATTAGTCCAAATTAACCTTTTTGGGTCTAACTCAAGAAGGAAAACGGGAAATCCTCATATAAAAATATGTTATTTTGACTTCTTCAACTTAAGTTTTCACTCTTGAAACTCTAATCAAATTAAGGTGGTGTGACAACCACTAAACGGATGTGTACAACTCTTCTATCACATTTCTTCTCAAATAAGAAAATTAAAAAAAAATTAAAAAAATAAAAATTAATCCTTAACAAATCAATGTATACAACATTATGTCTGCCAATTCAAGTTAATGCACAGTATTAAGTGGAAGCAAACCAATGCATAAGATCCATATTTATAACCAAAAAATGCATAAAATTGATCATAAGAAAGATCTCCTAATAAAGCTCTCTAGTTTTAACTAAAATTTCAGCCTAATGTCATCTTTTTCTTTTAAGTCTCACTATTTTGTATCAACCTCCATTGAATGCATGTGAAAAATATTTTTTTTTAAACTCATAGCAATTGAAATCTTAATGTCAACACTTCACCAACCTAATCTCAACTGACATGAAACATATATTCTCGATCAAAAGATAAAAGATTCGAACCTCTCATCCTGCATATTGTTTAACTTCAAAAAGAAAAAAACAAAATGCTTCTATATTTTAAATATTACACGAAAATTTTTATGAGATTTACGGTACAAGATAGTTGAAACTCAAACTAACTTCATGAGGTACTTTATCAAAACGGAGAAACGTGTTAGAAATAGGTAGACCAATAATGCACACTTTTTTTAAAAAAAAAAATTACACAACATGTGAAGTGAGCGATTTGAATCTCTAACCTTTTGGTAGATTGCTAAGCCAGTGGTTTAGTTGAGCTATATAAGCTCTTTTTAATCTTGATTTTTCTTTTTCATAAGATAGGAGAGAGATGGAACTTAGAAGTACGTAGTAACCCATTTCATAATTTAATCATTTAAAGTTACATATCTTTTTAAAACTCTAAGTTCATTTTAAAGATATTATAATACTAAAAAAAAAAAAAAAAAAAAACAAGCTGGTTCTATGGCCTTAAAACTAGACTTATATATGAGTAGAGATATTACTACACCTACAAATTATATTTCTATATCTTATTTCATTGTGTTGAACAATAATTTTACATACAAACTAAGGGTTAAAGGCAAGGCTTAAAATGTTTGGTAAATTGTTAAAACTTTGATGAACATAGCTATAGCTCCTCCACATTATCATGAGCAAGGCAATCCAATGAACAATTCAGTCTGCATATCAGAACCTTGGCTACTTTGGCTGCATAAATTACTTATTATGCCTCCCTCTCCTTCGACACCTTCTTCTTGCCATGGCTTAGTTCCACACTAGTGTATAATAAATGTATTAGCAATATGAATACAAATATTTATATATACAAACCATACTAATATGTTATATTTAAAATTGACCTTTTTCAATATATTCTAATTAAAACCAGAAAAGTTTCCAACCAAGGGTGGAATGAATAAGGTCTAAGGGGCACAATTGTCTTCCTCTCAATTTGTTTTGTATTAAAAATAATATGAAAAAGTTAGGCTAAAACCTGGCCCCAAACAACCCCGGGACATATTTGGCTTAAAGAGTAGAAATTGCGGATGGAGTGGTTAACTCCAACGCTTGTTTGGCATACGGAGTTCTTAAACCCATTGAGGGCCACACAAGTAAAAAATATCAATTTAGTGATTTATTTAACTCCTTACACTATAGACTCTACGACTAAACAACTCTACTCCTTACCTTAAACACTCCCTAAATATTTAAAATAGTGTAATATTTAGAAAGTCATTCCAAACATGCCCTTTATATCTTTAATTATAAAATTTTGACTCTGCTCATGTTTTCAATATTATCATGGGGTTTGATCATGCATGAGAAAGAATTTGTAAATTTGAAAGCTATTTTTACAATTAGATTTTGGATTTTTAGAACAAAATTTGGTGAACACACAAGATTGGGTGGATGTCTTGATTGAAAAGAAAAAGATTGAACTCATGCTCACAACAAGTATACCATAAATTCAACTAAACAAAACTATATATCACATTCTTAGTCACTAAAAAACTTAAGAACACTTATGAACATAGCCTTCAAACAGGGCCTTTGATATATGTTTTTCAATAAATTAACAGAAGAATCTTTCATTTAGAGACAATCTGAAGCAAGCCTAATATTTTAGTTTTGTTGTGATTTTTAGCAATGTTAAAGAAAGATGGTAGCCTTTAAGAATAATTGAAAAATGAGGCCTTACCTTTGCAGATAACTTTAGATTTTCATCTACAAGGAGTTTCCCCTGATTCAAAAAAATAAATAGATATTAAAATAATGCATATCTAAAATATTTAAAGTAAAAAGTAGAGTTATAAATGCATATATATACAAGCATGGACATTCAAAATATGACAGAAAGTCAAGCTTATGACTAGGAATTCTCCAAATATCTCTACAAATAGTATGATATTATCTATTTTAGGCATAAGCTTTCATGGATTGCTTTTGGTTTTACTCAAAAAGGTCTCGTCAATCCAAATAGATCCTTAGAAAGCACTAATAAACAATTTTCATAGTTGCCCTCGATATCTCTCCAATTACAAACCTTATCTTATATTTTGGTACTTCCAAGTCTTTGGAGTTTTTCTTTACTTGGTTGGCAGACTGCCCTCCCATGAGACTATCAAGCCTTTCTTACCTTCACTACCTTTAATTCTCTTTTGTAAATACAGTTTCACATTAGAGATTACTCCTCTCATTGTCAATTAGTTTTGAGATGGAATCCATGTTTCTTTAATATATGTTAGTTTTTCCTCTACCAATTTTGACCATTGATCCTCTATGTCAGATCATTCTGAACCTTGTTCAATGCTGGTTATTACAAATTTGAAGGATCCAAGAGCTTATTCAGGAACATTTTTATTGAGAATGCGACCAAAATCTCACATTGACTAAATAATGGAAAGATCATGAATTTTTTAGGAAGGACAACTATATCGAATGGTATGAGACCGTTTGAGTAAAACCAAAGCAAAACCATGAGAGTTTCTACTCAAAGTAGACAATATCATACCACTGTAGAGATATCTAGAGGTCTGTTATCCTTAACAAGTGGTATTAGAGCAAACCCTGATGTAGCCATGTCGGTGGAATCCTTATTGTTCAATGGGAGGATTGTTGAGAATGTGACCAAAGTCTAATATTGGCTAGATAAGGAAAAGATTATGGATTTATAAGGAAGGATAACTATCTCTAATGGTTGGAGGCCATTTGGGTAAAACCAAAACTAAAAGCAAAGCAATTAGAGTTTCTGCCTAAAGTGAACAATATCATATCATTGTGGAGATAACTTAGAGATATGTTATCCTTGACAATTCTATGTTTTCTTTCTGTTTTTGTTTCGTGAGCGTTATCAAAACGGCCCCTAGATTCTCTTAAGTCCTCATCAACTTACCTATGCAGCACACACCAAGTCTTGGATTATTGAGCCTTTAGATTCCATAGTTGTAATAGATTCATTTGGAGGAGGAACTTAATTAGTGAGCATCAAACAACCTATAGCAACTTTGTGTTCTTAAGAAATTACATAAGAGAGTTAGTGGCTCTCATTCTTTATATTGAATGAATTCAAAGAGGGATATGTTCTTCAGTAGCTCATACTCCAAGATTGAACAAAGATGATAGGGGATCTCTATAAAGAACCCTATGTAAAAAATGAAATGTGTCTTCATGAAGTTAGAAAAAATTATTTTTTTACTCTATACTTTGTTGAATGAATCAAATTTAACTTGTCAATCCAGGCCTAGCTTAATTTAATTATGAGACATTTGTTAATTATAAGCAATTAAGCCAAAAACTTAAGATGATAAGTTATGACATAGAACTTCCTGTTCTAATATACTATGTTTTATCAAACCAGCCTAGTATATTTTATTTTTGTTTCTTTCATATTTGTAAGTTTTATAGAATGCGACTAGGCAGTACTTTTATTTGTTGAGTTTAAGTGCTTTTTTACTTCTTCATTGGTTTTATACTCAAATTCAAGCACTCTTGTTAGGTTAATTAACTTTTCTTTTTTTTCTTTTTTTCTTTTTTTCTTTTTTTCTTTTTGTGATCTATCAGTTAGTTCATAAACAATTTTTAATTTAGATTAGAAGTATATAAATTTCACAACTTTTTAGGTTGAATCTTTTTAATAAAATTAAGATTTTGATGTTAAAATTAAATAACTCACTAAGCTGAATTAAGCTTTTAAAGAACAAATTTCAAGTATCTAAGGATGGATATGCACTCTCTCTTTCTATTGTACAATATGATCTAAAATTCACAAAGAACAATTAGTTATCTAATATGAAGAATGAACTAAGAATCTTTCATAATATGGAAATTAATTACCTTTTCAATCAGCTTATCTTTCTGCTCCTTGAATAGCTGAGCCTGTAAAAAAAAGGGTAATTTTCAACATGTTTTTATCTTCACGTATTAATTTTTACCACGAAAACTATGTCTATAAAGGTTAATCTTTTTAATGATTAACGCAATTACATTACAAGCATTACTTATCAAGTGATTTTAATTCTTACTGTCATCATTTTCACACAAAATGTGTTTATCAAAATTACTACTACACTCTTTGCTAATAAAATTTAGAAGTTGATGTTTTTATTGACACTGACATTATTGACGTTTGAAAACGTCAATTATAACATGTTTTTTTGAACGTCAAAAAAAGCAGTGATTTTAAAAAAATATTAATAAGATTGCATGGTGAATTACTCACTACCCTTATGTTGGATATGCGTTCCGACGGTTTAGCTTGACATTTTAATAGAGATAAGACAATAGACCTTGTGTCTTCTAGATTTTATTAGCCATAGCTTTGAAAAGATGTCCAAATGTTGGATATTATATTAAATTTGTCTTCACCTATCAATTTAAGCTTTTGGGTCAATCGGCGATTTAACATGGTAACAGAGTTCATAAAGCCCAAACGGGTATTCAGTCCGATAAAATAAAATTAGGATCCGATCAAGAATGGTGAACCCAAAAGAGACACCATCTTGAGGGGGCATATTGAGGATCTCACATTGAAAAAATTAAGTGACCTCACGCCCTTAATAAGATAGATAGGTTACTCCTCTCATTGCCAATTGATTTTGAGATGAACTTCATACTATTTAAACAAAATTATGTCAAAGCTTTGTTGCACTATCAAACAACCAAAAAGAACATCCACTATTGCGAGGCTATGCAGTATACACTCATTTACCAACACCCTAACTTGTTATGAGAGGATCTATCTAGGGACTTTGTCCTTGTTTTACCTTACACTTAAAAAAGGTTTGATACAATATTATGGTGGATCGTTTTAGTAAAATGACACATTTTATTGCGTGTAAAAGGTCTAATGACGTTTATATTGCAAACCTTTTTTCAGAAAAGTGTTTCGTCTACGAGGTATTCCAAAGTCCATAGTTTTTGACCTAGATGTAAAGTTCGTAATAAATCATCTTTTGGAGAAGTTTGTGAAGAAAAATTTGATTCTAAGTATAGCACCACTAGCCAACTCCGAACAGATGGTCAATCCGAAGTCACCAATAATTTTAGTTAT
Organism: Lagenaria siceraria; assembly: GCA_002890555.2. Taxonomy (NCBI): domain Eukaryota; kingdom Viridiplantae; phylum Streptophyta; class Magnoliopsida; order Cucurbitales; family Cucurbitaceae; genus Lagenaria; species Lagenaria siceraria. Next base: position 5,905,942 of record CM016488.1, read on the forward strand.
GGTTAATGGCTGAGGTTGATATGTCATATTACTAGTTAGGGGCAATCTTTTGGGACTAAAATGTGGAGTTTAGTGTTGTGGATAAACATGAGTTCTATTATCTCAAAATTAATTGGAAAGAGAAGGAATAACATGTATCGTTTTAAAGATTGTGAGGTCTTTTCCTATCTTATCAACATGGGATCCTCTTAAGAGTGCAACAGATAAGATTCGTGGTTAAAGCTAGTCATTTCTTGCCGGCTCTTTCTTTAGATGATGATCCATGGAGATGTCTAGTTCAGGAAAATTACATGGAGAGGATGTGCGTCCTAGATATTGGTCTCTTTCTGTTGGAGCGTGACCAAAGTCCCACATTGGATAGATAAGTGAAAGATCCATAATATATAAAGAGGACGACTATCTCCAAAGGTACGAGGCCTTTTGGGTGAAATAGAAAAACAAACCCACGAAGGTTATGTCCAAAGTGGACAATATCAAACCATTGTGGAGATATGTTAAAGGGGGTTCATGGTCCCTAGTTACAAGTGGTATCAGAGTCATGCCCCTTAGACTTAGTCGTGTCGGTATACCTCGATGACATAGTCATCGTGATATGTGGAAGAGGAGTTGACTTGGTTAAAACTGATTGCTCAGGAGAAATCACGAATGGATGACTACTCCAAAGTCCTAGGCTATATAAAGGGAAGATCCATGTTATATGAGTTAGGACAACATATCTTTAATGTTATAAGGTCATTTAGGGTGAAACCAAAAATAAAGCCATGAGATTTATGTCCAAAGTGGACAATATCAAACCTTTGTGGAGATTCGTTGTCCCTAACACTTCCTTTGGTCGGTTCAACTTAGATCTTGTTTGGAGTGAGCTTTTCTCGTGTTCTTCCCATTTGGCTTTTGAGTTTTTTTTCTTCTTGTTTATGCTTCTTGTTCTTTTGTTTGTTTTGTAGTCCGAATAGAAGAAACTTGTTCTCTTACAACACTCAAGAACACATAGGAGAAGAAAGTTGTTCCCTTGAACTCTCTTTGAATTGCTTTGCTTACAATTTTCTTGAATTCAGTTTATTTGGCTGAGTTAGAAATGAGAAAAATGGTCTCTTTATAAGAAACCAATAGACACTCCTTTCATACATATAGAAATTATAAGTTCGTGTACTGTAGTACATAAACTAGCTTAATTAATTTCTAAAAGCTAAGCTAATAAGAGTGTAAAGAGAGAAGTTAGTTAAAGTGTAAAGATTGTATCAATTAAACATCTAAACTAATAATTTTATCAATTTGAACTCTAAATTTTCGTAAGTATATCAACTTATATTCTTTATTACGTTTCATTAGAATAAACATCGTGGGAGACTTATAACTTTAACAATTAATAAGTGAATCAATTTAAACTCACCATTAGTAGTTTCTTTGAAAATCGTCTCTAATCATCCATTCGGTTAATCCAACGTTTGAGTAAGTCTACACGTATGTAGAAATTGATGCATGAACAATTTCCAAAGATAATCTTAATAATGGATCTCAATTGATTCACTTATGAAAATTTAGCAGTTTAGGCCCCGTTTGGTAACTATTTGAGTTTTTGGTTCCTAGCTTTTGAAAATTAAGCCTATAAACATCATTTTTCTACCTCTAGATTCTCTTGTATTGTTATCTATTCTCTACCAATGTTTTCAAAAATCAAGCCAAATTTTGAAAACTAAAACAAGTAGTTTCTTAAAAACTTGTTTTTGTTTTTGGAATTTAACTAAGAATTTTAACCCTATGCAAACCATGGCAAGAACTTAAGAGGAAATAGACTTAATTTTCAAAAATCAAAAATTCAAATTCAAATGGTTACCGAACGATCCTTAATTAGTGAAATTATAAGTCTCGCACGATATTCTTTAAAAGAAACTTGGGGTATGGTATAAATCTTGATCAAGCTGAGATCTCATATGATTATCAAAATTTAGCAAACATTAATATTAACTATTTAGATTTTTTTTTTTTTTTTTTGGTCATAGTTAAAAGGATTTTCCTAAGCACATATTCTAACTTTGAAGTTAAATAATAATTATAATATGAAAATAATCAAATTCTTATTTAACATACAGAAATAATTAACGAAAAAAATATATTAGTATGGGAATTTTGAAACGTACCTTAGTTTCTCTAATACGGGTTAAGCTATGTACCAATTGTCTTTCAATCTCTCGAAGTTCCTCAAATGAACAAGAATCCAACCCACGTCCCAAAAGCTTCCTAAGACCATGCAAAATTCAAAATAATACTCAATAATATGAATTAACCTAATAAAACATTATTATATATATATATATATATATTACTAACTATATTGAAGAATATGGTTTAAATTGCATTACTGTTGTGATTTCTCAAGTTGCTCGATTTTCTTTGCAGTCATGTCAGCTTCTTGCTTCAGTTGCTGCATAGAGATTGATGCAACGAGTTCGTGTTAGCTCGAATCCATGATTAAACAAAGAAAATCTATTTTACAGTTAAGAGGACACTCTCTACAACAAAATTCTATTTCAAACGATATTTAAAAGCTCTAAAATAGAGTCTTTGTAAATTTTAATTAGCTTTTGCTTAAAAAATACTTCTATTCTTTCAAAAGTTGTAATATTATCCTTGACCTTTTATAAACATTTCAAAACCATAGTTCGAGTAGAAATGGTTAGAATGTTAGATGAAAAATGAGACCTAAAACGATGTATTCATGGCTTGGAATGAAAATTTAGACACAAGCAATACCACCCTTTTTTAGGTCACCGCCACACCCAATAGATCCCAATTTTCATAAAAAAAATTATAAGAGATTTCTTACTCAATGATTGTTTTAAAATACATTAATTCCTCTAAATTGGTTGTTAGATATTTAGGGTTGTTTTCAAATATAGAAAAATGAGTCAAATTATTTACAAATATAGAAAATTCTCACTGTCTATCACTGATAGATAATGAAAATTTTTAAATAATTTGATATTTTTTCTATTTATAATAAATTTTCTAATATTTATCTATTAAATTTGCACCCTAATATAAGATTTTCTTTCATCGTTTCCTTACATTACATACATACCAACACATGTATATTCAAAATAAAAGTAGACAGAAATTATCATGTTCATTTACCACATAAAACATATTGTAACATAATCCACAAAAAAAAAAAAAAAAAAAAAAAAAAAAAAAAAAAAACCTATCATATATTTGCTTTAAGAAATTTGTATGCTATTAGAAACAAGATAGATAGCAAAATAATAAATAATGGAATAAAAAAAGTCATAAAGACTACAGATTTACTTGGGAAAAAGAATTAGCAACCGTAACACAAACCCTAAAAATTTGCTATCCAAAAGTCTCATCGCAGTCATCTTAAGTCAAATCATACTGATTTCAAGTCACTTCATCTGACTTTCTTTCTTTTTGAGTTTTTAAGGTTGACATAGTTTATTTTATTTTATTTTTTTACATATATTTTTTAATTTTAAGAAGTAGAAAATTGAACTATCAACGTTTGAGATAATAATTAGTGACTTTATCTATTGCACTATGCTTATCTAGATTAACGTAACTTATATTTTAGGTTAAGCTTCTCAAATTGACACGTAATATAACAGTGTTTAGAATACTACTTTGGTCTCTATACTTTCAATTATTCCGATTTAGTTCATATGTTTTAAATATTTTAAGTTAAGCTTCTTTACTAGCATTTCTTTTATGTTTTGGAAATATATTCACATTGTGTCCTTGTTTTTGTATGAAAACTATGAGAATTATTTAACCAACTGAATAAGAATTTACTTCAATAGACGAATTAAAAAATTTACAAATAACTGACTTTAAAATTTATTAAAAATATAGTGACTATGTTTAAACATTTGAAAATAACATATAAAGTTGAAAGCTTAAGTGCCAATGAGACTCCTTTTAAAGTTTAGGGACTTACGAGATACACTTTTTAAGTACTTAATTAAAAAAAAAGTTTATAAATAAAATAGACACACAAACGTAATGGAGTTTGGTGAAAGAAAAAACCTGCATATATTCTTCTGATCGAAAAGGGTTGGTTTGTCCATCTTTCCCGTACTTACGGTAGCGTTCGATTGTCTTTTGCATGCTAAACCATTAAGAAAAAAGTTATGAAAATTTTAATATAATTCTAATTCAAGTGATAAATAAACCAAAGTAAATTCAAACAATACTTAGCTATTAATTTAAAACTATATAACAATTATATCTTTATAGAAAGAAATTGAAACCTCGAAGTGAGCTGTGGCTATGTGACCTCTCACACTGATATTGTAACATTTGTATTTCTATACTACCCTCAATTAACATTAATTCATTTTTTAATTTGTTTTAAAAGTTGGATAATACATATTATTCTTAGTTGAATAGTTTATAATAATCTTTCTCATTTGATCCAGCCAGAATTGAGTGGGATCTCCATTCACTTTCTTTATCTTTTTAAAATCCCAACATCTGTATGTAATAATGTTGAGAAGCTTGAAAAGGAATTAAGGGTCTATTAGGATTGACTTTCTAAATGTTTAAACACTTAAAAAGTCAATCCAAACGAGTCTTATATTGAATATCATCTTGTCAAATGAGAGGTTGTGTCGAAATTAGAGGTGGCAAGAGGTTTAAGCATTGACATCTTGAGATGATAGATAGACTATCAGCTTTGTTGACTAAATGGTTGTGGTGGTTCTCTAAAGAGATCTTATGCTCTTTGATATAGAATCATTGTGAAGTCGATATGTGTTGCAAATGACTTTTAACCACTTGGGTCTATAGCCCATAGCAAGTCTTTATATAGGAGACTTTAATTGTCTCAAATTGAACGATTGTGACTTGGAAAGAGAGTATATATATATATAGAGCTCTTTAAGATACTTGTAAAAGTGAATAGAGTGGTAGTTAAGTCTCTTCCTCCCATACATGTGTTGTTGTTGCACGTTTGCTTAGGCAGGCGAACTCAAGTATTGGGTTTCTTAAACTATGTTGGTAGTTGTAACTACACCCTCGAACTTTTAACTTTTAATTGTAAAAGTTGAGCCCGCCCCCAAATTTTCTCAAATATTAAAATTGGACCCTTAAAATTACAATAGTTGTAGAAATTGAACCGTCCAACTTAGAAAATTGTTATAATTTCTATAATTATTTAAGTTTGAAAGCTAAATTTTTTAACTAAAATCTTGAGGGGTGAAAATGAGTTAAGTAGTGAATAAGTCTAACTATATTAATTCTTTGAAGATACCTAAATGAAAGAGTTAAGGATAGAATTGTGACAAGACCTTTAATCCAAGGGGTCACAGATGCTCTAGCACCTACGTCCTGACAAAGCGTAGGGCCTATGCCTTATTACAGGTTTTTTTTTCATATATTATTTTACAGAATCTCTACATAGTAGCTAAACAAGTTCCCACACAATCAAATGTAACCCTACATATTTTCAACCTTGTTTAATACACGGGTTGTTTGACCATCTCAAATGTAATCTGAATTACTAGGAATTTGAGGAGTGTTAGAATAAGTGAGGAATCAAGGGTGGAAATAGAAATGAGATTGTGTAGCGTAAAAACGGTAGAAAAGAGGGTTGAGTTGAAAACTATGGGAATGGAATGAATTTAGTATTAGAAATCAAGCTCAAAATGCTCGATCCAAATATGAGATTTGGTTGCATTAAATTATAAGCTCATTCTATTACGGATCCTCAAATAGCCTCTTAGACCATCTTTTTAGTCTTGCAATATGGGAAAAAGGAGGAAGAGGGTTAGAGTTTCACATGTTTTTTTTCCTACTTTTTCTTTAAGTTGAATTATAAGATCAGTCATTAAATTTTTGTTTTTGAGGTCAAATAGGATTGAGGCTCTCACGTAGAAAAATTCAAGGGATTTCACAATAATGTTTATAGGAAACATGAGCTCATTACTCTCTCATATCTTTGAACTTTAAAAAGTATCTCCTACATCATTGAATTTTCAGTTTTGTGTCTAATAAGTTTTTTAAGGCATTGCTTGATAACCATTTGATTTTTTGTTTTCGGTTTTTGAAAATTAAGCGTGTAAACACTACTTGCATTTATTGATTTCTTTGTTTTGTTGTCTACACTTTAGGAGTGTTTTCAAAATTCAAACCAAAGTTTGAAAACTAAAAAAAGTAATTTTTAAATACTTGTTTTTGTTTTTGGAATTTGGCTAGGAATTTTATTGTTTATTTTGGAAAGATGAAAATCATTATTAAGAAATTGTGAGAAAACCAGCATTTTTCAAAAACTAATAATCCAAATACAAATAGCTATCAAATAAGGCCTAAATTTTTGACTTTGTGTATGAGCTTTTAGTTATGTGGCAAGTAGGTTCTTGACATATTCGACATTTTTTAAAATTTACAAACCTATTGAATACAAAATTGTAAGTTTAATGTTTTATTAGACACAAAATTCAATTTTATGCCTAACAAATTCATTAATTTTTAAATTGTTGATTACATTATGGACCTATTAGATACAAAATAGAAAATTGAAAGACCTATGTGACATTTTTAAAATTTATAGAACTATATTAGATACAAACTAAAAGTTGAATGACTTATTAGATACTTTTTAAAATTCAATCCACGTTAAAGAGTTCAAATTAGATGTCATTCTTATTTAACTTAATATTAATTAAGTCCTAGGTTTCTTTTTCCTAATACTTATTACATATATTAATTGTATGCCTGATTTCTTTTTCTAGGGCTGTGTTGTAGCTTAAATTTTTGTCGCTAATAAATAATTATTCTTGTCTTGTTTAATTAACCATTCTATGTTTAATGCTTGTTATTGTTTGATTACCAATTATATGTTTGTGTGTGTGGGTTAGGGATTCAATTTGAGATCAAGAGACAAATTAATAAGATAGAGATATTTATGAATGAAATTATATGTATTTAAAGGTTAATGATCATATTTATTATAAAAAAAAAAAAAAAGAAAAGAGACCTGTAGGTGTGAATTTTCTAATCCTATTGGGTTTTCTAATACATTTGAAGTTGTTACAAAGAAATAGGGAAATTAGCTAATAGAATTTTATTATTAGATTAGTAAGAAAAATAATCTAAAGGAAATTGCTAGCAACTTAAGGGAAGATCTATATTTTTTATCAGTGTTATATCTTTTTTACTCCTTTGATCATAAATTATGGTTAAATATTTTTTCTCCATTCTCTTTACCTTTACCATATTATCAAATACATTAAAATATAGTTAATTTAATAATTATTTAAAAATTAATCATTTCCATGTTAATCCCTACCCTCTCACTTACTTGTAACACTTTAGACACTTGGAGAATCCATAACTCTCAATGTAATTCTTGACCTAAGATTTAATTTGTCTGAGAATTATCATTTCTACATATATTTTCTTTTTTTTACCTAATTTATATATATTGTCTAATAAACTAAAGCTTCAATATCTTAAAATCAAGGATTATGAATAAAAATGAAGATAGAAACATAGATCCATAGTCAAACTAAAAGAGATTATCCAAAACTTATTGCACAAATGCATGCAAAAAAGCTCAAATATTGGTAATAAAAGCACAAAAATGTTCTAAAAAATATTAGTTACTATAGCCTAAAGAGAAGGATTAAAAATTTAAACATGACTAAATTAAACCACATTTCTTATTTCAAGAACCCTCTACACACCTAGAAACTCCTTTTTTTCTTTCCATTCAAATATTTCAAAAAGAAAGAAAAATTAAACAAAGAATAAATTGTCATAAAAATGAAAACAAAAACAATAAATAAATAAATATATATATATATATATATATATATATATATATATGAAGCACAAATGACATGAAAGATATGAAAAGCATATACTAAAAGAAAATATGTATAGTGCTAGTGAGAAAATAAGATAACCCTAAAAAAAAAACTAAGTATTGTACGTAAAAAAAGCATCAATAATTATATTAAAGAAAATTTTCAGAAAAAATGTCAAACTATTTATAGAAAATAGCAAAAAAAAAAAATATTGATAGACTTCTATCAGCATCTATCAATGATAGAGTTATATCATTTCTATTACGGATAGATCCTGATAGACTTTTATCAGCGTCTATCACAACTATTTAAAAATTTTGCTATTTTGTTTAAATAGTTTTCCTTATTTTTCTATTTTTAAAAAACACCCCCTTACATTAATGTAGATGGAAATTTTATTTATTTATTTATTTATTTTTAAAAAAGTGCACGATAAGCTTCTATGGCAAAAAGCAAGAAAATACATTATCTTTGAAATTTTAGTTAAGCTTTTGAAAATGTTCTTAAAAATGTAAGAGAGTGGCAAGCATAAATTAGTATTGAATGAATTTACTTTTTAATGAATTAATAATCATTAAAAGGAAAATAAAAATGAAAAATAATATGATATGAGGAAGGGAAGTTATGCAATGAGAAATAATTTATGTAACAGACAATGGATAAAGAAGTCAGAGTGAAAGAAGGTAAAGAGATAAAAAGAAATGGCAGAAAGGAAACAGTTTTATAAGAAAAAAGACATCATTAAAAAAAAAAAAAAAAAAAAAAAAAAAAAAAATAGTCATTATTTATTATTATTATTTTTTTAAAGAAGTGAAGAAAGATCGAGAATGTAAGGCATATTAATTATAATAGAAACTATGTAAAATTAAAAAACAAACAAACAAAAACATGAGTATTCTTTAATGATCATAGTCTAGAAAAATCATTGCAATTTATCGAACATATTCAATAAATTTATCAAAAACATGAATTTTCACCTTATATAGCCTAAAACCTAACAATATCGAGAAGGAATCTTGATATGGTGGTTAAGGGTTTGAAATATATATAGATATATTTCAATCTACTCGATAATTAAAATTAAAATAAATAAAGAGATATACTAGCTACTAAAGACACAAATAAGTTTAACTCGAGTCTTCTTAATAAGTATACATTAAAAAAAGTTAACGACTTATTAAGAATTCAATTAGCGTTTAGTGTCACTTTTTCTAGGACTATGCTAATACATAAAATGTGTATATGGTGTATTTTCTAGAGTATGAACCAGCAAATTTTAAAAAACATTCTAAAAGTGGGCAATAATTTACCAATATGTAAGGCAAGGATATTTTATTAATTGCATGTCAATTTTGTATAGAAAAATGGTAGAAATTATATATTGGAAGATTTGACTAAGAATTTATGTAAGTAAAAAACATAAATTATTATCAAATAACTGTACTTTTAATGAACAAATAGGTAAAAAAGAAAAAAGCTTGGGGGAAAGAGGGTAAATTATAGAATGTACCGTAACAAAATGATTGAAAGTGAGCGAAAATAAGTAAAAATTCAAAAAAAAAGGGTAAAAAATACTTTTTTGAAAGAGATTATTTCTTCTGCTCAATAATTAATCATTAAACCTATTTGAACAAATAATAATATTCATTAATAAAAGAAATAGAGAAATAATTAAGTAAACTATATATATGAAACATGTTTCCCTTTCTCTTACAATAAAACCAAAAAAACACACATAGTACATGAAATAATTCATATAAATTTATATATGCATCAAGATGAATATAATTAATTAATGGGTAAGATTATTAATATCCAAATTGCAATATACTCCTCCCAATGCAACAAAAGTAATGTAAAAGGACCATTATTAGCAAAATTCTTTTAGAATTATACCCTCAAGAAAAAGAAAAAAAAAAAGTACAATTGACCCATAAAATCATAGTCTTAAAATAACATAATAATTCAAACAACAGCACATAGTTTATGTCTATGGAAATTATATTAAAAAAAAAAAAAAAAAAAAAAAAAAAAAAAAAAAAAAGAAAGTGCTGCGGTTTCCCAGAAGGGAAAATCTTGCAAAATCGTAGATGAAATCTAAGAGGTACAATTTTGGAATAAATAATCACTGTGAAAGGTAGATATGGTTGAGATTTTAACTTTTTTTTTTTTTTTTTTTTTTTTTTTTTTTACCATTATCGTCCTTTTAAATTTTAATTCATCAATAAAAATTAAAAGAAATTGATGAGAAAAATGGGACTTACTCGGAGCTTGAGAACTCATAGAGCCTTCCTTTTTGGGAGAAAATGATGACAGAAACTTCAGCATCACAAAGAACAGATAATTCATAAGCTTTTTTCAGAAGCCCATTTCTCCTCTTTGAGAATGTCACTTGACGACTTGTCGAATTTTCAATTCGTTTCATTTCTACTTTTCCTCGAACCATGTCGTTCTTTCGAATTTATATCCCTAAAAAAAAAAAAGAAAAAAAATTGTATTTATTAGATAAAGAAATTCAGATGGGATTAATTCCAAATTTATTGGACAGAAAAAAAAATTGGGAAGATTCTCACTTGAAAGGGTTAATTGTGATTGAGCTCCAAAGAGGGATAAGAAAAAACAGCAAGAAATCAGAAAATTATGGCATAATTTATTTTTATGCCAATAAAGGAAAGATAAGAGAAACTGATCAGAAGAACAATCAAATAAATCAATTAATTTTCCTTTTTTTGGGGGGGATTTTGGATTTTTATTTGAGAACCCAGAAGAGATTTTGAGGGAATAAAGGGAAAAAATGGGGGTTTTAGTGCAATTAAATGAGAACCCACCAAGGATTTTCAAAGAAAAAAGAAAATGATGAACAAAATTTTAGAAAAAAGAAGAAGAAGAAGAAGAAGAAGAAGAATGTGTTTTAGTGAGAAAAGAGTTGAAAAATGGAAAGAAAAAACCCTAATGAGGAAGGAATTGAAATGACAAAGAAAATAAAGGAAGCCTATGATTGTGGGTTGGAATCTATCCTCAACCAACAAAAGCATTTTACTTTCTCTTTCCATGCAACTATATATATATATATATATATATTTTTTTTTTTTTTTTTTTTCCTTGACTGGACTAATTACCAAAAACAATAATAAGTGTTTTTTTTTTTAAAATAAAAACAAAATTTATATTTAATGAAGCAAACAATGTGGTGCCAATAATAATGTAATTCAGTCTTCATTAGCATTTATTAATATTACTTTTATTCATTTCCAAAAATTAAGGAGAAAAAACAAAAACACACCTGTTATTTGGCCAAATCTCAATTATTGTAAGTAGCATTTTTTATGATTAAAATATTATTTTGGTTTATATACTTTGATGTTTGTTCAATTTTAATCATTGTACTTTCGATAAATCTTAATTTTAATCTTCAATACTAGTTTATTGTTGATTTTTTTTAAAGAAATTGTTATCTATTAGTATTTTTATTATAAATTTTGAAAGTATGTTAACATATTATATTTTCTTGCATAAAAACTATTAATATTATTATTTAACTAATTTCGGTAAAAAAATAACTTTTAAAGACTCAATTTAAGATTTATTGAAAGTACAGGAACCAACATGATATTTTAACATTTTTTAGTACAAATGAGGTGAGAGAATTTGAACAACAAATCTTTTGATTCTCATCACGTACTGATGTTAGTTGAGCTAAATTCTTTTTGACTATTTTTATTTTTATTTTTGAATAGAATAAGTGAGAGTAGAAAGATTGAAATTCAACATTCGACTTACAAAATAAGTATAGATAAATTATAGTCGAGAGAGTTGAATATCAACTAATTATGGGAGACAAAACCCATAATAATAATTATTAAAGAGGAATTAATGGAAAAGGCTTAAACGGTGTAGAAATATAAATTAACAAAAAGAAAAAAATTGTTAATATGACAAAGAGTACAATGATCTATCAATAAGTGATCGATATTTTTTATAATACAAAGGGAAAATTTTAAAAATAAAAAATATGGAAAATTATTTACACAAAATAACAAAATTTTTAGATAATTGTGATAGACGTTGATAGAAGTCTATTAAGGTCTATCAGTGATAGAAATGATAGAAGTCTATCTCTGATAGATGTTGATAGAAGTCTATCAATGTCTATCAATATATATTTTTTTTTACTATTTTCTGTAAATAGTTTGACATTTTTCTATCTGTAAAAATTTTCCTAATATAAAGCACTACTCTTGATGAAATATCTATGTTTGAATTCTCTCATCTAATATGTGTTGAATTATATATATATATATATATATATATATATATATATATATATATATATATATATATATATATATAAATAAAGATAAATATTATTATTTAAGCATGTTTGAAACAATAGTTTTCATTTGGAATTGTCATTTTAGTGGTTGATGATTTAGTCTCTATATTTTCAATTTAGACATTGTGCTTTAGTATGTAATGATTTATAAGTTTCTATACTTTTAAATTTGTAAAAAAATTTAAATTATGCCCATAAAAATATCCATGGGAAATAAACAATTTTTTTATTATTTAACAATTTAAACTTTGTAACTTATAAACACGTTAAGTCCCCCGTTGTTTTATTGATCTACCTCTATAAGAAAATTCATTAAATCTTTTACAATTATTTTTACGATAAAGGCTAAATTGTCTTAGATTTTAAACTACAAAGATTAAATTGTTACATACTAAAGTTAATGACTAAACTATCATAAAATTAAAAGTACACAAATTAAATTGTTATAAATCAAAGTTTGGAGATTAAAGTGTTATTTCCATGAAAGTTTAGGAACTAAAAGTAATTTTTATCTTTATTATTTATTGTTGGTTAGAACTGGAACTTAGGAATGTGGAAATAATAAGTTCTCGCTTTCTTTCCCTCTTGAGTATTCAAGAGATTTAGTACGTGTCAATTAGCGTTGATTTATGCAGGTTGGAAATACAATAATTTTTATTAGTTTATTATTAAAAACAAGGTTAAAAATGTCTGAAAAACTTTCACAAATTTGTAATCACTAAGTCATTAAATTTCAACATGTAACAATTTAATCCATATACTTTCGATTTTGTAACAATCTAGTCTCTATTATGAAAAAATCTCATCAAACTTAACTATCAGTTTTGATTATGTAACGACTTAGACTTTATAACTTATAAATAAACTTGAACCGGTCTTAATTAGTTTTAACAAATTTCAATAGTATTTTTCACAATAAAGACTACATTAGAAATTGAAAAATATATAGATTAATTTAATACTTATTAAAATTAAAAAAGTAAATTATTACAAATTTAAAACTAAATTAAGATAGTAAAATAATATTTCCTAAAAATTTTATGAGACCAAAAGTAAATTAAAGACATAAATAAGGCACCCGAAGATGGATTTAAGCCAGACAGACAAGGTATGAATTTGCGTGCATACAACCTCGGTGCTTCTCTCATTTTGGTAAAATTAAGGCCCCAAAAAAAGCAGACACAATTCAATTTGACACTGAAATATAATATATATAAATATATATATATATATATATATTATAAATTAAAACCCTTTATTTTATTTTAATTTCCTTGTCTTAAGGATGTGTTTAATTTGTGATAAAAAAAAAGTTAACGCCCGACAATTTTGTGGGTGAAAGACCAATGAGAATCCGACAGCACAATCGTCAATGTGGTCCCCACGATGTTACTTCCACCAATGGGGTGTGACGGTCACGTGATCTCCTCGTCCGGCGTGCTAACTTCTAAGCCCACTCTCTTCCTTGGAGAAATTGACTTCGACCTGACTTTTAGTTAAATATTTATGGTCATCAATATTATTTTTATTTTTATTTTTATTTTTATTTTGCTAAGTTTTGAAATAAGATTTTATTGGCTTCTGTCACTTTACCTAATTTAAGAAGGATAGATTTTTTTTTTATATATTATTATTATTATAGGCTAACTTTAAATTGAAATAAACTAGTATTTTAATAGTAGATTCAATTATTGAAATACCATAATTTTTTTCATCAAATTACATTTGAGGAATAAAAAATCATAAATGTTGAGTTTTAATTTTATTTTTGCTGCTAAATTGTTTTCAATATTTTAAACTTGTACGTTTAAAAAATGATTATAAGCCTTCGAGCTAGTTAAATTGATTAACAGAAAAAAAATGTTATTAAATTAAATTAGGACTTTTTACATAAATAGCCTAAATAAATATACCTAATTAATTATACAATTGCAACCCAATGACTTGTTTGGAATGACTTAGAAAAAAATATTTTTCAAAAATTTATTTTTATTTAAACACTTTTGGTCGACATAGGTGGTGGCAGTCAGAGTTGGCCAACGACGGTTGCCTAAGGTGGCAGCCGGAGTTGGCCGATGGTGGTTGTCAAAAATGGTGTTAAGAAGTTGGCTAACGAACTTCCTAAGTTAAATTAGGGAAAAAAAAAAAGAGAGGTAACCATGAGTTTGAATAGCCCATGGGAAAAAATGTGGGAAGCCAATGATTCCTAGATCCTTATTCCAAACCAGGGTTGGGCTTAGGATGTCTAATTCATCCAATCCTAACCCTTGAAACAAACACCCCCTTAGTATTTGGAAATAATGAAAAATTGAAGGTCTTGTTTTATAATCATTTGGTGTTTTGTTTTCAAGTCTACAAACACCTTTTTCATCTTGTTGTTTGTAGATTTATTGAGATAAGCCAAGATCGAGAGTCTAGAGAGACAAGAGACTATAAACAAAGGTAGCTTAGAGGAGTCATGAGGGGACCTCAACCTAGAGTGAGCTTAAAGGAGCTCATAGAATCCATGAGGATGCTCAGCCTAAATTGAGCTCATATAAGACCCATGAAGGAGCTAGAGTGTGAACTCAAATACCCGTAAAAGAGTTATAATGAGCTCAGAGGATCCTTGAGGGAGCCTAGAGTGAGTTTAGAGGACAGAGCTTTTAGTGAGCTTAGATGACACATGGGGAGCTTTAGCTTAGACAACCTATGGAAGAGCTTAGAGATAGCTTAGAGAACCCATGGGAAGCCTAGGGGGAACTTAGAGAACCCACAAGAGAGTCTAGAGTGTGAGCTTAAAGGACCTATTAGGGAGCTAGAGGGTGAGCTCAAAGAAACCATGAAGGAACTAGAGTGTGAGCTTAGAAGACCAATGGAGAGCCTAAAGGGAGCTCAAAGGGAGCCAGTAGTATTCAGAGAATCCTTGAGAAAGCTTAGCAGGTAGCTTGGAGGACCAAGGGAGCCTAATGATCAGAAAATCCATGTAAGAGTCTATTAGTACCCATGAAGGACCTAGAAGTCACATGGAGGACCTTAGAGGACCCATAGAAGACTTAGAAGTTACTTGGAGAACCCATGGAAGACCTCTACAAGACCCATAAGAGGACTTAGGAGTCAAATGAGGGACATTGGAGAACCCATGGAAGACCTCTACAATATCCATGGAGGACCCCTGTAGTATCCATGAAGGACTTACGGGTCATATGGAAGACTTTGAAGGACCCATGAAATACCTTTGCATGACTTATGGAGGACTTAGAGTTACATGGGGGACCTTTGAAGAACATGAAAAACTTCTGTAGAACCTATGGAGGACTTAATAGTCTCATAGAGGACCTTGGAGAACCCATGAGGGGCATTTGCAGGACCTATGGAAGACTTCAGAGTGATTAAGTTTGAAATCATTCAATCTCAACGGACGGTCCATAAAGGAATCGTTGAAGAATTGAGTGGATGATGCACTTAACCATCGATTACAACCTCAAGTGGTGGTAGTGTAACCACCCAACAAGTATTAACTCAATGATTCTAAAAACCAAAGATGGCAATTATAGGCCAAGCACGGCCAAGCATTAGTTACGTATTACTATCCCATACAAATGGCCAAAGTCATTAGTTGAAGGGACACCTATAATCTTCTACTATTTTCTATTTTAAGTAACTCACAAATTCGAGACTAACTTGAGCATTTGAGTGTATTGCTTGACACCACAACAGTTTAATTTCTCTTGTCTTGCAAACACTTGGACTATTTCCCCTATAATACAAATTAATGGTTGATCCATGTTTCTTGCATCAATACACTTCTAAATTTCTTGCTTTGTCATCTTTTTTTACCGATATTTTTAAAAACCAAGCAAAATTTTGAAAACTAAAAAAAATAGTTTTTAGAAACTTGTATTATTTATTTATTTTTTTAATAGAATTTAGCTAAGATTCAACTCTTTTTACTTAAGAAATATGCAAATCATGGAAGAATTTGATAGAAAATAGGATTAATATTCAAAAACTAAAAACAAAAATACTAAATTCCCTAATAAAAAAACCAACAAAAATATGAAAACAATGTTTGGATATGTATTTAGTAACAAATAAAGAAATCAGGATTCAATTTAATCAATTATTAGAAAAATATTGTAGTTTTAATAAGTTTGTCTCTTCAATAAATAAACTTTTTCAAAATAAATTTGGAGGAAAATATAAGTTTTGGTTACTTTCTATTTGGTCCATATATTTCATAATGTTATACATTTAGTTCTTAAATTTTGAATTTGTTTTCAATTTAATTTTTAAGTTTCAAAATGTTACAATTTTACTTTTGAGATTTGAGTTTTGTTTCAATTTGGTCCCTAAGTTTAAGATTTTACACTTTTAACCTCGATTTTTCATTAAATACTCACTTTCAGCCATTGATTTCAATGTCTATTAATTAAATTAAAATAATTATGAAGTGAAATTTTAAATTAAATTTTAATAGTAATGAAAATTAGTAAAATTTAATTAAATATAATTATTTTAAATTAATTAACATACATTAACATTAAAGATAGAAAATGAGTATTTAGTGAAAAATTAAGGTTAAAAGTGTAAATCTTGAAACATAGGGACCAAATTGAAACAAAACTCAAATCTCAAGAGTAAAATTATAATATTTTGAAACCTAAAACCAAAATCAAAACTTAAGAATTGAATGTATAATATTTTAAAACGTAAGGACCAAATAGAGACTAAACCCAAAATCTAGTGACCAAAAATGCATTTTTCCCTCAAATTTTAATGCAAGTTTGTCTTACTCAATGATGAAAATATCTGTCGATATGTCGATATATCCATAAATTGAAGAGTTCGATATCGATATTAAATATCTATAGATATCTCCAACATCTTTTATTAATACTTGTAAACATAAAAAATGTCATCTATTTAATCCAATATGAACAGAAATACTAATAACAATATTCATAACTTAGTTTGAGAGTAAAGACAATTTAATTATTAATTTAAATTTCTTTTATAAAATTCATAAATTATAAAAATATTCATTGATATCAATATTTTATCGATATATCTATCAAATTAAAATGTCGTTATCAACATCGACATCGATATTTTAATCATCGATCTCACTCAACCAAAAGTTGAATAGACGTGGAAATTGGTTGAGTTGGTATGTTATGCGACCCCGCCAACTTCCTTGAAACTAAGTTGGCGCATTCTCCATATTTATTATTGTTGTTTTTTTTATTAAAAAATACCAACTTTTTTCACTTTTTTTTATTTTTCTTTTAAATTTTAAAATTTTAAATAGTAAATATTATCAGAACTTTTGCATTAAAGAAATTAAAATTTAAATATTTTTCTTCTCTTCTAAAGTACAATAATTCAGTTTAAGAAAAAAGTACAATAATTACAATTTCTTTATTTTCAAAAAATAAATAAACAAATAAACAAATAAAATAATTACAATATATTTTAATTTTTCTTTAAAAAATGGAAATTTTTTTATTAAAGAAAATTGGCAGGAAATTTTTTAATCACATATTTTATTCAAAATCCCTATCCGTCTTTTATTTTTTCTCCCACCTCTCTTTAATCAGTCTAAATTTAAATAAGTAAAAAACAACATGATTTTTTTTCTGTTCTTTACAATTTTGAAATTTAAATATTTGTATTACAATCAATTTATATATTTTCTTCTCTTATAATATAAAAAACTATAATTACTTTTAAATATTGAAATTTAATTATGTTTTCTTTTGTTATAGAAGAAAAACTCAATTCAATAAATAGAAAACATACAAACTAAGTGCGTTTTGTACAATAAAATATGGCTAACTTTATTTTATTAGAGAATATAATACATTTAATTTCAAATTTTAAAAGAACTTGTAATTAATATAGAAGAAAAATATTTTATTTATTTTTTGTAAAATAATAAAAAAAATTTAATTATGGAGAATTTGTCTCAAAATTTTAATTTGAAGGAAGTTGGTCTCTACTTAAAAACTACAGTATTTAGTTTTGAAATTTATATATATTTATAATACATTTTAAAACTTGCAATATTAAATTTTTAAAAAAAAGTGTCTTGAATAAAAATGTTTTTATATCTTACAAAGTTTAGAAAAAACTTAAAATAACAAATTTGTTTGATTACACTAACATTCAAAAGTAATTTAATAATGAAATATAATTTGTTTCTTACATATTTTAAAGATTTTTGCTTCTTTAAAGTGTTTTTAATTATTAAAATTAACATTTTTTTTATAAAAAAAACCCATTAATCTTCTTAGATCAACTACAATTTAGATTATGAAATTATTATTTATGTTTATTATGGTATGTGGTAATTGAATTATATGAAGAACACAAACTAGATTTAATTTTTTTTTTAATTGATATTGGAGATCATTTGTAATTTGAAGAACAAATCGAAGAGGAGTTCTTGTAGTAGACGCAAATAAATCGGCAAATAATGATGTACTGATTGCCGGTGGAAGAAACTATGTAATTCAACAATTTTGTTGTAGTGAACTGCGATAACGAAATATAAATAGAGGGATCAATAATTCATTTCTTTATTTTACTCGTCCTACCTTTGGTCGGGCTCGAGATCGAAACTTTTGTCACATGACACGTTGTTTGAATAGATTTTCGAAGAAATTTAATTTGTTAAAATAAATTTTATATTTATATTGATTTAAGTGTCTTGATGTTTTCTCTCAAACGTTGAAGAAAGTTTTTCTTCCAAGTATTTTCAACTTCAACTTTGAAGTACTCAAAGGAGTCTTCAAGAACTTAGGAGTTTTTTTTTTTGGTCTTCTTGGTATTTACTATGCAGATATTTAAGAGAGTTACATTCTTCATAGTTTTAATCTTCTAAACTTTTAAGGCTCTAGAGAGCTATATTCTTTCTCAGAGCTTCGATATTTAGTTCTTAGAGCTTAAATCTTCAAAACTTCAAAGCTTCGGTTTTTAGTTCCTCCTATCTCCTAAAAATGAAGGGCATGACCTCTCTATTTTATAGGGTTTTTATAGGTCTTAGGTGGGATTGAGCTTTATTATCTTTCGGGCCTAACAATTGAACTTGGACCAATGCTGGGTTTGGGTTCAATCTTTTTTGGGTCAATTTTCTATCATTGGATTGAATTGGGTTAAACCTTGGACCCATACGACTTTATTTATTTAGCACAATCCAATTAAAATCTTAGGCCCAGTCGGGCTACTAACTAAATTATTGATCATGGTCCCGTTCAAATTTGATCAAACCTATCGCTGTGATCACATGGGTAGAAAGAACATGTGACATATTTTAATTTGTCATTTATCGGTCTCCAAATTTTAATTTAGGGAACAATAATTCTTAATTGATCTTAAATTTAATAAAATTGACATTTGTTGTAATAATGCGACGAAATTTGAGTGGTCAAAATTTATCTCCAACAAATGTAAAATTTATTTAAGCACATTTAGGATGAATTTCGAAAATATTGCATGCTTTGAGCAACAATTTCAAGTTTGTTAATCAAAATATCAATTTGGCTCATACTTTGATTTATTTTTTGATCAATTGATCCAATTAATTTGGGTGTTCTAAAAAATACAAACATTTTGATTTGTAAGAGACTTGAAATTGAATTTTCATCAACTTTGTAAAGAAATATGAGTTCAAATATTTTCGGTTATAAGTTACATGTTCAATATAATGGATATATTTAATTTAAAACCAATATAACTACAGATCAGCTGAATCCAAATATTTCTTCTAAGATTTGAGTTTTAAATACCAAGCATTTTGATTTGATTATGGGCTTTTGGATCAAATTAAGCATATTGTTGGGCTCAAACTTTAAACCTAAATATTAATATTTAATTGGATCAAATTAATTAATTTGATCCGATCGTCAAGACGGAAATACAAAACATCATCGGAATCTACCAACTTTCTTTTACCAACTTGACACATATCGACTTAATTTTCATTCAACGACTATGTTGACATCTAGCCCTAACCTGAAGGCCATGTTGACCACCATCAGGTTATGGCTATGATAGAAAAAATGTTCCACAATAAATAATAAGAATGTTAGTTTTCATTTATTTTTTAGGGTGGGTCATGAATCATTTAAGGGACTAGGAATGGATCAACCGTACAAAAATCTCTACGAAGATGGCTAGAACTTAGGTCTTTCTTGTTTCATTTTCGGGCTAATCGCAACCGACCCCGATTGAACAATGGGATGGAGATGATGATGGGCATTTAGGGCCGTTTAATATTCATTTTGCTGGGATGGTGGTCACACTTTCAAAACCATACTTCTGTTTCATTTTATTGTTTCAATTCGCTAGAAAATGAAACAAAAATGTCCTTCCAGCGAACTCTGTTGCTGGTCCTCCGGTGGTGACTCACGACTGTTGAATGACAGTTCAGAAGAGGATGAGAGGAAAGGAAGAAGGGGAAAGAGAGGAAGAGAAGAGAAAGAGGAGAGAGATATAATCATGTGTTACTATAGCAAATGAAAAATTAATGACAACCACCTGTTCGACGAGATTTCCAAAGAAATTTAATTCGTGGAATTTGAACTTTGTATTTGTATTAATTTCAATATAGTATAGTGAGTACAATCTCTATCTGTTCGATGAGATTTTCAAAGAAATTTAATTCGTGGAATTTGAACTTTGTATTTGTATTAATTTCAATATAGTATAGTGAGTACAATCTCTATCTGTTCGACGAGATTTCCAAAGAAATTTAATTCGTGGAATTTGAACTTTGTATTTGTATTAATTTCAATGTAGTATAGTGAGTACAATCTCTAATACATAATCCCTTGATTCTTTCTCTCGAAAAGTAAACTTTGATTCTTAGACTTGTTGATCTACTTAGATGATCGGTCTTTAGACTTGATGATCTTCTTGGATGATCGGCCTTTGGGCTTGTTGATCTTCTTGGATGATCGGCCTTTTAGGCTTGATGATCTTCTTGAATGATCGGCCTTTGAGCTTGTTGATTTTCTTGGATGATCGACTTTTTACGCTTGATGATCTTCTTGGATGATCGACCTTTGGGCTTGCTGATCTTCTTGGATGATCGGCCTTTTAGGCTTGATGATCTTCTTGGATGATCGACCTTTTAGGCTTGTTGATCTTCTTGGATGATCGGCCTTTGGGCTTGTTGATCAGCTTGGATCTGCCTCTAGCTTGTTTATCAGCTTGGATCGGCTTCCAACTTGTTCATTAGCTTGGATCAGCCTCTAGCTTGTTGATAAGCTTGGATCAGCTTCCGACTTGTTCATTAGCTTAGGTCAGCCTCTAGCTTGTTGATCAACTTGGATCGGCTTCTGGCTTGTTTATGAATTTAAGAGCTTTAAAGAGTCTTTTGATCTTCTGGAAGTCCTCTTAGTTTTAGTCTTTAAATCTTCAGGAGGGTAGAAGTTGATCTTGGGAGCAGCTTCAGCATTCAGTTCTTCCCATCTTCAGGAAGTTGTAAATTTGAGATTGATTGGAGCTTCAATCTTCTGGAATTCAATGAAGTTTCAATCTTTCAAGTCTTCAATATTCAGAATGTTGTAATCTTGAGGTCGACCAAAGCTTCAAAGTCTTGAAATCTTCAGAGTTTCCATCTTCAAGTCTTCAGTACTTCGTTGTCAAATGCTTCCAAGCTGTCCAAATGAAAGGCTAAGGCCCATATTTATAGAGGTTTTCCATGGGCTTTAGGTGGGCTTGGTCCCATTTGCTTTTGGGCTTGGGCTTGGTCCCATTTGCTTGTGGGCTTGGGCTTGGGCCCAATATCTTCTTCGGCCCAAAATTTTACAATGGGCTTGAATTGTATTGCGCTTTGGACCCGAATGATTTTAATTACTCGGCCCGATCCAATTTATAATTTTTCACATTGGGCTCGAACTTTCATTGTGATGACTTGGCAAAATTTGGTTGGCCGAAATTTCTCATTCAACACCACCCTTTAAAACTTATTTTTTAAAATTTAGAGTCTAAAATCGTACATTTTGAAATTTCAAAACTAAACACTAGATCTTGAAAACTTGGACATTAAAAGGGAGATAATTGTATAAAAGCCGGAAAACAAAGCCCAAAATAGTTTTTTCCCACTTTTGAAACGTAAAAAATTTGTCATTTTGCTTATATCAACATTAGCCAAAATTACAAAATTACCTTTAATTTTCTTTTTCTCTCTTCCCAATTTTTCCTTTCTCCATTTTTTTTCCCATTTTGTAGATGTGTTATCACCGGCCATTAGAATGTTGCAGTGGAGTGGGATCAAAACGTTGGATGTATGGGGTCGTTGGAAAGAGAGAGAGAGCGAGAGAGAATTAAGCATGGACAAAGTGAGCGGTGCATAGGCGAGAGGAGATCGAGATGGGGTGTCATCAACGTGAGTGAGAGAGAGAAGAGATCGATCGAGGAGACAGAAAGTGAGATTGAGAGAGGGAGCGGGAGAGTGAGAGTGAGAGCGAGAGGTCTATGTGTGAAGTTTCATTTTGGTAATTTTAACTAAATATGACGTAAGTAAAAAGACAAAAATTTAAAATTTTAAAAAATAGGTCAAATCTCATTTAGCTCAATGCTTTGGGTCATCCATACGGTTATCCCATTAAAAAAGTATTTTTCTCCGATTTATATTTCCATTTTTCGATTCTAACATTTTGGAGTAAATATTCAGAATTTTGGAGCCCAAACAATCCAGGCCCATTTTCTCCTTATGCCCATTTAAGTCAAACTGGCCCACCAAATTTGTGCGAGTAGTTCGCGAGACTTTTCACAGAATTGAAAAGTGAGAGAAATCATTCTTGCCATACGAATTTAGGTACAACATATATTGGTCAGTTACAAATATAACAATAAGATTCAAAGTATTAGTATATATAAGATTCAAAGTCTATCAGTGATCGACTTGTATCGCTGATAGACTTTTATAATATAGGTGGTCTATCACTGATAGACTTTGCTATATTTACAATTTTTTAAAAAAATGTTGCTATACACTTGGTTATTATCCTTAAAATTGTTACTCATTACAATTATCCAACATAATATTAGTAATAGTCTACTAGTCCTAGTCTACATTAGGTAAATCAAGTATAAACCAAGTGTTATCTCTTTTTCTTTAATTTATTATCATTCTGGTTGCTTAGAAGCTTAGATTGGTTTATCTTTTTTATTTTTTTATTTTGCATTATTTAAAATTTAAAATTAAAACATGATCTGAATTGTTCAATAATTTATATATTGTCTATATTAGGTCAATTGAATTTAGATTACTATATCATTATTCCTAATATGAAGATATATTTAGCTATGAACTTATATGTGATTATTGTCTTGGCTTTTCTTATCTCTCGGTCTTTGATCCAAAGACAATTCATATCTTGCCATTTCCTTTTGATTAAAATCAAATTGATTTAGAAGTTTCAGTGCTTGAAAATTAGAGGTTCCGTACTCAAAAGGATTCCTAATTCTAATTCGCTAAGAATTTCATATCATACAAAGTAGAGACGCCTTTGCTCGTTTTCTCCTTAACTATAGTTTGCACATACAATTAGATGAGAGTTTCATAACCTAAATAAGCATTAGCCATTGCTAAATGAACTAAACTTAAAATATATCACTAACCTAAACAAATCTCAATCGATTAAAATATATACATCCTCAACTTAAGAAATAAGTAGTTCTACCAATGCGCGTCGAATAAATAATAATAATAAAACTTGGAAACATACCATGTATGAATTCATAAATCATTTGTACCTTAATTCATCATCAACTGTCTGATATCTCTGAAGGTTCCAAGAAATTTATTACATCTTCAAAGAATCAAAATGAACTAAAGCACTTCAATAATGGTTCTTTGATTAAGAGCAGTATATCTCCAGCGTTCTTTCTCCACAAAATCTGCATCCAAAAACTGGGCAACAAAGCCCCAAAGTTTATAAACATCTTCAAAATTAGTCAAAAACCCAAGAGCAGCTGTTACCACACTGATCCCTAAATTCCCTTTCCCCTTCTTCATGATCTTCTCATCTTTCCCAAATTCTTTCCTCTCAAGAACTTTCCCTTTCTCCTCTCCATACTTATCTGAAAACCAAATGTTATGTAAAAATCCATAGCTTAAAGAAATGTTGTTTCTATCTGCAAGCTTCTGTACAAGAACAGGCTCCACTTTCTCTCCCTTCCAATCAAACACATTGAAAGCTAAAGCTGGTCCTCTGTCAAATTTCACCTTTGGTCCATAGATTTTGACTAAACAAACCCCTTGTGAATTGGGATGTTTGAGCTTTAATAATGAACTCACTAGCCAGTTGATTAAGCATCTTGCTCTTGTTGAGATCAAAACCAAGCCTAATGAATCCACTTGATCTAAGCCTTTGCATCTTGTTTCATAGTGGTTTGAAGTTGTCTGAATTTCTGAAACATTTGATCCCAATTTCTGTTCTTCCTCTATTTCTGTAAAGTGGGTTGTTGCTGATTTTAAAGATTGGTAAGAAATTGGACATGAAAATGAGCTTGTTGATGGAACCATTTGATGTTGTTGGAATTCAAGGTCTGTGTCAGTCCCTGATGAGTCTTCATTCAGCTGCAATAACTTATCAGCAGGAACAAGATTGACAATCCCAACATTAGATGGAGAAGAATTGCTTTCAAGAATTGAAATGACAGATTTTTTCACAAGAAGACACCCAAATCCAGATGGGTTTTCACAAAAAACTTTATAGAAAGAAGAAACAATAAAATCAGGACGAAACAATGACAGTCCAAAGCACTCCATATCCTTTGGCCCTAAAGCACAAGCATCAACAAGAACATGCCACCGATTTTCCTGCGCTATACTCATCCATAAATAAGGATAACGAGCTCCAGTAATTCTGGAATGTAATGGGAAAACAAAAAGACCCTTTTTGGATTTCTTCTTCTTGTTCTTACTAACAATCATCTCCTTCAATTTCCTTGAATTTATCCTCAATCTTGGCCAGGAAAATTCAGCGGACATGGTTAAAGCTCCCCTGTTTTGGGAAGTACTAACCATGGCTTCCACTGCCTCGCTTTCGTAATCATAAACAGTTAAAACCTTGTTACTGGTTTGAAATGGGTATGATTCTGCTAAGAGTTTG
The DNA here is from genome assembly GCA_002890555.2 of Lagenaria siceraria. Taxonomy (NCBI): domain Eukaryota; kingdom Viridiplantae; phylum Streptophyta; class Magnoliopsida; order Cucurbitales; family Cucurbitaceae; genus Lagenaria; species Lagenaria siceraria. The sequence goes on from CM016488.1 coordinate 5,931,204, forward strand.
AAGGCTGAGGTTCGATTTGCAGTGAAAATCATGGCGTAATCGGAATCAGAAACGTTGAGGAATCTGAAAATTCTTCGTTTAATGGCGGATTCTAGGTCGGAATCGAGGCCATTTTCGAGGAGACGAGATTTGAGATTGCCGGTTCTGTAAGAAACGCCGAAGAAAGGGAAATTTAGATTGGAAGAAGGAAATGGGTTTGAATGTTTTTGGAATTGGTGATAAGAGAAAAGGCCGATGCCGATGTAATCGAGACAAGTGTGATTTGAGAGGTTGAGATGATAATATTGTTTGTTTCTGATTTCGTCGATTTCTTGGGTTTGATGGTACTGAGGGAAGGCGGCGAGGAAGAGGGAGAGGGCCTGCGGCGGCGACGGGAGGCATTCTGGGTTTGTGAAGTGTGTTTTGGGAAGACGCCGGCGCTGGCTTTCGCTGCGAAGTCGCGGCGGGAAGCGGCGGAGGTGCGAGGAGTGGCGGTGGTTGAGGGTTGGGAGGAAGGGAAGTTGAGGAGTGGAGTTGGGCAACAGCTGCTTCCGCCGCCACTGCCGCCGCCGCATGCGGCGGAGATCTCGCTCAGGCACGGCGACGGCATCTCTGTTTTTAAGATACTCTGTTTTTCTCTCTCGGTTGTTGGTTTCTTCCAATTAATTGGGTGTTGATATTACACTTGGGTTTGACCGTTAAAGTTTCTACTTTTTTTTTTTTTTAATATTTATTATTATTTATTCTCAAGAGGTTTAAGCTTTAATTTATTCTTTTGGATTTTTTTTAGCTTTTATTTTTGTTGGTATGCATTTTTTTTTTTTAATTGGTATGCATTTGGCGAAGGGATGTTGTGAAAATATATGTTTTGGTCTTTATGGAGGGAGACAGTTGGCCATGAATTTACTGATTTGATGGCTAATTTAGAGGTTTCAAATATATTAGTAAATGTAAAACAATAATTCTATAGATCAATTGTATTGAAGTTTTGTTTAGGATAAATTATATTTAATTTCAATGTTCTTGAAATTTTAGAATGAATCCTTTTAATTCAAAGATTTTATTTAGAAAAATTATATATAATTATTTTAAAAAGTAAAAATGATCATTTAAGAAAGTTTTAGCCCACATATATATATATATATATATAATGTAAAAAACAATGTCATTTGAATTATAAATATTTATAATCTATGTCTTATGAATTTACTTCTCTATTTTTCTTGAAATAGAAATTAATATTTAAGGTTCGGTTGGATAACAATTTAGTTTTTTTTTTATCTTTCGAAAATTAAGCTTATAAACATCATTCGCCCTTAAATATCTTGCTTTCTTTATATTTTTAACCCATGTTTTAAAAAAACAAAACTAAATTTTAAAAATTAAAAAAATGTAGTTTTCAACCATTGTAAGAAAATGTAAGAATTCAACTTTTGCATTAAAAAAAGATGCAACCCATGGTAAGAAAATGTAAGGAAATAGGCTTCATTTTTAAAAAACTAAAAACCAAAAACGAAAGAGCCGTCTGATAACCAATTAATTTTTTATTTTTGGTTTTTAAAAAACAGGTATATTTGATATCGAATTGAATTTTATGTTTTTTTCCATTCTAAAACGTTTTGAAAAATGTTAAGAAAAGATTTTCAAAAACAGTTTTTAAAAAAACGTGCATACATCTCCTTAAATAAACTGGTGGTTAAAAAAACTGAAATCTTGAGTAGTCCAACGATTGTAGAGTCTGCCTGTTGTATTCCTCTTCCCTGGTTTGAGCCGCTAACTCATGTAACTTTTTTATTTTATATTTAATTTCATATAAAAAGTAAAAATCGTCAAGTTTTCTTTTTAATTTTGACAAAAGTATCTTGAAGTTAATCTCTCCAGTTTTATTTATTTTCCATTTATATATAATAATTTCCACTTTTTTATATAAACTGAATCGTAAATCACTGCGAAAATATTTTCTTATTTTATCATCAATTGTCATTTTTCATTTAAAAAAAATTATCTCAAATCCCCTACCCTATCTATTATAAAAAAATTATTAAAAAAATATAATTTTATAATTATAATATTATATGGAAAATAATAGTTAAAATAGTTTGACTTTATTTTATTAAAAAAAATTATAAAACATGACTTGCGTTTTTTTTTTCTATTAAACTAAAAACATTTACCAAACATGCTTTGGTTTTTTTTTAAAAAAAAAACATAAAACAATAGTTATCAAACATGTATGCTTTTTGTTTTAAAAAAATCAAAAATTAAAAACAGATTTTCAAAAATTAAAAAAAAAAACAAATAGTTATAAAAGGAGACTTAAAAAAAGTCATTTGACAATGTCATTTAATCAAAGTATTACTAATTTACTTTTCCATTTTATTCTCACAAAGTTTCATATTATTTAAAACAATGTAGAATAAGAGATCGAACCTCAGACTTCAAAATTGATAGTACAACTTCATCGATTAAACTATACTCATTTGGCAAACTTATGATAACTTATAACTTTATTCCATTATCTTAGTCAATATTAAATTTATGTCTTGCATTACGACAAAAATGTATTTAAATGTCTTTTAACATTATTTATGTACAAATTTGGTATTATATATATATATAGTTCAGAAAAAATTTGTTCACATTGAAAAGATCTGCTAATCTCAGCTTCTAATGTCATTGTTTTATGAAGTTTGACCTTTTAATGCTTTTTAATGACCATTTCTACCCTAAAAAAATACGATCAACTCTTTCATAGAAAACAAAATTAGACCAAGTCTATCGAGCTTTTTTTTTTTTTTTTTTTTTGAACGAAAACTAGTCTAAGTTTATTATAGCATTATCCATAGATATATGACAATTTTTAAAATAAAAAAAATAAAGGAAACTATTTACACAAAATAGCAAAATTTTTAGATAGTTGTGATAGGAGCTGATAGAAGTCTATCAATGTCTATTATTTTTTTTTTTTGCAATTTTCTATAAATAGTTTTACAATTTTTCTATCGGGGAAATTTTTATATATATATATAAAGTTAAGTTTTCATTCCACACACATTATAGATAATTAGCCCGAGATAAAAATATTTTTTTAATCTTATTTTTTAACTTTAATTTCAATTTAATCATAATGTTTTAAAGATTAAATTACAAGTTTACAACTTTGAACTTTGAAACTTGTGTCTATTTGATCCTTAAATTTTTTTAAAAATATCTAATAGGTCCCTAAACCTAAAAAATGTGTCTAAATAGGTGCCATGGAGGGGTGGTTAGAGGAGGAATGACCCGGTAATATAGGTAATTATTATTATTCTATTCATAAATAATACTTCTAAAAATGAAATTTAAAAATAATTTCTTTTACACATCAGTATCATGAACTTTTTTAAAAAAGAAAAAAATCAACTCAATTATCATAATTATAATTATTAAATATTGTTAAAGATTCAAATGAAACTATGTAACGTAATCTAGTGGTTAAATCACAACTTTTGAAAAGTCAAACGCGAAATCTTTTAACTTTATTCTTGCAATACATTTTTATAGATAATTTTCACAAAAGAGCCTTCAATATTTTCCATCTTTCAATAAAAAGAAAAAAAAGAAAAGCTATTGAAATCTTAGTAGGTAAGAAACAAGGACTTTAATTTAATTTTAAAACATGATGAAAAGAATGGAGTTGAAATTGAAAACATGGAAATTGGAAAATAGGTTTGAATGCGTGTTTGTGAAAGAGGGAGAAAATTTATAAAAGAATTTGAAATTTATTATTTATTATTTTTAGAATCACATCATTTTCAAAGGGTTATTTTCAAATATACAAAAATGAGTCAAACTATTTATAAATATTGAAAAATTTTACTTTGTATCAGCGATAGACAGTGAATTTTTTTATTTTGTAAATATTTTTTTTTTTTTGTTTATAATAATTTTCATGTTTAAATCCTATTTTAAGCAAAGAATGAATGAAGTTTTTCATACTACTATATTACTAGAAATTTTTTCTTGAGTCAAAATGAGCATAACTCAATTGACATAGTGTTTATACTATCAACCTCAAAGTAAGAGGTTCGATTCCTTCTTCCCACATATCGTCAAAAAAAAAAAAAAAAGAGAATTTTCATGGGAGTATGGATTTTTCGAATTTTTTTAAATAATGTTATTTTAATATTTTTTTTTTGACAAAAATAGGGTTAAGTTCAAATTATTGTCAAAAATAGGGTAGTGGACTCGTGAACCAGGTACACGATTCTTTGAAATTATGTACCCGGTCCACGAGTCTCATCTACATCACCGACCTGCTGACTAGCCAATGCCACCTCATGGCTTGAAACTCGTGTACCTGGTACACGAGTTTCATGGTCCCCAAATGCCCCCACATCTTTCCCTCGTCACCTAATTGTTGATTTAAAAAAAGAAAAATCTGAATGGAAATCGTGTACCCGATACATGAGTTTGGTCCAATTGACCAATCCACGTAGTAGTGCATGTCAGGTGGAAATCGTGTACCCTGTACACGATTTTCCTAACCACCCTATTTTTGTCGATACTTTTCTCTTCTGCAATTGTTTTTTTCAACCACTCTAATTTTCGGATTCCTTTTCTAAGTACCCTATTTTTGTCAATATTTTTTTATTTAACATTATTCTTAAACTTTGTCCATATTTTTCCTAATAAGACAAGATCTACTAATATTAATGTCGAATCCACTAATATTTATGAAGATAAACTTAGATTCTATTTTGATTAACTTTCTAAGTATCTAATAATGCGTTTGGATTAACTTTTTAAGTGTTTAAATAAATATTTATAAGTGCAGAGGAAAATATTTATAAACATTTAAATAGTCAATATCTAAGGGTTTGTCAGTATAAAAAAAATATTTACATATACGTAGAAAGTCAAATGGCAAAAAAAAATTCCCGCGTGAAAGAAGTGATTTTATGGGTCACTTAGCATAACATACGGCTTTTGAGAAAAAGACAATAGCAATAAATCTAGTGGACTGCAAAAAGTGCTTTCATATTGGCCGGCACCATTGATAGCTTACCAAAAAAGTGTTTCTTGGAATGCTTCCTTACCTACCTGAGAACGGATCTATTGTTTAGAAAATTAAGGTTAAAATAATATTTTAATAATTATATTTGGGAGTTTATTGAATTTTAATTTTTTTTTAACTTTCAAATTTTCTTTAATAAATCTTAAATTTAGTTTTTTAAAATTATTTTTTTCAAAATTAATTAAATAATAATAATAAATTTCATATAAGAAAATTCGAATATTTTTCTCAAATTTATAGTGAAAATGTTAATAGATAAAAAAAAATTGAAAAAAAATCAACAATAAACTAAGAGTATGAACTAATTGTAAGATTTATTAGAAGTATAGAGATTAAATTTAATATTTGAAAGTAGGGGAACTAAATTGAACAAATTTCCAAGTAGAAAGGTCAAATGGTAATTAATTAAAATTAAATTACATTTGTAGATTTAAACGAGATTAGAATTGATTTAAACTTCTTTTTTTTTAATTAAATTGATTTTAAACTTCCTTTTTTTTTTTTTTAATAATATACTTCTAGATTTTATGCAGAGTGTTTATTTTGGTGTCCTTGTTTAGTGACGATTTCATTTTTAATTTTTAGTTTTGAAATTTATACTTATTTTCTTACAATTTTTCAACTATGGTTTTCACCATTTGTTAAAGAAACACTTAAATTTCTAATCTAATCTAAAAGTAAAAATAAGTTTTTGAAAACTATTTTTTTTTTCAAAACTAAGATTGATTTTTGAAACATTAGTAGTAAATAGATAACAAAATACAGAAACTTATAGATGGAAATAATGTTTATAAATTTAATTTTAAAAAAATGAAAGGATTATCAAACATGATAAACTATTGGAATATCCATTTTAGTTTTTGAATTTTTAAAAATAAAAAACTAACGGTACTCTAGTCAACCTATGTGACTTCAATACATATCTACATCAACATATTAAGGAAGTGTTTAGCCTACAAATTTGAGTTGGATTGTTTGGCCCACATGCTTCACAAAACAGTGTTAAATAATTCCACTCCACTAACTTCAAATTCCATCGGATCTATTTGGATAGAACCTGATAGTTATCTAATATTAAATTTGAACGTATTCCAAATTTTATCTCAAATATTTTAAAAATGTAAAATTCAAATTAAGCCATCTAAAGTTTATCTTAAATTAAGCAAATCGATTACATTCCTATTCAATTCCAATCAAAATGGAGTGAAATTGAAAAATAGGAAAATTTGAAATAAAAAAATTGTATTATTGAAATTTTTAATTGAAGTAGAGTTCTAATTATATAATACAAAAAAATAGCACTCCAAACACAAAATTTCAAAATTCAGACTCAATAACTCTATACTTAATCACAAATTATTTAATTCCACATGCTAATTAACTTCTCAGACTAACCACCAAAAAGCCATCTATTCAAACTTATGTTCCACGCCTTTTGTTAAATAATAATGGAAGAAATAAAAGTTTCAATGCCTAAGATGATTACTTTTTTGAAAGTTTGGAATCAAAATATTTATTGGACTAATCTTAGACTTTTTTTTTTTTATTTGTTTCATAATGGATTAATCTTAGATTGAGAAGGGCTTAGAAATATAGAATAAATTTAATGTTTATTAGGGAAGAATTCTATTGCGATTTATCGCTAATAGACAATCAAATTTTTATATATTTTATAAATAGTTTGATATTTTTTCTGTTTATAGTAATTTTCTTATATATTATATGTAAACTATTAGTTTTTTTTAATTACATACTAGTATAATTGAGAAATTTTAATAATTTTTTATAAAAAAAATTTCACAGATAGAAAAATTGTCAAACTATTTAAAAAAAATAGCAAAAAAAACTTATTGACATTAATAGACAAATTAGCATCTATCAGTGATAGATTTCTCTATCACTGATAGATCTTGATAAACTGTTATTAGCGTCTATTACAACTATCTAAAAATTTTGCTGTTTTGTATAAATAGTTTTTCTTATTTTTCTATTTTTTAAATTTTTTTTTTTATATAATTTTTTTAAATTAATATTTAATAGAAAAGGTCTCCACATTACATTAAAACAATTGGAGGAAGGTGGAAAATTTGTTGAAATAATAGCAATATCCAGCTGCATCCCAACTTTGTACTAAATCAAGATTCTTCACTTCTCATTTGAGCTGGTAACCTCACAAGAACCTAAACTTTACAATAATTTTTTTGTCATTTCTAAATGGTTTTATTCAAATATTTCTGGATGGATTAACAAATCTATAATTTAAAATCAGAACGGAATATTATATATTTCCTAATTTCAAGTTATATAAATTCAATTCGGATTCTATAGTCAATCAGATCACATCTTATTACTAATTAATATTTAAATGTTTCTTTCAAGTTTCAAGTAGGTTGTTATTTAAATCTTATTTGGTTAGTATTTTTATTTATTAAAAAAAAAAACCCTAAGTCGTCTTTTTTTTTTTTTTTTTTTTTTGGATAATAAGATGAATTCGGATTCTAAATTTCTTGCTTGAATATCTACTTTTACTTTTGTTTCCAAAAACTAGGTTAAATTTTGAAAACTAAAAAAGAAGTCATTTTTAAAAACTTGTTTTTGAAATTTTGCTAAGAATTCGACTCTTCTACTTAAGATTGATACAAACCATGATAAGAAAATGAGAGGAAATATGCTTAATTGTCAAAAATTAAAAAAAAAACGAAATAGTTACAAAAAAAAACGGGGCCTTAATAATTGTGTGAACCTATAAAATAAAACAATATATCATCTAATGACATATTAAATATTTAAGAAAAGGACTATGTGTACAACTGAGTACTAAACTTTTTTCCTCTGCCAAGAGACATATATAACGAATCTAAAAGTATTCTTAATTCATTCACATCTTTAAATCACGTATTCATATTCGTATTTATGAAATTTCATGTAGACTAGATGGTCAACCGTTGGGTCTCTTCATTGTTTGTTTAATTAATTTGTATAAATAGGGATGTAATTTTGTCTTTTGAAAAACAACTGAATGAAAATTTTTAATAGAGTTTTAGTGTCTCTCAAACTTTAGGTCTTCTTTGTATTCTTACATTCAAAGGGCACATTTTAAAATTTTCAATCTAGTTTGATCAGTTAAATTACGAATAGTTCAAGATCTTGATTGTAGGAATAAGTTCTTCGTTCTTCATGATCATTGATCATCTTTTCAAGTAAAATTTTAATTAACTTTCTTGAGGTTATTTATCATTGTTCTTAATGAAGAGGTTCTTCTTTTTCTTCTTCTTATTATTATTTTTAAACTGAAAAGATACCTTTCTTGTCTAAAACTCCATACACAACGGTAGTCAAAAAAAAAAAAAAAAAAAAAAATCCTCCATACACAACTTCATAATTTGGACAAAGGGCATTCAAAGAATATTTAAGATCTTCCTTTGCCTCTTCTAAAAAGTTCTCTTTAACCAAATTGAGATTCCAAAGTTCATAAGTTCTCTTTAAACAAGTTGTGTGATTCCAATGTTCATGTTCATCTATTAGCTAAGCCACATTAAAGTGAGAAATTTTCGATTTTATGCACTAAAGCCTTGTAATTAAGATTTATTATTTTATATGAAATATTATATTATTCATCATATGAAAAATCTTAAGTTATTCGTGTAATCGTAAGTACAATATGTAGTTGACAATACAAGAGATTTATGTTAAAAAAATAATATCTAAAGAATCTATAAAATATGAATAAAATTGGGTAGCTTATCCTGACAACTACTAATAATATATGACATGCAAATGATTTGATTCAAATAATTCATGTGGAGGTTATCATATTGAATGAATTTATATACGATTGGACAACATAATATTTAATCTCACTTTATAAATGTATTAATTGAGAAGATTATTACTTCATAGGATGTGATTCGATCATAACCCTCAATGAGTTATGAACTTTTGTTTGTTAAGGACATATCTCTTGATTTTCATAGGTAAGAGTGACTTCTATAGTCGATTTGATACGTTTAATATTTTGGAGACTTGACCAAATAAAAAATTATATTGGATAAACATAAGGTTCAACATATGCAATTCACTCCTTGTACAAGATAAATAGATTAGTAATTTATTTGAGTGTTGATTTCGGGATTTGAATAATGAAACTTCACCCTCTCACTTTCTCGAGATAAACTTAATCAATTTGTGATCGGATCATAAATAGCTTGTTCATAATATGTGGGTTCATAAAAAAATACCCTCATAATTTTGCTTTTAATACCACTCAAAAGATCTCACACAAATAGAGATAATTTGTCGGCATTTATATACTTATGATCATTCATTTCTCTAAACAATGTGAAATTTTATTTGCACTCCTAATAAGTAACATAAGAGAGGCTTATATATTCCATATATTATATAAAGTATCCATATTTGAAAATTGAAATAGTATTTTGTTAATATACTTTTTGTTTTTGGTCTTTAAAATGGGCAAAAAAAAAAAAAAAAAAAAGAGTTTATTCTACATATTTATGGAAAGGTAATCGTAATGAATAGTAATTTTAAGCATAATAACTAAGTGTATAGCAATATTCTTAGAAAATTATAAACATAACTATATATGTTAATACTTTGAATCTAATTGTTATATTTATAATCGTCTGTTTATTGAACTAGGTGAGCGAGTAATGAAAAGTCAAGATCTGAAGAAAAGAGATGTTTTAAAAAGAGTGAAAAATGATTGTTTCTGGAGAAACTGATGAAAAAGGAAAAGTTGCAGCTACAGACCAGCATAATTTATGATATTCAAAAAAGTGAAAAAGAAAGAAAGAGAATTAATTATATACATATTTTAAAAAAAGAAAAGTAAAAGAAAAAGAAGGAATTCTTTGACTGTCCATCCAATCATAACTGACATTGTTCATCTTAATCAAACCCAGGTTTCATTTTTCTAGCCAATCAACCTTAAATCACGATTTCATTTCATAATCGATTTTTTATTTTTCAAAATTTTGATCGTTTTTTTTAGGTTTCAAAAATCAAATATTTGATTTAATAGCTAAATTCCAAAACAAAAAGAAAAAAAAGGTAAACAAGCTTTTAATTAATTTTTTTATAGATGTCTTAAATTTTGAATACAGATTCAACAAGTCGACAATAAAACAAAGAAAGTCAGGGATAAAATAATACTGGTAAGCTTAATTTAAAAAAAAAAAAACAAATAATTATCGAATGAGAATTATTGTTGAAGGAGAAATTTCGGCCAGCCAAAATTTACCACGTCATCACAATGAAAGTCCAAGTCCATTGTGGACCAAAGAAAAGATATTGGGCTCAAGCCCAAAAGCAAATGGGCCCAAGCCCACCTAAAACCCATGGAAAACCTCTATAAATATGTGCCTTAGCCTTTCATTTGGAAAGGTCGGAAGCATTTGACAACGAAGTGTTAAAGACTTGAAAACTGAAGCTCTGAAGATTACAAGACTCTGAAGCTCTGGTCGACCTCAAGATAGAAGACTGAAGCTCTAATCGATCTTAAGTTTACAACTTCCTGAAGATATAAATAATTGAATGCTAAAGCTCTCAAATTCCAAAGAATTGAAGATCAAAGCTCTCAAGATCTGAAGACTGAAGCTCCCAAGCTCACAAGTTCGAAGATTGAAGCTCTCAAGTTCGAAAGAACTGAAGATCAAAGCTCTCAAGATCTGAAGACTGAAGCTCCCAAGCTCACAAGTTCTAAAAATTGAAGCTCTCAAGTTCCAAAGAACTGAAGTTCAAAGTTCTCAACCTTTAGAGTTTTAAAGACCTGAAGACTGAAGAGTTAGGAGGCTAAAACTCCTGAAAGCTCTTAAAGTCAGAAACAAGCCAGAGGTCGATCTAAGTTGATCAACAAGCCATAGGCCGATCTAAGTCGATTATCAAGCCCAAAAGCCGATCATCCAAGAAGATCATCAAGCCCAAAGGCTGATCCTTCAAGAAGATCATCAAGCCCAAAGGCCGATCCTTCAAGAAGATCATCAAGCCCAAAGGCCAATCATTCAAGAAGATCAACAAGCCCAAAGAGTAAAGTTTACTTTTCGAGAGAAAGTATCAAAGGATTATGTATTAGAGATTGTATTTACTATATTATACTGAAATCAATACAAATACAAAGTTCATATTCCACGAATTAAATTTATTCGAAAATCTCGTCGAACAATTATATTATACAAAATGTCATTTATTTATGTAGTTGATTTCAATTTAATTTTTAATATTTTATCATCACAAAAGTAGATAGTGTGATTCCTACAATCCTACTTAAAGGTCAGATGCTCAAATCTTCCTACTTGAATTGAACTAAAAAATCTAGTAAGTGAAATTTTTTTAATAATCTTGGCTCATTTTTCTATATTTAAAAAATGTCCAAATACTTATGTCATTACTAATCGTTAGTTTAAAAAATTGCATGTTAATCTTTTTATTATTATTATTATTATTATTATTTACATAGGAAGTGTGTAAATATAAATACCTAACCTAATTTCTTTTGGTAAAATCTTGTAAAATTGGAATGAAAAGCCAAATATTATGTTATTATGAAAGATGACCAAAAGAATCTTGATGAAATATTTGCAATCACAAAAATGAAAATCAATTTTTGTTGCACTTTTATTCTCTATTTTACCTCTAGTCCCCACCTCCATTTAAAATATATGATAATGAATTCTAAATATTTATAGCTTCATTTTCCTTTAACTATATTTGTTTTGTTAAGGACTAGAATTATTGAGGTAGAGAGGGACTTCCTAAATCACGCACGTGTGGAGCATATGATGAGTGAGTGCTTTGCTTTGTGTGGTCTTTTGGTCTGTTTTTCATTCTACTGATCTGGACAAAGTTTTCATTTTATTCAAATCATTTTAGAGTGTACGTCTAAAAAGAGTGTTGTGTTAATCTTGTGAATTAATTGGACAAAAATAATTTAATATCGAGATCGTGCCATAATTTACTTTCAAAGTAATGATCATTTCATAACACAACAATCGATTTATTGGACACTCCATTTATAGTTGTTCCTAAAATCTTTCCATTAATCTCTTACCATTGGCCAATTCACACTAAAAAAACTTTTTTCTTTCCTTTAAATTTTTTTTAATAAATACTAGCCGATCTATATTTTCTATTCTTTTTAAAGAAAAAAACTAAATTTATAAATTAGATCAAATAAACCAAAAATTGAAAATTATTTGAGGAATTTCAATCACATCAATCTTGATATTTCTATTTTCCAATATTGCCCTTCTCAATGGTCAGAAATTTATAGAGTAATCACGGTCCCTAGCATGTTCATAACCTGGATGAAGCCCAATAAAGGTTTAAGGATGCAAGAAAGAGCCCAAAAAGACAATCTTGATATTTCAATTTTTCAATTGGGACAAGACAAATGACAAATTTTAAATTTTCATTTAGAAAAATAGCAAAAAGCTTTCAAAATTATATTAATAGCTCAAAAATCAACTTCACAAACTAAAACAAATATAAAAAAAAGCTAAACCTTTTTTTTTTTTTTTTTGTTAAGTTACAATTGCATTACACTTCAATCAAACACCAAACTCCAAATCAATTTGAAGTCAACCCAAAGCTCATTGACCACACAAGATAACAAGTAAACTGAAACAGCCCATGGAGAACCAACAACAGATAGGTCAAACTAGTGGAAATAATTATCCTTGCTTATACACTATAAATCTCTTCTTTCTCGAGTCAATATGAGACTTTATTTGCACCTAACCATTAAAAAAAAAGAAGTAACAAAACGGTTAGCAAACACGTGCGTATATCAAACATTTTTACGAATTAAAATAATCATAAACTAGGTAAACCTAAAAACAAATATGAGCTTTGATAAAGGGACATACCTTTCTTCTCATGTGTCAAAGGCAAACATACACATAATTAAGAAGTATTATAACTAAGCCTATAGCAGTCATAGGGCAACTCTCCTTTGGCAAGTTATATAGGGAATGATTAATAAATAAATGTTGTCAATTTAAAAGCCATAAACCTGCCAAGAAAGAGATTGCCCTAAGACTGATTTGCTTACTGAATTATATATCCTTTCACTTGAAGCCATTTGAAACCCTAAACCTTCCACAAGCTTTTATATGCACTTATTCTGACTTGAGAGAAAAAGAATAAACCCTTTGGAACAAAGGCATGTGCTTGAGAGGTTTATGCTATGGATATTCATAAAAATAGATTTTTTTTTCTTTCCATTTTTCTAATTTTTGGGTTGTGGGAATAAAGAAAGTATTCCTATATGAAGAAACCTTCCATGTCACTACTACCCTTGGCCATGTGATCCATATCTTAGAGTGTTCTTATTTGATTTGGTGTATTGATGAGAGATTCTTTCTTTGTGTTGAGAGTGAGAAGGGGAAAGAAATTAAAAGCAGTAGTGCGAGATATATGAGAAGAAATGCAACTCAACTATCATCAAGGTATTACATAATTTATTGATGTAGACATAAATGTGAAACGTCAACTTTTCATGGAAATGTCAATGGAAGTATATTAATAAAGGGAAGGGAAAAATAGAGGGAAAATAGATTGGGTGGTGTGTTTGTTTTGCCTGCAAAAGTTGTTCAAAGGCTTGGATTGTGTACTTCGATCCTATCTCTAGAAAAGAAACACGGATGATATTGGTGGGGCAAAGGTGGCATGTTTGCCTTTCGTACTGTGACAATGGTTTTGGTATCTGCCATATTCCATATTGGAATGTTCCTACTGTCATGAAATTGTTATGACTTATTCTAATTCGATGGGGATCCTTGTGGGTCACATGGATGGTGGAGGCCTATAGCTTGCGCGGTTGGAGTATTTGGGCACAAAACTCCTTTAGATCTTCGTCTTGGTGTTAGTTGGCTATTCTTCAAATTCGGGACAATTTGCAGCCCTTGGTTCAATTCTCTTTTGGAGATGGTCGCCGTTGCTCAATTTGGATTTACCCTTGGTTAGAAAGGGATCCCATTTTGTTACAATCTAATATTATGGTTATATTGTGGATGTGCATAGTTTCCTTCATGTAAAGGTTGGTGATTTCCTCCATAATGATAGGACTTGGAACTGGCCATCTAACTCTAGAAATCTGATTGATATTTTCGAACAAGTACAATCGATAGTGCCTAAAGTTGAAAGGGACGATCGTGTGACCTGACGCCCTTGTTACTTGGGAGTGTTTTCAATAGCTAGTGCCTGAGATTTCTTTCCGCCTAGGTACCTTGTGGTGGCTTGGTCTAACCTCCTTTGATCTGGAAGTCATATTCCCAAACATTCTTTTATTGTTTGGCTTGTTCTTTGAAATAATTGGTTACGGAAATATGATCATATCAACAGGTGGTGTTATGATATTCTTAAGGTATGTGTTCTGTCTACTGGTGGAGGCTAGGGACCAATTATTCTTTGATTGCCCTTTCAGTTAGGCTTTAATGATCAAGACTTTCTTTAAGAATACATATGCAATGTAACCAGCAAACTAATTGGGAGATTGTGTTAATTTTTTTTTTTTTTTTTTTTTGTATAAAACATGTTTAAAATGATAATATGATAAAATAGGGACTCAATAATGTGCATACCCCTTAGTTGGAGAATATCACATTTCATGCAATTGCAGTTTTTTAATCAAACTCTAGCATGGTGAACCAGATTCGACACCTATTAGACCATCTATGAAGCATCTTTAGAAGTCTAAGCAATTAAATCTACATATCTATAGTTAATGAGAACTTAGATAAATAAAAACACAACCTAAGGTTCTAAAGGTTTTGCCCTATGTCTAGGTTAAAAAACAAAGGTTTGTGTCTAAGCTCTTTTCATAGATTGCATTTATAAAAGCTAAGTTTTATTTAACTCGTTCAATATTAAATTCAACTTTTGTATACTAATCTAGGTAATCACTTTAGACTAATAATGGAAATAAACTCAACAAAAGCAAATCATGCTATTGCAAGAACAAAGTTACTTTTTGTGCATGAAAGACCTATTCTCCTCCATGGGGTATTTACATATTTGAATCCCAAGGACTTTAGCTCATAATGAAAATGAAAATAAATGTTGAAAATAGTAAACATATTAAAAGTATGACAAATAGAAGTGAAAATATTAATCTTGAACTTATATTATAAAATGATTAAACTACATACAAAGTTTGAACGTAAATTAAACTTGACACCGAAAAGAAATATGAAAAGAAAACAAAATAAATGAATCAAAATAAGTGCTAGAAGTTTAATTGAAAATGTGAAAAAAAAAAATAGGAGAATTACAAGAAGAACGATAACTCAACCCCAGAGGTTACTATGCACTTCTCTCAATTAACCCAACTTCTTTTTTCCAAAATAGTTGGATCTTAATGCCTTAAATCTTTAGATGAGGGTGGCCTGAATAAAGGGTAAGCAAGAATTTAGGAGGATTAACAAAAATCCTAAAATAGAATGCTAAATGTAAACTCGGAATTCTTCTTTGAGAATGGTGTTGAACGTGCTTGACTTCATGCTTTATTTATAGCCTCCAAGCTATGGTTTCTTCAAGATCTTTTGAAAGATAAAATCTCAGAAAATTGGACCATAAATCATTGAAGAATTCTTTCCAAAGCTGTTGCGATTTTGATATTCTTTCATTTTCTAGAGATCTGCTCAACTGTCAAGTAATGCAATTGCATCAAAAACTGTAATTCTAGAATTTGCACCAATTACCTTCAATATTAAATACGAAATTTATAAAAAAAATATTCCAAACATCAAGTATTAAAGATTTTCAATGGGTTCACTCGAAATATTTCTATTTTCTTATAATTCATTCCTAGTTTAAATAAAAATATGTTAAAACAATTCAATAAGTTAGATTTTTAAAGCTAAATATAAGTCCCAAAAGGAAATTTATCACATCCAAAACTTAAGTTAATGCTCATCCTCAAGTAATTCTAAATCTCAACAAAACTTCAAACAATCAATATAATACAGATTCAACTTCGGACTCTTAGAAAAGAAAGAAATTTTTTTATTCTTCTCAGTGGAGTTGTTCTCCTAAAAAAAAAAAAAAAAAAAAAAAAAAAAAAAAAAAAAAAAACTATTCTATTAAATGATATGATAAATTTACTCTTCACCATCAACTTAAATTTTAGAATCAATTGACGATTTAATATGGTACCAGAGTAAGTTGGTTCAGGATGTTCTTGATTCAAATTCCTGCAACATTGTTTCTAGTGTATTAATGGGTAACAATCTATCTAATAAGTGCAAAATAAATGTTTATAAGTGAAGAATTTGATTGAAAATTTGTTTTTTATTTGGTGAGAAGCAAAATATATATCATATTTTTTTACAGTCCCAAACAAAACAAATAAGCAACCTATCCACTAAAATTCAAAGATGTAGCAAATAAAATAACAGAAAACTAAATGCAGAAATTTAATTCTCAACAAACAGTACCGACTTCAATATATATATATATAATTGTGCACAAACTATTTGATGAAACTAACTGTAAGTATGTGAGGCTGCTCTCGATGGCTAAAGTTTAAACAAAGATTTTCAACCCACCATAAATTTTCTTTTTTTTTCTTTTTCTTTTTTTCTTTTTTTTTTTTTTTTTTTTTTCAAAAAACCCCTTCAATTTTTATTCTTTCTTGGTGCACAAACTATTTGATGAAACTAACCATGTCAATTTGTAATTCGGATTCTATAATATATATATATATATCATGACTATAATTAAGTTTTTTTGGATTCAAACTTCTGTTCTTTAAATGATGTTCATCAAATTGACGACAATATTCAATACTTTGTCGGAACTCTTTATATCTTAAAAAAATCTATGGTACATATTAGATGTGACTTGGTTGTTTAAAAAGATATCGTAGTTGAACTATCTCATCCGTTGTTGTACATGTTGAACTAAAGAAAAAAATATGTCTAATAAATGAGGTAGGAGAATTCCTCCCATTTTCAAAAGTTTCTAGTGAAAAATCTCCAACTTCATATTTCAAAATAGAAAAGATGTTGTAGGATATCTATTCGAACTTTCAACCTTAAAAGAGGTAGTACAGTCAATTACTATTAAGTTTTTTTTTTCCTCTTTTAAAAAGACCAATTACGAGTAACTTATGTTAAGTTTGACCTCCAATCGTCGTCCTTTTTTACCTAAAAAAGTGAGAAGAATCTCTACCTTTTCATTTGCTACAATAAATTTGAGACAAATTTATATAAAATTAGAAGTTTAGTCTATAATTTTTTAAATCTGTGTCTATGCATAGTTCTTGAACTTTAAAAAATGTCTAATAAGTCCATGAATTTTTAATATTTGTGTTTTATAGATTCCTAAAATATTAATTTTGCATCGAATGAGTTTTCTTGCATATCCGAACATGTTAAAAATTAAATGTTATATTACACATTAAATTTAACTATCTAATAAGTGCTATTGGATATTTTTTAAAAGATTAATGTATATATTAACTACAAAATTGAAAGTTAAATTGAATAAAAAAAACCTTTTTTTTTTGTCTAAAAAATGGTTAATTTTAAAACATTTTTAATACTTTTAAAATCCATTATATATAAAATTGATCAAGTTTATAGATTTATTAGACATTCTTAAAAGACTTATTAGAGACAAAAATTGAACTTACTCTTTAAGGATTATTAGTCACAATTTTCAAAACTTAGGAAATATAAAATATGTATTAGTAGGTTCATTGGACATTAAAAAGTTGGAAATTATTACTTTACAAAAAGAAAATGTTAGAAATTAAAATAATATATAAATATATTGAAAGATTAAAACAATTAAAACAAAAATATATATATGGAGTGTTTTTAAATATAGAAAAATGAACTAAAATATTTACAAATATAGCAAAATTTCACTGTCTATCTGTGATAGTCCGCGATAGATTGCGATAAACTACTATCTGGACACATATACTAGTCTATTATGGTCTATCGCAGATAGACTGTGATATTTTGCTATTATTTGTATATAATTTTAGCAATTTTATAATTTAAAATAATTTGTATGTATATGTGTGTGTATATATAATATATATATATATATATATATTATATATATTATGTAAAAAAAAAAAAAAAAAAGTGCCTAACCAGGGGACTGAGGAAAAGAATTCCATGGCCCTCCCTCCCAACCACGGAAGCAAAATAAAAATTTAAGTTCTTAATGAAAAATATTATTTTTTTTTTTTTTGAAAAAAAGTTCTTAATGAAAAATATTAATCATACATCTAAAACTATACTACAATATTTATAATTTAATAAAAAAAAATTTTATACATATATATGAAAGGTCATTATTTGATGTGGGGCATGTGCCTCTAACCCATTTTACCTTTGATAAATTTACATAATATATAAAATATTGTTTTTAAATATAGAAAAATGAGTAAAATATTATTAGATTTTACTATCCATCAACGATAAACTAAAATAGACTTCTATCACTGTGCGGTAGACTGCAATAGACTCTATTAATAATAGAAGTTTTTCGCAGTCTACTGTTGATAGACATGAAATTTTTTTGATATTTATAGATAGTTGTATATTTTTTTCATTTATAATAATTTCTCATATATTATGGATAAATGTACACAATATGACATTTAGAAAATAGAGAAAATTAAATCATGAATCATATCCTTTCATTACCTCTAAGGCGATCCCCCTATAATAATTTCTCATATATTATGGATAAATGTACACAATATGACATTTAGAAAATAGAGAAAATTAAATCATGAAATCATATCCTTTCATTACCTCTAAGGCGATCCCCCCTTGTAATTGCATGTCCTAATTAATAAGGGCACATAGGAATTAAACTAATACAAAATTAAGCAAAAAAGCAGTCATAGGGCAGCCCTCACTGGGCAAAGTCTGGAATTATCATTGAAAATTTGAATATATATATAATTGAATAATTCCACCTCCATGCCCAACGTGGGGCTGCCCTACAACTGATTTGCTCAATGAACCCACTTTCCCTTCTTCATTTCTCACTACACCCACTTCCCCTTCATTTATAAGGCTTTTATAAGTGCTTTTTGTCTATGTGTATATGACTATTTACAATTAAACATTGCCGTCTAGCAATGAACTGTTGGCTTAAGCTTTAAGCAATTTTGGGTATCTTTTTTATTCCAAGGCTGGCTAAAAAAGATGGATTTTAAAAAAAAAGTTGGATTCCAACGCTTTAAATCGTAGTCAGGGTCATTGTCGTCGTGATGATATCACAAGAAATAGACTATATATAATAGATTCGTAACTATTGTGTCTTTGAGTGAACTTTTTTTAATGTGTGTTATGAATGATTTTAGTTTAACGTAGTTAAAAATAATTTTCATTTAGAATCATTAACCTATGTTTGAAGTGTTTAGGAGAAAAGTATTTTAAAAGTGAAGTGTACTACCAACCATCTTCAAATACTTTAGATTGAAAGGCCTTCATGAGATTAATGAATTGATAGTTAATTTTGATATAGGATTTTTTAACATTAAAATGTTGAAAAACCCTATATTAAAATTAACTATTAAAATGTTAAAAAATCCTATATTAAAATGTTAAAAAATCCTATATTTGCAATTTTTTTAAAATGTTATTATATATGCTAATACTTTAATTTTGATTGCAATATTTGTAACTGTCCTTAAAAATTATATATATATAACTTAAATATGTTGGTGAAAAATAGAAGAACAAAAGCCAATGTGGTTGAGGATGAAAACTTGCAAAACCTCTTGAACCTCTAATACTTTTTCCAAATTCTATTGTGAATTGTAATTTAAGGAAAAAGTATCTTTAAATTGGGTAGATAAAACTTTTATTATTGATAATTAATTATTTAATTTAGAGTTAACTCCGACATACTTTGTAAATTCATATAATGATTAGAATAGAGAGTACAGTTGTTTGGGACAAGGAGTACAGTTGTTTAGTTTGGGACAAGGAGTACAGTTGTTTAGTTTGGAGAGTTTATAAGTCAGGGAGTTGTTTAATTTTGTGGAGACTGCAGTATGAGGAGTTGAGAATTTGTAATTAATATTTTCTAGTCGTGGGGCTTACAATAGACTTAAGAACTATTTTGGTTAAACATGTCCGTACACGCACTTAAATGCTTGACATAATGGTGTTACATTGGGAGATTCCATGTGATTATTTCCTCTCTTTTACCAAGTTGAGAGAATCCAATCCAAACAATATATTCTTCCATGATATGATTATAAAGGTGACTAAAGATTTTGTTATATTTGAATTATAATGTGCTTCATGCATGCATATATGGACTAGTAAACAATCCCTCAACCAAAAAAGAATCCAGAACTATCCCATTTGAAGGAATCCTTTTTACATCTTCATTTATTTGTTAGGTCAATTAACGGTCAGCTATTAATATGTTACTTGTAAAACTTTCAAGACCAAATAGAACATAAGCTCAAACTTCAATAACCAAAATTGCATATTTTTATCATTTTTATAACTTTCATCCGTTTGAATCACACTAAAAATAGTTTTAAGAAACAAATTTGCCAAACAGATATTTGTTTAATCTATTTGATTCGTTGAATCTAAAAACTTGAAAATGGAATTCATATTGCATATGAAACCAACCTGAAGTTATTTTCTCAAGCTTAAAATGTTTGACACAGCTTGACCCATACTCAAATCTTCGCTTGAGAGTTTGTGGTTATTAACAAATATGTTTTGTAGGATTTTAGAAATGACTAAAATCACTATTCTCATGTTTGGAGAACGAAGAATTTTACGTAATTTCAGTTTGAGAATGCAAAAAGTTGTATCCATGAGGTTTACTTTTTGCATCTCTAATCTCTTGGTCGGTCCGAGCGTATATGCCTAAACCAGTTAAACTAAAATCATTCTAAAAAAGGTTAAACTATGCACTGAGTGGTCGGTTGGGTAGAGGGAAAATGCGTTGCATATATGAAGGGTGTAATTATCATTAACTAGGAATTTGTTAATAAGAGTTCGCTATTAGGGGCAACCACATTATAGTGACCTCATTCCATAATTTTTCGAGACTTGGATATTGTACCGCATTTTCATCCAACAAAATGCACAAGTACAACATTTATATCATAAGAGCTTTTGGAAAGAAGCAGCTCAATCAAACAATTGTCAATTGACAGGATGCATTTCATATATGAACAAGAACTAAACTCTTAAAAGTTACCAATTACATTCAAAACTGTTACTATATTGCATCTGAGGGTGAAGAGAACATTCTTCTCAATAACTGTAAGATGAAAATATACAGAAGAAACAAATAAAGAGGTGAAAATATTTCATCTAAAACAATGAGAACAAAGCTTTAAAGATATCGACCCAAATATTGCTCAAAGAACTTTACAGATGTAAATGCTAGCTACCACCAGAATGGTTTCACCAAGTGCTGTTAACTAGCAAGTTTGGAAGCATCAATGAAAAGACCATAAGTGAATCCCATTTTGAAGTTGTTTAGTAGAGCAATGGGAAAAGTTACCTTCGGTCGACTGTAATAAAATCGAGTAACATACTCGGTGAGAAGAACACATACCACAGCAGCAATCACATCATTTACTCCTAAAGCTCCAAATGACAATGATATAGTCTGTGCCACATAAAAGCCACCCAACAATGAGATTCCTCCGAAAAGGGCCCTCCTCGAAGGACTTCGAAAGTAATTTCTCGAGAGCTCAGGCACGAGTCTAATGATATCAACTAACCTACGAGGACCTCCAGTATCTTGTACAGCTTTGATACGAAGACTACGAGGGGATGGTCGTGATTTAATTGTATCATATCTCCAATATGAAGGATTCATTTTGGGAGTAAAGCCATAATATAGGAGGCTAGTATGGACTAAACTTGCAGAATGTGCCATTCAAAGTTTCACTTCCTATAGGGCTGAATAAAATGTTGAGAACCTGAGATCATTAAAGAATATTTTGCTTAAGGTCACAGAAAACTTATGAGTCACTTTTACATAGAACACAAAGGCTGAAATTTGTCAATGTTGTGGAAAACAAAAATTACCCAAAACTTCCCATAAGGCCAATCATCATTAAATGGTGCAAAAAAGCTGTTCTAATCAGTATAAACCGAGCAATGCCTATAATCTGAAGGGGGGTTTGAATACAAAAACAGAGGAGTGAAGTTCTAATTTGATGTTGAATACTAACAACAATAAGCAGCAAACACATACATTCAATTTCAAGAAACAATATCCACCTTTCCACTAAACTTAAGCTGAGATTTACTAGAGGAAACAAAAATTCCCTCAAACAAAGATAACAAAAGTTAAAATCTTAACAAAATTCATAGAAAATGACTAAAACAAAACAACAGGGGTTAGAAATTGGGAGAAATTTTAAGTTCAATTGAAACAAATCTACTTCTCGTTTTTCTCGGAATCCAAACAGGGAGCAATTAAGCAAAATTAAGACTATAAAACATGAAAATCAATATTCTAGATAAATGTTTCGGTCGCGGTAGGATTGAAAAATTGAAGAGCCTTGAACAGAAATGAAAGGAAAATGGGAGGAAATTAAGGGAAAATTAATACCTAAATCGATTCCAGGTTTCGCTTTTGGAGTGAGGAGCAAGAGAAGTGCTTCCAATTGACGGAGCAAAGAGAATCACGAATTTGGAAATTGAGATTAGAAAAAACATTTTTTCACCCCTAACAATTTAGACCTAAATTTGAGTGGGCAACTATTTTGTCTTTGTAATTTTAAATTGGTTTAAATACTATTTTGGTCTCGGTACTTTCATAAATGGTTCATTTTGGTCCATGTACTACTTTATAAAGGTTCATTTTAGTCCCGGTACCTTTAAGAAAGGTTTAATTTGGTCCTTGATGTTAGTGTGCTGTTAAAAAATTAACAGAATTGTGAGGTATGATTAGGCGCCCTGTGGTCATTATAAGTTCCAAATAAATTGGATCAGACAAATCGAGTCGGGTAAATTAAATCCCAAATTTTGCGAAATTTTGCAATGAGGGCTTTTCATTCGTGCCTCTCTTCTTCTTCTTCGTGGTTTTCAGTCGTATTTTTTAGTTTTTTTTTTAATTTTCCAATCTCAATCTTCTGCACGTGGGCTTCGTCTTCAACACCAACACCAACATTTGTTCTTTATTTTCCAATCTCAATCTTCAACAATTCAAGTATTTGTTTTTTAATTTTCAATCTCAATTTGTGTGGTGAGTTTCTTCTTCTACACCTATTTGGGACTTTTTCCACAAAGCTTGAAACTTTTTATTCAAAATCTACTTCTTCATTATCTCTTTTTCGAAGAGATATATAAACATACTGCATCCCTTTTGTGTTTTGTTAAAGTTGTAATTTTTATTTTGGTTTTTTTTACTATTATAAATATTATTTCAATTAAGTGGTCCCTACTGTTATACATCCTAATTTATTAATTATATGATTGGTCTTTAGTGTCTTTTCTGTCAAAAGGTAATACATGGTCCCTGTTATTTTATCATTTTTGCAATTTTTAATTCTTAATTTTTCGTTTAAGTAATATCATTCATTTTGTAGAAATGTCAACATTCGACATAGAGGTTCATCACGGTGGAAAGTTCATATGTGCGGCTGCTAGTTGTTCAACATTGAATTTAATTTACTTTTTTAGATATTGTACACACTCACCTTGCTAATAACATACACAAAAAGGATGAGATTCGAAGGATTTATACAAGGGACTTGATTTTATAAGTTCATATGTGTGGCTGCTAGTTGTTCAACATTGATTTTAATATACTTTTTTAGATATTGTACACACTCGCCTTGCTGCACACATACATAAAAAGGATGGGATTCGAAGTTTGGGCATAATATTAGAAAATGTAAAGGGCCTATCAAAAATAGAAGTCTACCTCAGGTTTGTAATTTTACTTATTTAAATTAGTTCACCCCTAAAGTAATTTTAGTTCAATTTTTAAATTGTGTTTGTTAACTGTGTTAGGTACTTGGTGTGCAAGCTGAAACGTTGACAACTACTCCAACATCAAGCTCACGCACAAATTGCCCATAATTAGCGGAAAGAATCTGTGGATTTTGAATGTGAGACACTTCTCATTAAGCATTACATGTGAGAATACTTGTATTTAGATCTCTTCTTATGGTTGTGGCTAATTTTTCTTTTATAAGCCTATGATGTTTATGCCGTTTAACCAAGTTTAATATTTTAAAGACCAAAATCATTTCACAATCCTTAAAGCACAACAGGAGGATCAAGCTATTGATATAATCCAACCCCAAGCAAAAAGATCCATGTTTTTCAATAAGAACAATTCAAAAATTACTTATATTTGCAATTTAAGATTCAGATCCTTTAAATAATTGGTCATTTTATGACCATACATATAAATCCTTCGAATCCCATCCTTTTTGTGTATGTCTGCAGCAAGGCGAGTGTGTACAATATCTAAAAAAGTATATTAAAATCAATATTGAACAACTAGTAGCCGCACATATGAACTTTCCACCGTGATGAACCTCTATGTCGAGTGTTCCTCTATGTCGAGATCTTAACATTTCTACAAAATAATTGAATGATATTACTTAAACGAAAAATTAAGAATTAAAAATTGCAAAAAGGACAAAATAGCAGGGATCATGTATTACCTTTTGACAGAAAACACACTAAAGACCAACCATATAGTTAATAAATTAGGATGTATAACAGTAGGGACCACTTAATTGAAAATAATATTTTATAATAGGAAAAAACCAAAATAAAAAATCACAACTTTAACAAACACACAAGGGATGCAGTATGTTTATATATCTCTTCGAAAAAGAGATAATGAAGAAGTAGATTTTGAATAAAAAGTTTCAAGCTTTGTGGAAAAAGTCTCAAATAGGTGTAGAAGAAGAAACCCACCACACAGAAGATTGAGATTGAAAAATAAAAAACAAATATTTGAATTGGTGAAGATTGAGATTGGAAAATAAAGAACAAATGTTGGTGTTGGTGTTGAAGACGAAGCCCACACGCAGAAGATTGAGATTAGAAAATTAAAAAAAAAAACTAAAAAATACGACTGAAAACCACGAAGAAGAAGAGAGGCGCGAATGAAAAACCCTAATCGCAAAATTTCGCAAAATTTGGAATTTAATTTACCCGACTCGATTTGTTTGACCCAATTTATTTGGAACTTATAATGACCACAGGGCGCCTAATCATCACACAATAATGCCACCTCACAACTCTGTTAATTTTTTAACAGCACACTAACACCAAGGACCAAATTAAACCTTTCTTAAAAGCACAGAGACTAAAATGAACCTTTTTAAAGTACAGGGACCAAAATGAACTATTTATGAAAGTACAGGGACCAAAGTAGTATTTAAACCTTTTAAATTTATAAAAAATTAGTCTTTAAACTTTAATAAGTAACAATTTAGTCTTTATACCTTAAAATTTTTAATAATTTAGTCCCTATCATGAAAAAATTTAAAAAAAAATAAGTATCAACTTTAAGTAATGACTTAGTCTTTATAATTTATAAATAAATTTTATTTTCGATTAGTTTATCGATTACATGGGTAAGAAATTTCACTAATTTTAGTAATATTTTTTATAATATAGACTAAATTGTTACAATGTATAAAAATTAAGGACAAAATTGTTACTTATTAAAGTTTAATGACTAAATTATTACAAGGTTAAAAGTATAAGGACTAAATCATTATTAACTAAATTACAGGGACTAAATTATTACTTTCATGAAAGTTTATGGATCAAGAGTATTTTTTTTAACAAGAAAAAGGTAAGGTTTGAAAAAAAAAGTAAAAGGTTGGGTAAAAAAAAAATGGTTGAATAAGAAATTTTGCTTATTTATAAATTATCACGTCATTAATTTGAATTAATAATAAATATATGCGGTTAATTTGGGACCAATTAAAAAGTTATACATATCATCAAATTAAATCAAAAGATATGAAAAGTTAGCAAATAAAATAATGACACTCATCTACTAATTTATTCATCCTAGTTAATTAAATTATGCCGCATGACGATTGTATGTAGAAATAGTTTAGGTCAAACTTAATAATTCATGCATATTTAAAATAATTGGGTTAGATCCAAATACACAAGTCTAAAAGGTTGGCCCATAGTTATTCAAGTCTAAGCTTACGTAGGATTCATTAAAAGAAAACTCAATAAATAGAACAATGCGGCCTAGATTAAGGATATGCATATTTTCAATCAGGTGATGCTAGCTAAGAAATGTTAGCACATTATTACACATTATTAGAGACCAAACAACCTTTTCACAAAGGTGCTTGGGGTAAGTATTTCAAAACTTGTAATTTTTTAAGTATATGTTTACGTTATAATTCATTATATGAATGACATAGTATCATGTGGCATCAAAAATTGTTTGACAAAGGTTACTATTGATGGATTGGTGATGGGCAAATTGCTTAAGTTTCGAGTAATCCTTAATTTGTTGCGATGACAACTGATTACTACGTTTTGTGTCTCATGTACCGAAAGTCCATAATGTCGCCTATCTTATTATGAACAAGGGTCATTGGAATGTTGACCTAATTCAGACCAACTTCCTTCAAGATGATGTTGAAGCTATCCTACAAATCTCGTTGCCAAGGTATATCCATGGACATATATTTGACCTTAACAAAATAAAGAGTGCCTGCCTTTTGTTAAAAGCTTTTATATATTATGAATTAAATTGGCTCAAGTAAATGAGGCTTCTTCTTCCAATATGAATTTAGTCACAAAATGTTGGAAGTCGTTCGGGAAGGTTTCGACCCCCCAAAAAGCCAAAATATATTATTGGAGAATCTATAACGACCTCATTCCTAATCTCTATCTTTACTATATTAAAAGGTGCTATGTAGGGAGAATCTTTACATGCTCTGTCACACCCTCTCCCCAGATCACCCTCTTAGACCTAGGAAAAGAGCGTGAGTTACATACATCATTTATATATATAAACATCACTTAAATACATACAAATAGAGGTTACACTATCATTTGTACAACATTACTTTCTAATTCCAACGTTCCACTCTCTTTTATATGCGAGTAAACACAAAAATCTAATATTTACAACTATAAGAGGATCCGTTGTAAAGACTTTGCGAGGGTAGGTCAAGCTCTGGATACGACGCTACCTGGGGAGTAAGAAAATATTTGAGAGGAAACATTAGACATACGTCTAGTGAGTGACAGGACGTAAAACATTTCCACTAGAACATGCTCGCCTAGCATAAATGGAATTCTTTATATAAAAATCTCAAACATAGGTAATAAACACTTTCCATCTCAAAACTTAGTTTACCATCGCTTATTCAACTGAAAAGTAACTCACACGTTCTCATTTAAACATAGTTTCTAAATCCTTAGTTGAGGTGGAGCAGACTCAACACTCTCAACGTCGTATTTCATACTGTCATGCATACATTCAAGGCTAATACATATACATATATATATTAACTATACCTATACATTTATTTAGGGCTGTCCTGATACGTCACTGAAGTCCTCACTCAGGATCCCAATTATCTCGATACCGTCTCAATGTCCTTAGGTATCGTCACATATATTCATCTTGATCCCAATTATCTCGATACCGTCTCAATGTCCTAGGTATCGTCACATATATTCATCTTGATACCGTCTCCATGTCCTTAGGTATCCTTACATTCTCATCTCGATACCGTCTCAATGTCCTTAGGTATCGTACATATTATCTCGATATCGTCTCAATGTCCTTAGGTATCGTTACATAGAGTATTTATTATTTAACTAACCGTGTCAACGGTCAAAATCTTATCAACATATTCAAGAAACGAGGAACATAGGACGTCTTGCAAGTCATATATATAAAGTTCATGAATCACAATACATCATACTCGAATAAAACATTGTTCATTAATATATAAAGCATCTTGCTTAATTCAAGAATTTATAAAACTTTGTTAAAAACATTTTGTCACTCACGGTTTGTAGTCGATTGGCTCACAACGGCTTGTAAGCTTCTCCCAACTCTATTCGTCCTGAAAAGAGTAAGTCTCCTTAGGTTAGTTCTCAACATGTTTGTAGTCTTTGTCATAGCCACTTGCAAAACTAAACTCATGATGTTCATAATACTCCTTAGCAAGCATTGTCTAAACATAAGTATAATCACATCAATTTTTGATTGATCATATCTTCCTTAATTCTTAACCAAATAAAATGAAATTTACGGAAAACTCTTCATTTAACAGTCCCCTACAACTTATCTTCAGAGTGCAAGATCTAAAAACGTATGGTTTGTCCAGAATTTCCCTTAGATCAGTAGCTACTCGAAATTTTTGTTTTGATCCTGTTCATAGTTTCTAGCATTTCAGCCATACTTCAAAAATTCGTAACTTACTCAATACTTAACCAAACAGAGTAAATTTTAGATCAAACTCTTTGTTTCATGATCCTCTACAACTTATCTGAAGACAAGAAGGCTTAAAAATCTCTAGATTATTCGAAAATTACCTCAAACCAGTAGGTAATATTCTTCTCGATCCCTGCAGCTTCCCTCTGTTCCACCTAAAAATTCATCCATATCCACTCATTTTCAGATTTCTCATCCTTTATAAAAGTTGTTAGAAATTGAATTATCTAACTATCTTTACTAATTTCAGCTTCTAACTTTTCCTAGAAAGCTCAAACCGCTTCAAAAACCAGAGATGTCCCCATTTTCATGAGGTTTCCCGTCTACTGATTTCTACCTAAATATTTATCAATTTTCAACCATTTTCAGCTCCAGTAATCTTCACAGGAGTTGTAGAAAATTGTGTTAACTTACTAACCTCAAAATTTCAGCTCCAAAATCGAACTCTACAGCGTGAACTCGTCCAAACACCACTGATTGCTCGAACTTCTTCTTCCTGCTTCAGACCAGAGTGATATTTTCTCCAATTTTTGCTTTCTCTCCGGCCAAAACTTACCCCCAACCCTCAATTCTCTCCTTCTCCGATCAGAGGTGAAGCTGGGCGGTGCTTACTCTCTCAGCTTCCCAAAAAAAACACAAGAAAAAAATGAAAACCTTCTCCACCGCTCCCCTTTTCTCTATTCCCCTTTTCTATTTCTTTTTTCCTTTTCTATTCTTTTAAAAACAAACCCACTTCCTTAGTTAATAATAATAATAATAATAATAATAATAATAATAATAATAATAATAATAATAATAATAATAATAATAATAACAACAACTTTAATAATAATTAACTAATAACTTAATTGTTAGGTATTTTCCGATTAACTCGCCCGACATTTCCCTTCTTTTCTTAGTATTGTAATTCCACCTCTTAGTCTTTTACTTATTCAAAGCACATTAAAAGAGTAATAAAAAGTTTAGAGCTTACATGCTCTTTCAGCACTTATATTTCTTATAAATTTTTATATTGCCCTTTGTCGAATGGTTGTGACTTTTCGAGTGTAGGTGTCCGTTTGAAATACAAAAAAATTAGTTGATTTAATTGAATGAAAGTAGTAATTAATATGGTGAAACAATGCACTCATTCATGTGACTTCACAATAGATATAGTAACATTAGCATAAAAATTATTGCATTATATATATTACAATATTGGAATATTAACATCTTAATTCGATAATTTAATCACTAAAAAAAATCTCTATTTATACTAGATAGAAGTTTTTTTTTTTAAAAAAAAAACTATAATATGAGAACATGAAAATAAAAATTATTATATTATCTAACTTTTAAAAGTTGATGTTAACAAAAACAAAATTATATAATATTTATTTACTATATGCTAAAAAATCTCTATTTAAAAAATGATTAGAACTACAAGATTTCATGCGCATTGCACGTGTTTCTTGACTACTAGACTAAAAAGAAGATCCTATCGAACTTAATGTGTGTGTTTTTTTTTTGTAGGATACACATTTATTGTAGAAATCGATCTCTCTCCACCAATGTTGATCTTCTTTGTGATGGCAAGATTTGTTGACCCATTCAGGGCTAGCTTTTGGAGCAAAGGAACTCACATGATTAGGATCCAATTGTGGTAATTGTACTGTAGCAGATTTGGGAAGCGAGGAACAAGTTCTTCTTTTAGGGGCTCCAACCTGATCTTGAATCTATTTGTGTTGCAATAGAATGACATCTTGTCGATTTTCAGATATCGAAGGGTTTCTTAAGAGGCAAAGAGTTGTTGGAGACTTCTTCGATTGTTCATCAAAATCCCAAATCCTTTGTAGCTTCTACTTGTCATCCTCTCACTCACAATATATGGAAACTTAATATTGATGCTTTGTGGAGCCTCTATTAACATTCATGAGGTTTATGATGGGTGCTAGAGGTGAAAGTTAGTTCAATTTTTTCAATTTTAGGGTTAACTAAGAATCAAACTAAACCGATCAATTTTATAAAGAAGAGAATCAAACTAATGTCTTATAAAAAAAAAAAAAAAAACCAATGAATTGATTTTTATTTCACTCTATTTTTATCGGTTTGTTCTTAGCTTTTGGCCCTTTTTTTTCTTTTCTTTTCTTCTAAATAATAAATAATTGGTTATTTCTCTAAACAACAAGTATACATGAATCATAATAATTAAAATACTAAAAAGGACCTAGAGCTAGAGTTTATTTTTAAGGGTATACATATACCCTTGGTTTAATTCGATTTTGCCTCTTTTTTTCAATCAAAATCGATCTGAACCAATAATTTTTTGATTTCTCTAAATACAAATTAAGATGTCCAATTTTATATTAAAAACCAAATCAACTTAGTGGATCAATTTGGTACAGTTAGGTTTCGATTTTTTGTTATTTTGTTACTAATGGGTACTACAATAATAATAAAGATAAAAATAGAAAATCGAACCTCCAATCTTGAAAAGAAGTAAGTGAAGCTCATGAATCAACGTCATAGTCAGAAGTTTGGTAAAGGAAAAAAAAAAAACGAGTGGTTAATGCCACTATGCCAGCCAATAGGAAGAGAATAAATAGTAAATAAAATTTGATTTGGACAACAAACAAAACAAAAATTCATGAACATAGCCAACCAACTCCATGCTTCCTTCTTCCATGTTCCTCTGGCCAATGCCAATCACTTATAAATCTCCACCAGAAAACCCAGACCCCAAAATTCAACTCTCTATCTCTTTCAGCAACCTCCATTTTCCCTTCCATGTCTTCTTCTCCATTTCTCTCTCTCCCTTTCACTCTTAAGCCTTCTCATTTCCCCAATCACACTCCCAAACTTCCCAATTCCTCTCTCTCCCTGCTCCGGCCTTCAACTTCCTTCGCGCCATTTTCGACTTCACCAGCTTTCAAGGTCTTTAATGGTCCAATCAAGAGTAGTAGGAGTTCTACTTTCGCCTATGTCACCGGCCCTGCCTCGGACCCTAATGTCAGCGAGTCCGACCCCAAGGTGGACGATGCCTCCGATTCTCAGGTTCGGGTTGTTGGGGTCTTGAATTGGGGGCTCTTCTTGAGGCTTTTGACCAAGCATAAGCTACGGCTTCTGGTTTCTTTGCTTACTCTTGTTTGCTGCAGTACCTGTACTCTTTCAATGCCCTTTTTCTCTGGTATGATATTATGCAGTTTTCTCTTCTTTGATTTTGGGATAGTTGGTTTTTTAATCAATTTCAACTCTAAGGTAGTAGATGTTGCAATTAATACTGTGCGTCAACTCTTGAATCATACCCTGTTTTATTGAACCATGTCAAACTTTTCGGAATAATAATAAATAATTGAACCATGTCATATAACCCAATCACAAAAATATACCCACTTAATCAAGCTGATAAAAATCACCCAAATTTGAGAACAAAATATCTAAATCAATACTGCAAAAGATAGCACCTTAAAATAATTTTTTTTTTTTTTAAAAAAAAAGTAGTGTAGTTAAGTCACGAATGTCTATAGTAGTAGTACCAGCTTCTTCCTTCATAATTTGACACACCATTCCTAAAAAAGAAAAAGGGAATTGACCCACCATTAAATTGTTTATTATTTTATTTCATGCACCCCAAATCATTCTTAAATTGTGCTATCATGACAATCTGAATGGAAGTTTTCCATAAATCTTCCCATGGTCGTGAATCTTAAAAATTGGAAATTAAGCTAATTGTAGGGATTAGTTGCAGCACGGGATGACTTACTCACTCACCGATTGCAGGGTACAAATTGAGCTCCCAAAAAAAAAAAAAAAGGATGAAATCCACCCAACGTTCTAAATGGCATGAATGCTTCAATTAATGGTTTTACT
The DNA here is from genome assembly GCA_002890555.2 of Lagenaria siceraria. Taxonomy (NCBI): domain Eukaryota; kingdom Viridiplantae; phylum Streptophyta; class Magnoliopsida; order Cucurbitales; family Cucurbitaceae; genus Lagenaria; species Lagenaria siceraria. Next base: position 5,963,524 of record CM016488.1, read on the forward strand.
TTCAATTCTGAAAGTTTCATGGCTTGATTTTGTAGGTAGATTTTTTGAGGTACTTATAGGTGCAAAACCTGGCTCTCTGTGGAGGCTTCTGAGTACAGTTGGAATCTTATATGCATTGGAGCCAATATTAACGGTTTTATTTGTCACAAACATGAATTTCATGTGGGAGAAGGTTATGTCAAGATTAAGAGCCCAGATTTTTGGAAGGTTGCTGATTCAGAAGGTAATATTTTTTTCTGTTGCGGGTTACAGTGTGGGAATGTTTCTTAATTTTTCTTTTTTCAATATGTCATGCTATTGAAGTTGGCCTTCTGATTTACATTCTCCCCTTTCCTTCTCAGGTGGAATTCTTTGACAGATACAAGGTATGTATATTGAACCACATATTCATAATCTTCAAATGTAAAAAAAAAAAAAAAAAAATGACTCTTCTAACCTTCTAGGAACCTTTATAACTAGATGTCCTACTGGTTTAATTGTGTATGGTAAGGTTTAGTGGACAATGGCTATAACCAAAGAATCATACTAATTATTCTAATCCTAGTCTGCATCCTCTCTCCCCCATATCCACCCCTTACATAGAACTGCTTCTTCTTTGCCCTTTTCCCCAATCCCCCCCCCCCCCCCCCACACACACACATTCAGTCCCCTTCTCCAATTCCTTCTTGGATAATTGACTAAACTGAGAAGACTTTTGATATATTAGGACTGACATCCCCCATTGGTATTAGATGTTTGAGGTAGAATTCAAGAGCAATTGAGTAGGCATCATACCATCGTAGAGATATGAAGAGGTTTGTTTGCTAACAAAGGGCAAACAGAGACATATCCTAGACTTAACTAAACTATGTAGATGGAACTCTTAAAAAAAAAAAAAAAAAAAAAAAAAAAAAAAAAAAAAAAAAAAAAAAAAGACTATGGAAATGGAACCCTCAACAACCCATACCCTAGACTAAACCGTGAGACAGGATCAGGTGCATAACTAGAAGTGGTCACCCTCGTCCGTTATTGAAAGACTCCCCATTTCCCAATTGTGTTATTATCTCAGACATCATGAAGAACTTTCTCAACCTCTGAGATGATGGTTTCGTTTCTTTTCGCCAGATAATCCATAATGCTACCCTAACTACATTGCAGCACAAAAATTTTGGTTTGCTTACAAAGGATGGTAACCAAACTTGGTCAAGGGAAAGACCTTACCATCGTTGGAAAAGAAACTTTCAGATTATAGATGCCTTATAGCTTATGCTAAATCTTGGCAGTAAAAAGACTACAAAGGAAAGGCATGTGTGTTGTTCTCCATTGTTCTTGTAGAGATTGTACCAATTAGGGCTGAAAGACCATTAAGGATTTCTAGCTTGGATCTTGTCATCCGTATTCAAACTCCCTAGAAATAGTGATTAAATAAACTCTTTCTTTCCCATTTATTTAACACGAATGAAATGTTGATTTCTTAGTCAAATATTTCAATTGGATTGACTTGGACTTTCCGTATTTAGGTTGGTGAAATTACCGGATTGTTAACTTCTGATTTGGGATCTCTTAAGGATGTGGTGAGTGAGAATGTTTCAAGGGACCGTGGATTCAGAGCATTCTCTGAGGCAAGCAACTCTTCACCAAGTACAAGTGAGCTTTGTGTTGCCTGTATTTAGCATATAGATTTGTTTCACTGTTGCTGATTGATTTATAATGTTCTTGTCTGAACTTGTTTTGCTCATTGATTTTTTTTATGTTCTTGGATTTTGTGTTCAATCTTTTGTTTACTTTCTATCTTCCATGAAACTACATTGTTGAAAAATATGACTTAAGGTTTCTAGTTGCTGAATGAAGTTAGTACATTGTCGAATATAATTTCCTATTTTGTGAACCTTTAACAAAGTCTCATAATTTTTTATTTTCATTTCAATCTCCACTAATGATAGTCGGATCTTGTGCTCATGTTTGTTGTCTCCCACAGGTGATTGGAACAATATGTATATTATTTGCATTGTCCCCCCAGCTTGCACCTATTCTTGGCCTGCTGATGCTTACAGTATCTGTTTCAGTGGGTAAGTTTGTCAGTTCAGCTAGCTTCTTCTGAGGCTTTTGCCATTTTCTTTTACAGTATTTATACAGACTAGAACTCTTCCCTTCCTTTCTTCTTTCTTAGAACACATTTTAAAGCTTGATGAATCCTTAGTCAATGAAGCCTGGCACTCTAGTTTGATTGTATATTTTTGTCCAAATTAAATTACAGTAATCTACCATGGCCAACTTGCATTGCCCTTTATTTTTACATATGTTTGTACGTGTGCATGTGCTCACCTGCTTCTATGTGATGCTTTCAGGGATTGTAAAGATGTTATAAATTGAGTCCTCTTTCTTAGGGTCATACAGATTCAAGAAAGTGTGTTCTCTTAGTCTGCTGTCACATTCTTTCGTTATTTCTTGAATCCAGTTAGAACCCGTTTTAAATCCAAGTCATTTTCCTCTTTAGGTATAGGTTAAGGTCAGATGGCTTTAACAAAGGCAGCCAACTACCTGTAATTAACAAACATCTTCTACTTAGGCATCCAACTTCATAGCCAGTGTAGCAGGAAAAGATAAGGAGATGCAAGATACAGTTATAACAGAAAGCTATAGGCTAGGCTACACCAATTTTCATGTTTTGCGTTTTCTCAATTTGAAATGCTGACTTTCATTTCTCTAAAGCTGTATACAAGCGATCAACTATTCCTGTATTTAAAGCTCATGGATTAGCCCAAGCATCCATGGCTGATTGTGCAACTGAGACATTCTCAGCAATTCGTACTGTGAGTTCAAGATAGTTTGCTGCGTGTATTGTCTCACTAAATTTGATATACCAAACCCATAGAATTTTTTCTACGGCTTTTGTTGAGATACAAAGACGTTGTTACAGGTGAGATCCTTTGGCGGTGAAAAGCGTCAAATGTTCAATTTTGGTCGTCAGGTAAGATACTATTAGGAACTGTGAAGGTGCCTTCAGATAAATCTTAGTACCCTGTTAGTCTCTGGAATTATTTATTTATTCTTGGATTTTGGCAGGTTATTGCATATGAGGGTAGTGGAATATCACTTGGGACTTTTAAATCTCTGAATGAATCTTTAACTAGAGTTGCTGTTTATGTTTCGCTTATGACATTATATTGGCTTGGAGGAGACAAAGTGAAAGCGGTAATTTCCAAATTTTTCCTACTTTTTTCTAAGTGTTTTAATGTTTAGGTCGAAATACTGGGGTTTTCTTGGAGAGAGAAATATAACTTCTTTTTTTTTAGTGTAGTGTGGTAGATGAGAACTATACATTTTTTTAGAGAGAGAAGTGTGATAGAGAGAAAAGAGATTTTTATTAGAGAAAATGAGAGTTTTCTCTCTCATAAGTGAATTTTTAATGGTAATAGAAGGATCCAATTTTTGCCAGGCTTGAGGGTTTGGTTTTTACAAGTAAAAGTTTGTGGTGGAATTGTAATACCTCTTGAACTACAAGTATAAGAAATGAGTTGTCCTTCTAGATTGAGGTCCTCTGTATTCTTGGACTTTGGATAGTGTGCCTTTTTGTAATGTTGACTTTAAAATATCCGTCTGCAACTTCACTCTATCAATTAAAGTTGTGTTTCCTGCTCCATTAGCTATATTTCATTTGAACTTAAATATATATCTATATATCTATATATATATATGAATATATTTCATCTAATAATAAGAATATTCTTGACCTTGTTTGGTCCATCTCTAATTATTCATATTATCTCCTTGCAGGGTGAACTTTCTGTTGGAACCATGGCTTCTTTTATTGGATATACTTTCACGTTAACATTTGCTGTGAGTCCTGTTTCTCTTTGGTTTCTGTTTCTCAATAATCTCACTCTTCATTACTGACGCATGTAATCACTTTCAGGTTCAAGGATTAGTAAATTCATTTGGAGATATTCGTCGAACTTTTGCTGCCGTTGAAAGAATTAATTCTGTTTTAAATGAAGAGGTTGATGAAGCCCTTGCATATGGGTTAGAAAAAGAGATGCAACAAGATGAATTTAGATATAAGTTGTTATTCTCTAGCGATGCTGATGAAAATAGTCGAGTGAAAACACAGTACATGGCAGCCCTAAAATCTTCCAGCAACATTATCAATCTTGCTTGGTCTGGTGATATTTGTCTTGAAGGTAAATATCTTGCAGTTCCCAATATTCGCTGTGAAAAGTCTTAAAATATTTCTCATGCTTTTGCAATCAAATAAATAAAATGGTAGAAACAGAGTGTTGGTCTATTTACGTTTGATTTTTTTTTTTTCATCAAGTGCTTCCTATATTTATGCAGTGACATTTGTAATAACTAATAAGTAATTCAACTTTGCTAAGTCAAGTGGTGAATTTTTTCAAAGCTATGTTTAATTCATCGTTTTTTTATGCTAAATTTCTTTGATAACTAAAAAATGTAAGATTGTCCTTGAGATTAGTTGAGATGTGCATAGGTACCATTTCCATTTAAACACTCACAGTCACAGACTATAATAAACAATCTCTTTCTAAATCCCATTTCTATGCCTTCTCCATTTCCAAGGAAATATATACTAGTATAATGAGTTATTCTTGGTTGTGCTCACTTTGAAATTAGAAACTTGTTTTCTATACGTCAATTATTTTGAGAAATGAATTCTTTTTTTAGTATGATAGGAGGGGATTTGAATTACAAATCTCTTGATCGCTAACAATTACTGTATTCCAGTTGAGCTATGTTCACTAGCATTTTGAGAAATGAATTAATGTGTCAATATATGTTGTGCTCATTTCTTGTCTTGCAGATGTGTGCTTTTCTTATCCTTTGAGACCGGACGTTAACGTTCTTACTAGTTTGAATTTAACCCTTAAATGTGGAACCATAACGGCACTAGTGGGCCCTAGTGGAGCAGGAAAGAGTACAATAGTGCAGCTATTGGCACGTTTTTATGAGGTAAAACTTCCCTTTTATATCAACATACTTCAGTAATTTACGGATTGATTAATGATATTGATATGCTTATTTTACAGCCAAAGACAGGGCAGATAAAAGTTTCTGGTGAAGATATTCGAGCATTTGACAAGAGAGAATGGGCTCGGGCTGTCTCAATAGTGAATCAAGTAATATCAAACTCACATCGAACATTACCATACTACTTACCTTGAGGCTAAAGATTGAACATTGAACATTGATATTATAATTGACATACATAAAGATTGTCCTAGTATTACATTATTTTTCTTGTAAGTAAAAGGAGAGGAAAGGGAGAAAAGAGAGGAAGAAAAACTAATAAGATGATGATTCAGGAACCCGTTCTTTTTTCGGTGTCTGTCGGAGAGAATATTGCATATGGACTTCCAGATGATAATGTAACAAAGGATGAAGTTATAAAGGCAGCCAAAGCTGCAAACGCTCATGACTTCATTATTTCACTTCCTCAGGTTTGCTATCTTCTAGAATGTTCATATTTTGTTCTGCCGGTTCCTTTGTTGCCATTAACATAGTCTTATTCTGGAAGGGCTATGACACACCAGTTGGTGAACGCGGAGGCCTTCTTAGCGGTGGCCAGCGACAGGTATTGTAACAAAGACATCACAATAAATTTGTGTTTGTTTGGGAAGAGAGAGAGAGAGATAGAGAGAAACTGACATTTAACTTACCATTTGTAGAGAATTGCAATTGCGAGAGCTTTGCTTAAGAATGCTCCAATCCTTATACTGGATGAGGTAAGTTTGTATTGATCTCGTCGCCTATGTCATCTGCATTCTTCCTGCCCTGTGCAACTAGAGAAGAGATCTCTTGTGTCGCCTACTTGAACCAGGAATTCAGCAGGGTCATCCTGTCACGGATTATGATGCTGTCTTTTTTTTTTTTGGTAGGCGACCAGTGCACTAGATGCAGTTAGTGAGCGACTGGTCCAGGATGCTCTAAATCAACTAATGAAGGGAAGGACAACATTAGTGATCGCACATCGATTAAGTACGGTTCAAAATGCTCATCAAATTGCATTTTGTTCCGATGGAAAAATTGTAGAGTTGGGAACTCATTTGGAACTACTGGCTCAGAAAGGTCGGTATGCTTCATTAGTCAGCACACAAAGGCTGGCATTTGAGTGAATTTCCTTTGCCATTTGACTGCATCCACTACTTCAGAGGTTCACAAGTTCAAAATAACCATAGAAAAAGAAATATCCTAGTACGAAATCGATATAAACCGCTGTATCTAGCATACTTGCTGCTACAATATCTTTGAGAAGTTTGAGTAGAGGCATGTTTTTTTTCCATCTTTTCACAAGGAACCTTTAATGTCATTGAATATTCAAAGGAATACAAGTACAGAATCTTCCTGCATTGAATTTTGGTCGAGAAACTTCTATATAGTGAGTGAAGCTTTGAAACCTTTAACAATTGTCAGCTGTAGTTTGTTTTATTTTCATTATGGCCTGTTGCTTCCATTGATATTTTAAAAAATAAAAAGAAAAAAACTAAGGCCAAGGACCAAGTCTAGATCAAAGTTGTGGAATGATAAGTGTTGTTCAACATTCTTTTCAACTATAAATTTAAGTTGTTTATAGGGAAGTGCAAGATCTAAATGGTCACAGTTGTCAATGATTATCCATACAGAGCATTAGACCTTATGGTTGAGAAAAAGAAAGACTTTTATTTTGCTATGAGCAGTGAGTGAAATTGGTTTGAGTAACATTTCACTTCTAAATCAACTACAAAATTGAGAAAATCAGACTGAAGCATAAGTTGGATTTCGATTGAACCGCAAGATGGATTTCACTCTAACTTTGATGTTTTTGGAGAATTTAATTTTCTTATGAAACCAAGAATCGAATAATAGGTGAATATAAAAAACAAATTTCGAGTATGGAACCTACCTATAGAAGGAAAAGATATTGGGAAATAATTGAAAGATAAAAAGACTAATATTTATCCCGTGAATCCAAAAACAGTAAATCGTATGAATAATTCAAAGTATTGGGTTGAAATGAGATTTGAACTGCTTTCTAAACTTTAAGATTTTTGTCCTTTTGCTTGTGTCATATCTTTATGAAATTTATCGAAATGTACATCACACACACACATTGGGCCTCTCATTCTCGACCTCCTCTCTCTCTCAATCTCCTATCGCTCTCACTCTCTCGCCCCTTTCTAGCGAGAACCCACATATTCGATGCCCCAAATCATGTCCCTTGCTCTCGCTCCGACACCACTTTCTGGCAAAAAACCACAGATTTGGCAAGCGAAAAAATCAAGCAACCCCCCTGCAAATAAACTCATGTTTCGACGATAACCTACACATCCGATGCTCCAACTATCTCTCTAATCCCTTTCTGTCGAGCCCACAACCTCTCCGATGAAAGTACGGTCGGTCCACCCCCTCTGCAACAACAATTGAAAAAAAGAAGTATAGAAAAAACAAAATCGAGAAGAGGAAGAAAGCAAACAAAAATAAGGGTATTTTGATAATGTTGACTAATAATGATGTAAGCAAAATGGCAAAATTCTTAAGTTTGAAAAGAATATTTAGACTTATTTTGGGGCATCTATACAATTATCTCCCAATAAAGCTCATTGCTCAAAGTCAATGGATCAAGTCAAATTCAACCAAACCATGAGCTATTCAAGCTTAATAAGACATCCATTCTTCTAAGAAGCTTGATGGATCTTCAAGTTCATATCCATTCATGCCTTATAAATTACGTACCATGTACATTTAAGAAGGATCATGTAAGGATTTAAGGGGAGAATAACTTTAATACCCAAATGACCAAGAGTCGTGTCTTTCCAATTATTATGAATTCAAATGTTTTTTTGTTATATAGAAAAATAGTTGGATTATCCTAAATTTTATATAAGCTCAATCTCTCTTAAATTTTGTACTTTCTTTATATTCTTGTATTTAAAATACATCTAATACTTCAAATCGCATTTGATCAATTTGATTGTAAAGCTTTGAAATAGAAAACAGGAAAAAATTCCCCTTTATTGATCATTGATTTTTCTTTTTCTTGAAGTTGATTTAACAACTATTTGCTAGAGTTATTCTTATTAATTATTGTCAAAATCCCATAAAAAAGATAGTTTTCATGCATAATTAAAGTAGTCCATTTATAACTCAACATTGAATAAGATTTCTTGAGATGTAGTCTAAACATTGCTATTAGAAGGTTCCCTGTAGAATTTGAGTTAGAATTCTGTAAATAGAAATTAAATTAATCATTTTCTGGAAGTACAAAGACCAAAAAGCTTTCTTTGAAGTACATAGATTGAATGAACAAAAGTAAAAAATACAATGATCAAAACGAACATTTTGAGGATATAGAAACTAAAATAAACCAAGAATGAAATGTGTGTATATATGATCAAAACGAACATTTTGAGGATATAGAAACTAAAATAAACCAAGAATGAAATGTGTGTATATATCTTTATATCAAAGGGAAGCTAAGATATGGCGCACAAAAGAACAGAGTTTGACAGGAGAGATAGCACATGAACAACAATGAATTTGTTAATATTTGAAAAATAAGTAAAACATGCTGAAAATTCCTCATGTGTTGTGAAGTAAAACATAATGAAAAATAATTCACAACTTGCATAGATAACAAGTCACTTATTCAGAAGAAAGGAAAGATGACAACCAAATATCCCAACGATTTCCAAATTGAACAATGGGATTATTTGATAGACAAATCACTTATGACTTGGTTGGTTGCCATGACTGGTATCGAGTCCAATCTCTCTGTCCAGGATTAAGAGCATGTCCCTTGGAATGGTAGATAAGTTCTTCACCTTCCCCAGAGAAGTTTTCCTTGTGTTCTATTCCATACCTACTGGGCTTCAGCATCAGAAGCTGCAAAACATTTTCATATTGCTTACTATGTGGCGAGGTGAAAGTTTATCATTAACACAACGGATGGTGTAAATTGATACACTTACAAAAGTTCAGGATTTAAACTGGTACAATTATTAGTTCATAGTTTAAATTGATATAACGCTTAAAGTTTAAGGATATAAATTGATATTTTTCCTTTATTTTATTATTAGGCTAAATATACCAAAGGGTCTATAATTGTTTAGACACACTCAATTCCGTCCTTAATCTTCCAAATTTTCAATTTTAACCTCAATGTACGAAGAGAAGTCTCAATTAGGTTTCTTCATATAAAAATTAGCTAAAATGTGTTAACAGAAAGCTTATGTGTCAGTAGAGTTACTGTTTTATAAGTATATTTGGACACATGTGGCAAATAAAATAATAAATTAATAATATATCAACTTTTGGTTAACAAAATTTTGCAAAACCTAGTTGAGAATTTTACGTGCAGGGGAATTACCTCGTCTCCTGTATGATCAGTTATGTGGTGGAGCCAGCCATGCCATTCGGGTGGCACCTGAGAAGCATTATATCGACCCTTCTCTGCATATTCAACCCACCTGTGCCTACCTACAGAAATGTAAAATTTACTAGCTCAGCTTTCCCCAAAACATAAAAAGGGAATGTTAGAGAACAGTGAACACGGAACAAGCATAAAAATGTTCCATTCTATATAAGTACGAAATTCCTTTTCTTCCCCTTTCAATTTTGGAGGTAAAGATTTTTTGATCCAGCAAGCCTTTTTCAAGTTTCCTATCAGCTGGATATGATTAGGGAATTGAGCAGTTTTGAACAGAAAAAAAAGTATTAGAATAAGTAATACAAGGAAATGAAGAACTACTGCATCACTTTGTATCAAGAAATATAATCAATCGATCATTTACTATATTAAATAAATGGCGAAGTTTCTAAAAGGAAAGAGTATCTTTAAACAATTAAGGAAGTGTTTGGGCCCCCAACTTCAAATGAGTGGAACGGCTCATTCCATGTTTGGGGCTCTAATTATAATGCTGGTGTTTCCAACTATTATAACCTACAATTAACTACAATATTACTATTTCAAATCCTTCTCTGTTACAATGTTTACTATTTCCTACTCATCCTCTTTCCCCTTTGTTATAGTGTTTACTATTTCCTACCCAAACTACACCCTAAACCCAGACTATTATAACCCACAAACTACAATAACTCCTAACAATAATAACCAACTCAGCACCCAAACATGCCCTAAACATTCTCTCTAAATATAAAATATTTGTCGTTTAAGCATTCAAGCAACTTAATCTACCAGAAGCAAATATAAACATAACATGGTAAGTTTCTTAAGCATTGTGGTTTACACATCTCGACCTTGACCCATAGCAAATAGGTAGTAACATCGTGAAACTCAAACAAAAACCAATTAGACAGGAAAAAAAATACCATATTGAGTCTCTTCATCAACCTTCTGGTAATATTTATTACCAAACTTATCAACACCCACAAGTGTCGCACCAATGTTGTGGATTTTTGTTTGCCTGAAAAGAAAAATGAACAGATTAGAGATGATAAAGATTACTCCTCTAAATCAAATAAAATGCATAATTTGCATGGAAAGGAAATTATTCAGTGTATGAATGAGGGACAAAAAAAATTGTTCACGTCAAGTGAAAAGCAAAATAACGGCTCCATAGATGTATTGTTGATGGAAAATTCAAGAAGTGTCATGAAAATCAAAATCATAACATAATTGTACAGAACATTTGAATCGAGGAAAAACTACAGTACATTGTTTAGTGAATTGGTAACGCAGTTTTTAGTACCTCAAGGTAGAGATGTCCACGGGGCGGAGCGGGGACAGGGAAGCATCCCCGCCCCCTATTTCGATTCCCCACAGAGAAAAATTCTCCGTTAATTTTTTTCTTAATTTATTTATTTATTAACAAGTTTTTTTTTTAATTTATTCCCAAACGATATAAAATTTTTAAAATTTTCTATATTAAATATGTCATTCCGATACATTTCTATTTAAATAAAACACTATAAAAAATTTTACAAAAATAACAATATATTATGTGTAAAGATATAATTAAAATATTTTATCTCCTTATTTCTAAAAGTTCAAATATTAATCACTAATTTCAACTTAAACATTACAAGTCTTAAAAGTAAGAAACATTCAACATCTCTATTTTAGAAATATATTAAAGTATAAAAAAATTATGATGAGAATTAGGAAAAAGCTAATTGGTAAAAACTATAATTTTCTAAAAGTGTATATATATATGGCGGGGCAGGGAGTCGGGGCCGGGGAATACATTCCCCATCCTCGTCCCTGTTTGGCCAACAGGGAGAAAATTCACTCCGCTCCCTCCCCCATTCCCCGTGTAATCAGGGATTCCCCGCCCTGAGCGGGGCAAGTACCCACGGGCCCCGGCCTCGTGGAGAAAATGGACATCTCTCAAGGCCTAAATATAACATTTATGAATATTTACATTAATATAAATAATATTAGATATTAATTTTAAGACCGACTCTCTCAACCATATCCATCTCCCTGCCTCAGCATGTATAATTGACAATAGTACCTTACAATTTGTATTTTCCATCAAATAAGTTATCCCTTATTGTAAAGTAATGAGAAGGAGAACAAGAAATAGGGATAGATGAGAAACAAAGAATCTAATAAGGGACCAAACATCGCTGGAAGACCTCTCCCATCCACTGAAGATTCTATTATTTCTCTCGCCCCACAATGCCCACAAAATACCATAGGCCTCCCCTACTATGGTCTTATATATTTTCTAAAGAGGGGCTGATCATAGTGGAGGAAGTTGCCCACTAAATGAGAAAGGGATCGGTTTACTGATTGGAAAGGGTGGTCTTCAAATTACTAACCTAAAAAATATGGGTCTCCTTGCAAAACGAACACGTTCCCTGAATACACAAGAGGACCTTGAAGACCCATCCTTTTACACCTTTACCTTGTTAAGGATCAGGTAAACATAAAGGTGGAAAATGGTTTTAATGCTTTTTTTTGGCATGACAGAAGGCTGAAAGATGAAGCTCTAGCTGCTCAAAAAAATTTCACCATCCAGGACATTATGATGATCATGACGGATGGAATTTGATTTTGAGGAGGCAACTCTATGATGAGGAATTGAAAGATTGGCTTAATATCATGAATCTTGTGGACACTAGTCACTTGACTCATCAAAAAAATTAATGGTCTTGGAGGTTGACTAAAGAAGGCTATTTTTCTACAAAGTCCCTTTTGGCTTGCCTTAGGGCAGAAATTTGGACCGAATTTTCCCCAAGAAAGTCAAATTCTTCCTATGGGAGCTTAGCCACAATGTTATCAAAACCCAAGACAAAATGCAGCGTCGTGCCCTGTACATGTCTCTATCTCCTCATTGATGTATTATCTGTAAAGCTGTCCAAGAGACTCAAAATCACTTGTTATCAGCTATCATTTTGCTAGTAGTTGTTGGAAAGAACGGATTGCTGCATCAAATTGGCACCTTATTCTTCCTATTGATATCAATATCATCAGTCTTCTCAACTACACCCTCAATGGCCACCCTACACAGAAGGGAAAAGAATCCTTCAGACGATTCTCATTCGTGGTCTTTTTCAAGATAAGGAAGACTCTTTTAATCGTTACTTTGAATATATTATTTTCCTTGCTATGACTTGGTGTAGATGCACTACTTTTTATAGATCTTATTTTCTCACCTCTCGTTTGGCCAATTGGAAAAATCTTTTGTAACTCCTTCGGTTTGAGCATGAGCCCTTCTTTTGTAAATTTTCACACATGAAATGAAATTTGTTTCTTAAATAAAACCAAAAAAAAAAAAAAAAAAAAAAAAAAAAAAAAAAAAAAAAAAAAAAGGAAGATGGCATTCTTTGACACAAGCTTATAGCAAGAAATTATGGTTGAAACAGTCTATGCTGTCTACGGACAAATGTTGGTGTAGTATGCGGTATGCATAATCCATGGTTCTCCGTTGCCAACCAAGGATAATCCAAAGCTTCATGCAAACATAAACAAATTGTAAAGGAAAGCAACAATGAATTTTTTACATATACATGCGTGTTCCGAGGAGAGAGGGGGTTTGTTAGTAACAAACCATTTTATAGGAAAGCTTAATATTGCATGGAAAATTTAACTTACAATAGGTTTCCGTCGGGTAGGCATTTCCTGCAAGATTCAAAATAAGACAGTTAACACAATCAGATTCTAATATTGGTGGAGAAACGGACAGTATCAAGAATGAAAACTTATAACGAAACCCTAATGCCATAAACTTTTAGCTCCAAGAAGCTGTTCAATTGTGAATGAATGAAACAGAGACAGTATCCCATTTACAAAATGAACAAAAAAGTAAAACTAATTATTTACAACGGCAATACATGCACAAACCAAGAATTTTTATGTTCCCTCTCCCTCCTCCATCAAATTTCACTACTCTACCCAGTCCCTGACTCCCCACTAATTTTAGTTTGAAATCCTCACTAAACCAAACTATATATATGAACATCGACATCAAGCACATGTCATAAACACGATTCCATTATTTGATCATCTGTTAACCAAACATTTCCAGGTAAGAAAAAAATCAAACAATTTCATTTAAGATCTCTTTAAACAGCCAAACATGTTTCATGCTTGAATAAACATTTCTAAAAGTTCAATTTCACACACGTATATAAACGAGCCACCTCAAGCCGATCCATCCACATCAGTTTTTTGTCATGGAAAATCCTTTGGTTTCGCCCAAACCAAATTTAGACTCTTTTTTTCTTTTTTCCATTTTTTGAAATGGTAACAGGTATATAAACTTTTAAAAATAAACTTCAATCATTTTTTTTTATAGAAACAACAGCTTTCATTGAGAAAAAAAATGAAGGAACACGAGCATAAAAAACAACCAAGCTCGCAAAAACCCCTCTAAAGAAAGGGTTTCTAACTAAGATTCTACCTAGAGAATAATTACAAAAAAGTCTATGAAACCAAAGCTCAAAGAGAAACATGGAAACCTCACCAAGACCAAACATCACAAGGGTCCCTCACTATTGTCTTATTTTTTTAAATGGAAACAAGTCTCTCCATTGAATTAATGAAATGAGACTAATGCTTAAATTACAAACTGAGAAACAATAGAACAAAGAACTAGAGGTAGCATGACTAGTACATGACCAAATACAAAAAGGGTCCCTCCCTCTTGTCCCCTCACTCTTGACCAAAAACCCCTATAAAGAAAGGGTTTCTAACTAAGATTCTACCTAGAGCATAATTACAAAAAAGTCTTTGAAACCAGAGCTCAAAGAGAAACATGGAAACCTCACCAAGGACTAAACATCACAAGGGTCCCTCACTCTTGTCTTTTTTTTTTAAATGGAAACAAGCCTCTTCGTTGAATTAATGAAATGAGACTAATACTTAAATTATAAACTGAGAAACAATAGAACAAAGAACTAGAGGTAGTATGACCAGTACATGACCAGATATACAAGAAGGGTCCCTCACTCTTGTCCCCCCTCCAAAAAAAAAAATATCTCACAATAAAGCACACATCCTGGCAAACCATAATAAGAGGCCCTTCTCTCTGAAAGGCGAATGGAGGAGGAACTCCTCGAGCGTCGCACAAACATCTCTAGCGAGCTAACCCAAGATCAAATTCCTAAAAGAAACAATTCCACACAGATCTCACAAACTAACAACTTCAGAGAAGGTGATTGAGGTCAACCCTTGCCTTCCGACAAAGAATACAACAAAAAGGAACCATTAACGTAGTCATCGTTCTTAGAAGCCTATTCAAAATGTTCACATGGCCAAGTCAGACTTGTCATGTAAAGAATGAAACTTTTTTAGGGATCCTAATCCTCCAGAGCACATCAAAGACTGACTCACTAGCGCGAGAGGGATCCAACAAAAATTGAAAACAAAAAACATTTACAAATTCTTTCTTGCAACTAAATTGAAGGTAGGGTCTATTGATGGAGATATTCCCAAGACTCGCAAAGGAAAAAAGGGAGTTAGATAAAAAGAGAAAAAACTTGGACAAGCGGTTGTGAAGAGCACCTATTTTGAAAATTTTTAAAAATAATAATAAAAAAATAAAAAATAAAAATCTACATTTTATCAGTAGACAATAAAGTAAAGGAATGCCAGTCTTCAAAGGTTTACTTGCAAATTCCCGTTAACCTAGCGCACTCCATATCTACACGAAATACAAATCTTCGAAAACGATCTCAAATAGGTCACCTTAAGACCATAGAGAGAGTGCATTAACGAATGGTTACATTCTTTTCCTTGCTGTCGGCGACTGAAACATTCGAATTAGGAACGAAACACCCATAGTCATTGAACATTGAAACAGCGATCTTCAGACGAGATAAACACCGATACATCACATCAATTATGCATAAAAGAAATAAAGGGCACGAATTCGAATGCGGAAACAATAGTCAAGTTACCAAAAAAAAAAAACCCTCAAATTCCCCAGGGACCTCACATAAACCATGGATCAAAAACGGAAAGTAGGGAGAAAAATATTACAAGTAGCCTTCTTCCTTGAGCTCTCTCCAGAAAGTGCCGATCCCTTTGTCCTTGATCGACTTCAGAATCCCCCGCACCACTGACGCCATTTTCTCTGCTCGTTGTTCTTCGCTCACGACTCTCGGATTGCTTTGTTTTGTTTTCAGTTTAAGCAGCTGCCTTGAGGATGGTGAGGGTAATATCGTCTAATTGGGACTTTAGAAGAAAAATAAGCGAATCTGGTGTTAAAATAGAGTCCTTTCAAAACAATGTAAAAAAATAAGTTGTAATTGAGAAAATATCAAAATATTTATTAAAAAAATAGTAAAAAAAAATATTGATGGACCGTAATAGACTTCTGTTAACGTATATTTCACAACTATTTAAAAATTTTATTATTTTGTATAAATAGTTTCTCTTATTTTTCTATTTTTAAAATTTCCCTAAATTCTTTATTTTATTCAATTTCGTCTCTACTAGAAACTGGATTATACCTATTTTATTAAAAAAAAAATTAGTTCAGTCCTTACCAAATACTTAAAACATTATTTTTTTTACTATTTATATTAGTTTTTAGCAACCCCACTAAGTTTATATACGCATGTATCAAAAGGTTTTCTTTTTTTTCTTCACTACTTTTCCAATTATTTTGGACCTTATTTTCTTTTTCTCTTTTTATTCCATTTTTTATAATTAAATACTTTTTTCTAGTTCTTTTATATACGATATTGAAATTTTTTTTTAAGATTTAAATTAACAATAAAATATTTAATTAATTTTCTAAATTTATGTTAAAAGATAAATATCTTTATGGGTTGTTTTTAAATATAAAAAATGAGTCAAACTATTTATAAATATAGAAAAATTTACTGTTTATTAGTGGTAGACCACGATAAAATTATATTGCGGTCTATCACTGATAAATAATGAAATTTGTCTATATTTGTAAATAGTTTGATATTATTTCTATTTATAACTGTTTCTCTATATTTATTTGTAACAAAATTTAGAATTTAACAATTTGATGTAATTGATATATCAAATAATTTGATATAATTAATTTAAATTCACAAAATCTCAAAATTTTACAGTTTATATATCGATAATATATTATTATATTACATTTTAAAAAATATAAATTATATAAATAGTAATAATATAAACGAAAAACCGTAATAAGAATACAAATCTCTAAATGTATTAAAATTTTAAAAAAGAATTAAATAAAAATTAATCAATTAAAAAAAGTTACAAAAAAACTAAATTCAATAACAAAATGTATAAACAAATTGAAAAAGAATAAAATACAACCAAATTTGATAATAAAATGTATAAATAAATTGGAAAAAATAAGATAAAATCAAATCTAATAACAAAATATATATTTGGATAGATATTTATGGAGAAAAATCAGGAAAATACAAAATTATGTTATAATAACGAATCACGAAAAAAAAACGATGGTGAAAATCTCATAATTTTATATTACAATTACAATGTATGTGTAAACGTAGATTAGTTAAATCCCATTAATTTCATATTACTATTACACTGTATGTGTAACCATATACTAGTTAATTACCAGAATATACTAATGGAAAAAATAAGAAAGATACAATATTATGTTATAATGAAAATCTAATTTGAATATTAAAAATAGATTTAAATTCAACAATATAAATTCAAATTAAAAATCTAAGGAGAAAAATAAGGACAAAATTTGTTAATTGTGATTAATTAGTAAAGTAGTTATCAAAATCTATTTTGAATATTAAAAATATATTTGAATTAAAAACCCGGGTGAAATTCAAGGGATGACACTTAAATTCAGGTTTAAAATCGAATATGTTAGATATAATCTTATTATTTCGTCTATCAATCCAATTGCATAATTACACTCTATTTAAATCTCGGTAATGAATATTCATTACTCGCAAGTTATATTGAATTTTTTGAAAGTACAAACCAACCAAGGGCAAAATAGGTATTACAAGAAGGCCATGTACCTTGCACACATTTTGCCATAAATCTTATTATTCCCAGTTTTTGTCATAAATCCAAATTACATCTCATTTTTTTTTGCTATTTTATCCCATTTTACTAAAATTTAGTTAATTAAGCCCACGGGTCACCAAGCTTAAACCCAAATTGTACTTGAGAGAACTCTATAAAAAAAATATATATATAAATGACTAAATTTATAATTTAACTATAATTTTTAATCTAACATAATTATATATCAACACTTTTTAAAATGTTAATTAATACATCAATACTTAAAAAAGAAATATATCACATTTACGTATTATCTAATAATTTTTTAAAACAAATATTATTTTCTAAAAAAAAAATCATATATTTGATTTTCCGAAACTGATTATATTTTCCGTTTCCTATTATTTTAGGGAGAAGATAAAGAGTTCTATAAATAAAGAGGCGTGAAAGGAGATCAATAGTTCAAAAGCAAAGCCAGAGAGAATTTAAAGAATGACGAATCACGAGTACGATAACAAAAAAGAGATTCGCCAACTCCTCGTTAACAATGCTTTGGCCACCCATCATCAAGATAATTTCAATTTGCTTTCTCAAATCAAACATCGATTCGATAGGTATGTATCCACTTATAATCAACTTTTAAAATATATCGGAGATCTTAATTTTTAAGAAAATTTCGATGAAAATATCTAAATATATTATTTATATTATATTTATATTAATGACGTTTTGTTACTTATGTTTAGAGTTGTCTTCAAATATATATATATATAGTAAAATATCATTGTCTAGCATTGATATACACTAATAGACCTTGATAAACTACTATCATCTATCACTTATTACTAATAAACTGTGATATTTGTTATATTTATAAATATTTATAATTATTTTAAGCAGTTTTGTTATTTAAAATAATTTTTCTACTTTATGTTTCTGTGAATTTATCTGACCCTATAAAAACGTGAAAATATGGACATGTCGACGAAAATTTAATGCTATATTTATAATATGTGATTGGACATTTAAATGGGCTCTATAAATATAGGTGCAGTTTGAGATATTACTTTTATTCATTACTTGTTATGATAGTATTATTTAAGAATAATATGAGGTCTACAAAATAAATTAATATATCATTTGATGATGTGTCAAATTACTAAAAATATTTAGAGCGTTTAATTAGTTATAAAAATATTTAGAACATTGTATTATATTTTTATTGATTTGATTTTTGGTATTGTAATAGAGTCGGAGTAGAAGTCGCTAAGGTTGAAGTTAGATTTGAGAATTTGAAAGTTGGAGCCGATGTTCAAGTCGGTTCAAGATCTTTACCAACTCTATTCAATTTTGCATACGATGTGATTGAGGTACTAATTTTTTTATTTTTTATTTTTTATTTTTTTTTACTTATTTCATATTCTTCTTTTTTTTTTTTTTTTAATTGATTTTTGTGTGTTTGTGCAGAATGTATTAACAAGTTTGGAAATTATTAAATCTAAGAGATATCCATTGACTATTCTGAACGACGTTAGTGGCATCATCAAACCTGGAAGGTAATGAATTTAATTTATAAAACAAAATTATATTCTTTACATGCAATAAATTATTTGAAAAACTCTCGTGCCAACTAAAAATAAGAAAAAAATTTAAGATTGAAAAATAAAAAATCTATTTACATAAAATAGTAAAATTTTTAAATAGTTGTGACAATACAGGTCTATTAGTAATAGAAATAATAGAAGTCTCACTAATAGATGTTGATAGAAGTCATGTTTTTTTCTTTTTGCTATTTTTTTTTTGTAAATAGTTTGATATTTTTTTTATTGGTGAAATTTTTTCTAAAAATAACTCTTAATTTATTATTTATTATTATTTTTATTTAAAGAATAACATTTTTATAGCTATAAAATTTGCATATGTGAATTCATTACGCTTGGAATATGCTCTAAATTATTAATAATTTGATGGTCATCCATAAAGTTATGTTGAGTAATGAGTACAAATTGAGATTAAGACAAATTAATATTTAGACTAAATAAAGATATTTAAATATTTAATGATTAAATTAATATTTAAGTATATCGAAGATTGGCTTGATTTATATCAATCTATGAGTTTTATTTTCTAACCCTAAATTGTGGTGAAATTTTAGGATGACTTTGTTGTTGGGTCCTCCAAGTTCTGGAAAATCGACCTTACTTCGAGCCCTTGCTGGAAAACTTGATGGGAACTTAAAGGTTAGTGCTAAATATATATTTTATTATACACCATCTATTTCTTTTTTTCAAATATAGCAAAATGAGTCAACTTATTTATAAATATAGCAAATAACTCCCCTATAATAATAGACTTTTTATATAACTTATTTATTTATTTATTAAATAGTTTGATGGGAATTTATTTTTAAGAAAACAGTTAACCATAAAAGTATCATTCTTAAATTTTAAGTTTATAAAACCCTAATGTAAATGCATTATAAATATGCCTCTTTTCTGATTTTCTTTTTCATTTTGAGAATACGTGGTAAATATAGCCATTAAATTCAAAGTATAAGCGTACATAGTAATATTTTTAAAAAATTGTAAATATAGCAAAGTCTATCAGTGATAGATTTCTATTATTGATAGACTATTATGGTCCATCAGTGATAGATTTCTATTATTGATAGACTATTATGGTCCATCAGTGATAGACCACCTATGATATATTGTTATACACTTAGTTACTATCACTAAAATTGCTACTCAATACAATTACCCTAAATATATTTGGTATATATCTTAAATTAAAGGAAAATATTATAAATAGAAAAAATATCAAACTAGTTACAAATATAAAAAAATTTCACCGTCTATCAACGATAGTCTGTTCTATCACTGGGTGATAGACAGACTTTTGTGGATGAGCGATAGAAGTCTATCGCAATTTATTACTGATAGACAGTAAAAATTTTATATATTTATAAATATATTGACTCATTTTTCTATATTTGAAAATAACTCAAAATTAAAGATGATATATATTTATTAAATAATCGTTTATAAGTATATTAATGTTAATTACATTCCAGAAAAGTGGAAGAATTAGTTACAATGGACATAATGTTGATGAATTCTGCATTCGAAGAACTTCTGGGTACATCAGTCAATCAGACAATCACTTAGCAGATTTAACTGTACGAGAAACTTTTGACTTTGCCGCTAGATGCCAAGGTTCAAGTGAACCCTTTGCAGGTTTGTGTCTTTTAATTTTATTCTTAATTTCATAATTAATCTTTTAAATATTATATATTTGGATTATATATTTATTAATTGATTCTCTCTATTCCTGTAGGCTACATAAAAGAGTTGGCTGGCTTAGAGAAAGAAAGGAAAATACAGCCTAATACACACATTGATGCATTTATGAAGGTAAGTACTTATCTTTAATTTAATTTAATATAAGCTAAATCACTAAAATAATACATTGGATGAAAAATGTTTAGATTTAGTAAAAGAACGACCACACATTTAGATTAGACACTTCGATTTTCCATTCAATATTTTTAATGATTTTCTTTTTAAAAAATATTATTATTGTAACTTTTATATTTTTAAAACAAATGATGAGGGCGAAGGATATGTTTTATAATTTAGTCTTTAATTTATAACGCTAATTATATATCGGATATTGTAATTAATTAAATTTTTTTTTGGTTTATGATAATTTGTACAGGCAGCATCAGTTGGTGGTAAAGAGCACAGTATTTTAACTGATTATGTATTGAAAATTCTTGGTCTTGATGTATGCTCAGAAACAATAGTTGGTGATGGTATGGTTCGTGGAATCTCAGGCGGTCAAAGAAAACGAGTTACTACAGGTCTCGAATTACTTCTTAATTTAAAGGATTATTTTTAAATATAGAAAAATGAGTTAAACTATTTATAGATATAGAAAAATTATCTGCGATAGACCGCGATAGAATTATATCACAGTCTATCGTTGATAGACAGTAAAATCTTTATATTTTTTATAAATAGTTTGATATTTGTTCTGTTTATAGTAATTTTCCTAATTTAAATAAGGGTTGTTTTCATATATATTAAAATGAGTCAATTTATTTAGAGATATAGCAATATGTAGTTTATCACTGTCTATCAGTGATAGATACTGCTGACAGATCTATCAATGTCTATTATTGAGAGACACTGATTTATGTTTATCAGTGATAGATACTGATAGAAGTCTATCACTATCTAATAGACGGTGATAGATTATAGTAGTTTATCACTGTCTATCAATTTTAAAAAGCTTTTTGTTTTTTTTGTTGTTATATTTGAAAATATTTTCACCAATTTTTTATATAAAACAAATATCCTTTAAAGAATTATGAAAATATAAATAAATAAACATGTAATCATATCTTATATATATATATATATATATATATATATATATATATATATATATATATATATTCTTTGGTTTTAAAAACAAACTTGTTTTGTTATTCTATGTACAATATGCAGAAGCAATTCAATCAATTATAAATAGGTTTTTAATGAATTAAACTTCTAATTTTGAAGTTGAAAACACACGTTTTAGGTTAGAATTAAACTTCTAATTTTGAAGTTGAAAACACACCTTTTATGTCAGTTAAACTATTCTGAATTATGTCGGGTTTATTTTACAATACTTATAATATTATTAAACAAAACTTCTTTTTTTTTTTTGGGTGTAGGAGAAATGGTTGTTGGGCCAAGAAAAATACTTTTGATGGATGAGATATCTACTGGACTTGATAGCTCAACAACATATCAAATAGTAAAATGCATAGGCAACTTTGTTCATGAAATGGAGGCTACTGTATTAATGGCTCTTCTACAACCTCCTCCTGAAACATTTGAACTATTTGATGATATTATATTATTATCTGATGGTTATTTGGTATATCAAGGCCCTAGAGAAGGGGTCTTAGATTTCTTCAACTCTTTAGGCTTTCAATTACCGCCTCGTAAGGGAGTCGCCGATTTTTTACAAGAGGTAATAATATTTCTTGTCTCGTTAATCATTTTAGTGTTTAAAATCAAATAGTTAACAAATGAAAGTTGTGAACAGGTGGCATCTAAAAGCGATCAAGCGCAATATTGGGTGGATCGTTCTCGACCGTACACTTTTGTATGTGCTTCGAAATTTGCTGAAGCATTTAAAAAGTCTAGGTTTGGAAAGAGTTTGGAGTTAGGCCTTAATCATTCATATGACAAATCTCAAAACCATCCTTCTGCTTTAGCCAAAGCCAAATTTGCAGCCTCAAAGTGTGAGCTTCTTAGAGCTTGCTTTGCTCGAGAATTGCTTTTGATCAGCCGTCATAAATTCCTTTACATTTTTAGGACATGTCAGGTATTTATAATTTCTTACTCCCAAAAAGCATCTAAATTTAAAATTTTAGATTCTGATGAGTAACTATTTTGTTTTTTTATTTTTAGTTTTTAAAAAAATTAAGTCTATTTGTTCACTATTTCTTATCATAATTTATATCTTTCTTAAGTGTAAGAGTTGGATTCTTAGCTAAATTTCAAATATAAAAACAAGTTTTTAAAAACCATTTTTTTAGTTTAAAAATTTTGGCTTGATTTTTGAAAAAATTAGTAAACAATAGATAATTGAACAAGAAATTTAGAGGTGGAAGAAATGTTTACCGGCTTAATTTTCAAAAACTAAAAAACAAAAAACTAAGGTCCCATTTGGTAACCATTTCGTTTTTTGTTTTTTATTTTTAAAAAATTAAGCTTATTTTCTCACAATTTCCTACCATGATTTGCATATTTCTTAAGTACAAGAATTAAATTCTAAGCCAAATTACAAAAACAAAAATTACTTTTTTTTAGTTTTCAAAATTTAGCTTAGTTTTTGAAAAAATTGGTAAGTAGATAACTAAGCAAGAAATTTAGAGGTGGAAGAAACGTTGATAGACTTAATTTTCAAAAAACTAAAAGCAAAAAATCAAATGGTTATCAAACATGGCTTTAATTATTATTTTATTAATTTCGTGGCTTTACAGGTAGCATTTGTTGGATTGGTGACATGCACAATGTTTTTAGGCACAAGGATACACCCAAGAGATGAAAATAACGGGAACCTTTATTTGTCTTGTCTCTTTTACGGGTTGATCCATATGATATTTAATGGGTTCTCTGAGCTCCCTCTAATGATATCTCGATTGCCCGTCTTTTACAAAGAAAGAGATAATTTGTTTTATCCGGCTTGGGCATGGTCCATAAGTAGTTGGATTTTGCGTGTCCCTTACTCTGTGCTCGAAGCCCTGGTTTGGTCTTGTGTCGTATATTACACCGTTGGCTTCGCTCCAAGTGTTGGAAGGTATATCTCATCCTTTACTAAATTTATTTAGGAGTAATTTAAAATTATTAAAATACGATTTTTCATCTTATCAAAATTGATTCGAATGATTTTAACTATTTTAGAATCACTCCTAAACACGTCCTTAAAATATAATTACTAATTTTATATTTTACTCATGAATAATATATTATGTATTAATTATTATAAAATGATGATTAAATTCAGGTTCTTCCAATTCATATTACTACTCCTTTCTGTTCATCAAATGGCTTTAGGGCTTTTTCGTATGATGGCATCCCTAACAAGGGATATGGTAGTTGCCAATACCTTTGGTTCAGCTGCTTTGCTAATTATATTTTTACTTGGTGGATTTATCGTACCAAAAGGTAACATTTTATCATTTAGTAATTTAAATTCCGAAAAAAGTTTCTTTTTCGTCCCTATGTTTAAGGTCTAGTTTCTATTTTGTCTCTAGATTTAAAATGTTACACATTTAGTCCTTAAATTCTGAGTTTAGTTTCAATTTAGTCCCTAGATTTCAAAATGTTATAATTTTATCCTTGACGTTTGAGTTTTGTTTCAATTTGGTCCCTAGATTTCAAGATTTACACTTTTAAACTCGATTTTCACTAAATATTCATTTTATGTCTGTAGTGATAATATATTTTAATAAATTAAAAATGATTATAATAATTATAATGAATTAAGGTTCACTATTTTTCATCACTTTTTAAATTATATTTAAAATTCCACTTCATAATTATTTTAAATGAATTAAGAGACATTAATGTCTGAATAATTGAGGTTAAAATGTAAAGTCTTAGGGACTAAATTGAAATAAAAAATTAAATTTTAAAAATAAAATTGTAATGTTTTGAAACTAAAAGGACTAAATTGAAATTAAATTTGAAATTTAAGGACTAATAATGTATAATATTTTGAAACTAACAAAAAAAAGTAAATTTTTTCCTTTAAATTAAATTGCTAAGACATAATTTATATTAAATTTCAGCAATGATTAAGCCATGGTGGTCATGGGCTTATTGGGTGTCTCCATTGACTTATGGTCAACGTGCAATTTCTGTCAATGAATTTACTGCCACAAGATGGATGGAGGTATATCTTATTATTAATTCTCTTTTATATTATTAACTTTAGAGATGTTTTCAAATATAGAAAAATAAGTCAAATTATTTACAAATATAGAAAAATTTCACTGTCTATATCAACGATAGACTGCAATTCAATTCTATCGCTTAAGCGATAAACCACAATAGACTTCTATCACTTTAAGCGATAGAAGTTTTCTATCGCTTATAGATAGTAAATTTTTTCTATATTTATAAATAATTTGATATTTTTTCTGTTTATAGTAATTTTTCTTACTTTAGTTTATAATGTTTTGTATTATTATTTGACTAATTTGGTAAATTAACATTTGCAGAAATCTACATTATTCTTTGGAAATAATGAAACTATTGGATACAACATTCTTCACTCACTTGGCATCCCTAGTAGCAATTCTTGGTATTGGTTGGGAGTTGGTGTCTTATTCACTTATACATTGCTTTTCAATCTTGTCCTCACTTTAGCTTTAGCTTACCTTCATTGTAAGTACTATTCAACTTTCTCGTTTCTATACTTTCAAAACTTGTAATATTATTTTTGACTTTTCATTAACATTTTAAAACTATTCTCTTGCAAAAGTAGAATTCCTTTAAAATTTCATACACAAGACAGGACATGAGATGTAGTGTGACAATGCAAATTTCTGTTCTAATGTTTAGTCATTGTCACATTATTCTAAGTCTCAACTTTTATATGAAGTTTGAAAGAATCTCTACTCTCTAAGGTAATTTTGAAAGGTTTATGAAAGGTCAAAGATACAGTTATAATGCAACGGAAAAAATGAAGAGTATTGTATATATATACATATGTTAATAAATAATCCTTTTGTTGTCATTTCATCTTTTTGCAGCTTTAAGAAAAGCCCAAACTATAATCCCACTTGATGATGCCAACTCTTCTGAAGTCAATGGTAAGTCATAATTCTAATATATATAGAGTAATGATTAGTTGCAACCTCATGTTCTCCCCTTCTCTTTACTACACAAAATAGGATTAAAAAATAAAATAAAATTTTCACGTGACAATTTTTCATTGGGTGCAGCTTGAGTTGCATAGAAGATAGGTGCAACCCGGCTGTACCCAAATTTTTTTTCCATATAGATATATAGTATTTCATTTTTTACTCTTGTGTTGAATAAATATTAATACTTTTGTGGTTTAATTTGTTAAGGTTCAGAAGACAGTAAAACATCATCAATTGCACCAAAGAAGAAAGAAAAAGGAATGATTCTTCCTTTCCAACCATTATCAATGACTTTTCACAATGTTAATTATTTTGTGGATACTCCAAAGGTTAGCTATAAGGTTAATAAATCTTAATTACTTTTTTTTAGTATTTTGTCTCTTAATTTTCATTTTTATATGTATATTATCAGGAAATGAAGCAAAAAGGATCAACAGTAGAAAAGAAGTTGCAATTGTTATCAAATGTTAGTGGTGTGTTTTGTCCTGGAGTTCTTACAGCATTAGTTGGGGCAAGTGGAGCAGGAAAAACAACACTAATGGATGTTCTAGCTGGAAGAAAAACTGGTGGATATATTGAAGGTGATATTAGAATTTCAGGCTATCCCAAAGAACAGAATAGCTTTGCTAGAATATCAGGATATGTAGAGCAAAATGATATTCATTCCCCTCAAGTCACTGTGGAAGAAAGCCTCCAATTTTCGGCCTCTCTTCGTCTTCCTAACGAAATCAGTAAACAAAAACGACAGGTAATTTGATAACCATTTTGTTTTCGGTTTTTATGATCGTCAAATATGCTTATAATTTCGTCCTCACAATACATAATTAAATGATTCAGGAGTTTGTTGAAGAAGTAATGAGTCTAGTAGAGCTAGACACTCTTAGGCATGCTTTGGTTGGCATTCCTGGCAGCACTGGTTTATCAACAGAACAAAGGAAACGTTTAACCATTGCAGTAGAACTTGTTGCAAACCCTTCTATTATCTTCATGGATGAACCTACATCTGGACTCGATGCACGTGCCGCCGCCATCGTAATGCGAGCTGTTCGAAATACCGTTGATACTGGAAGAACAGTTGTTTGTACTATACATCAACCTAGCATCGACATATTTGAGGCATTTGATGAGGTTAGTTGATGAACTCATCTAAATCTTCTTAACAACATAATTAGGAACATATTAGTAGTCCTAAAGGATTCTTTTATTTGTTCTTGTGTAGCTACTTCTCATGAAACGAGGAGGAAGAGTTATATATGGGGGAAAGTTAGGAACACATTCACAGATAATGATCGACTACTTTGAGGTAACACCTTACTTTAATCTCTTATGTAAACGTTTCAACTTTGGAGTAGAAATCTGTAAGAATAATATTGATTAAATAAAATGGGACCGGGAAACAAAAATTGGGACACAAACACTATCACATCGTTCCAGGTTTCAATTTCCATCGAATGGATTTCTACTCCGAAGTTAGTTAGGAGTGCAAGTGGGCTGGGTTCGGTCGGATTGAAAGAACGAGAGTATAGTGATACAATTATAAAGCAAATTAATTCTTGGTTTTGTAGGGAATTAGTGGAGTATCTCCAATACCAAAATCCTACAATCCAGCTACTTGGATGCTAGAGGTCACAACACCTGCTTTTGAGCAAAAAATTGGGAAAGATTTTGCAGACATTTACAAGAACTCAGAGCAATACAGGTTGGTGCTGATATTCATTGACCAATGAACTTTATCTTCTCTGTTTCCTTTTACTTTTTTAACCATTTTTTTTCTTCCTTCTCTAGGAATGTTGAAGCTTCCATCAAACATTATAGTGTTCCAGCTGAGGGTGGACAACCATTGAAATTCAATTCAACTTACTCTCAAGATAGATTATCCCAATTTTTGAGTTGCCTTTGGAAGCAAACAATGGTGTATTGGAGAAGTCCTCATTACAATGCCATGAGACTATTTTTTACCCTAATTGGTGCATTGATATTTGGATCAGTGTTTTGGAATATTGGCATGGAAAGGTAAATATATATATATAACTCTTCACCTATATATAGTAAAATGAGTCAACTTATTTATAAATATAGCAAAATGGCAAAATGTACTGTTTATCAATGATAGACATTGACAGGTATCTATTAGGA
Organism: Lagenaria siceraria; assembly: GCA_002890555.2. Classification (NCBI taxonomy): domain Eukaryota; kingdom Viridiplantae; phylum Streptophyta; class Magnoliopsida; order Cucurbitales; family Cucurbitaceae; genus Lagenaria; species Lagenaria siceraria. The sequence goes on from CM016488.1 coordinate 5,991,489, forward strand.
GATGTTTGGGGACCCGTAATGGAATGAGTTTAGATTGTAATGTAATCCAAAACCCATGTTTGGATTGAGCGTTTTGGGCTCGATTTGTGATATTAAACTTATTTTGTTCCGGTAGTTTTTAACCAAACCCTATGTCCCACCATTTTCACGTTTCACAATCTCATTTCCGATCTACCCTCAATACCTCATGCATTCCAACACTCATCTGATTCCCTTCTAGGGGTTGTTTGGGGGCCCGTAATGGAATGAGTTTGGATTGTAATGTAATTCAAAACTCATATTTGGATTGAGCATTTTGGACCCAATTTGTAATATTAAACTCATTCTGTTCCTACAGTTTTTAACCAAACATTCTTTCCCACCGTTTTCATGTTTCACAATCCTATTTCCGTTCCGCCCTCGATACCTCACGTATTCCAACACTCTTCTGATTACCAGTAATTTTGATTCACATTCCAGTCTCCCAAACAAACATATATTAGTGTCTACCATTGATAGACAATGATAGATGATAGTAGTATATCATGGTCTATTAGTTTGAAAAAGCATTTTTTTGCTATATTTGAAAATATTTACATCAGTTTTGTCATTTAAAACAATTACCCTTTATTATTATATTATTTCACTGATCTTTTTCATAAAATGGTTTGAAGGAATTCCACTCAAGAACTGTCTGTTGTAATGGGAGCTCTGTATGCTGCATGTTTATTCTTAGGAGTAAACAATGCTTCTTCAGTACAACCAATTGTTTCCATTGAAAGAACAGTATTTTATCGTGAGAAAGCAGCTGGAATGTATTCTCCAGTGGTTTATGCATTAGCACAGGTAAGTAATTAATTCACTCATACTTTCAATGATTTTGGTTATTGTAAAGATCAAGATTCAGCTTCATTAAGTTTACTAATACTGATCAACAGGGTCTAGTGGAGATTCCATACATTGCTGCACAAACCATAATATTTGGTGTCATCACATATTATATGGTTAATTTTGAAAGAACTTTGGGTAAGATTATTTGATTATGTTGGACTAAAGTATTCCAAAATTATTATGAATGATGTGTTGATTATAACTTTGGAAATGGTTTATTTTGCAGGAAAGTTTCTACTTTATATCATTTTCATGTTCCTAACATTCACATACTTCACTTTTTATGGTATGATGGCTGTTGGACTAACTCCCACACAACATATGGCAGCCATTGTCTCTTCTGCATTTTACTCTTTATGGAATCTCTTCTCTGGCTTTCTCGTCCCTAAACCAGTAAGTATAATAACTCACGCCCCTAACCATTTCGTCTTTGGTTTTTGGTTTTTGAAAATCTATTTTCTCTCCACAGGCTTAATTTTCAAAAAACGAAAAACGAAATGGTTACCAAATGGGGGTCTCGTCTTTTAATTTTTCTTTAGGTAAAATTGAAATTAAAGGGAATTTTTCTCATTGTGAAACAGAGTATTCCAGGATGGTGGATTTGGTTTTATTATCTTTGCCCTGTTTCATGGACTTTAATGGGAATTATCAGTTCACAGCTTGGTGATGTAGAGACAATTATTATAGGACCTGGTTTTGAAGGCAGTGTGAAAAGATATTTGGAAGTAAGCTTGGGATATGGGCAAGGAATGATTGGAGTTTCAGTTGCTGTGCTTTTTGCTTTCATCTTCCTTTTCTTCTCAATCTTTGCAACTTCCCTCAAACTCATCAACTTTCAGAACAGATAGATTAGTTTTGTAACACCTCAATACTTTTTTTTTTTTAATAGTGATCTAATCAAAGTTGTAAAGGAAAATATTATTATTATATTGTGAATTTAGAGGTGTTTGTAAGTTGAAGGGCCGTTTAGATTGACTTTCCAAGTGTTTATGAGCACTTTTGTTTGCACTTATAAACACTAATTTAAATATTTAGAAAGTCAATCCAAACGGGTCCTAAATCTCTTTATTTTCGTTTTTTTGAAATGTTGTGTATTCTTAAAATAAAATGTTATTATATCATTAATTTAGTGTCCTTCTTCTGGTTCAATGCTAAGCTTTTGCTTCATCATATTTAAGTGAATCTGACCATCTCCTCAACTCTTGTGGTGTGTGCATAGGCGGAACACTGAATTTATACCCTTAAACTTTTGAAATTTATAGGTCAATTGTGTTTCATATGGAAATCTTAAATCCTACTACTCTAATCGAAAGTAATAAAATTTATATTGATCGCTTTGATCGAAAAGCTCTACAATTATTTTAGTTTGTTGTGATGGGAGCTCATTATTTTTGTTTTTCGAATTTGATTATGAAGTTATAGGGGTGTTTTGGGTACCAACTTTGATGGAGTGGGCTAAGCCCACTCCATGTTTGGGGCACCAATTATAATAGTTGGTGTTTCCAACTATTATAACTTAGGAATAACTACAATATTACTATTTCAAATCTTTCTTTATTATAGTGTTTACTATTTCCTACCCATCCTCTTTTTCCCACTCTACTACAGTGTTAAAATAGTTTACACTCCAAACACAGACTATTATAATTCATAGACTATAATAACCTATGGTGGTGAAATTAGGAATAAATAATTATATATTTCATAAACTAAAAACGAAATCGTTATCAAAAGAGACTTAAAATTTTCAATTTTGTATATAATAGGTCATTGCCCTATTTGACATTTTTTTAAGTTCACGTATATACTAAATATAAATTTAAAGTTTAGTATTATATTAGATATTATATTTAGGTTAAATTACAAATTTGGTCCCGGTGATTAGAAGAAAGTTGAAATTTATTACTCTCATGATTTTAAAAGTTAGAAGTTAGTCCTTATAATTTGATAAAACCTCTTAAATACTTCATATGGTTTGTCTTTTTTTAAAAAAAATGAATATATCATAAACTTATTAAATACATAAACAAAAATTCAAAAATCTATTAGATATAAATTTTAAAATCTAAAGACTTCCAAGACAACATAAAGAGTTAGTGGACTTATTATATATTTTTTAAAGTTTGTGAATCAAATAAAAATAAACTATATATTTTTTTTAGTTCAACATGGGTGTGGGGTGAAGGATTTGAAGGTATGACCTCTTGTCAATAATCCATATTTTATAGTAGTTGAGCTAATGCTCATATTGGCAACATAAAACAATTTTTTTGGGTTTTTGTATGGATGACTCATTTTTGGGGGCCAAATGAAAAATGATACATTTTTTAAATTAAATGGAAAGTAGCATTCTCCTTGTGTCTGCACCTTAGGAATTTACCCATTCGACTCTGAAAACCATCCTCATGCTGTGATTCATAAGTTTTTTTGTGATACTAGATACTAAATCCTCGATGCTTGATACTCAATGTTCTAAGCTCTATGTTATATACTCGATACTCGATAGGGGTGATAGTCGGTTCGATTTTTTCGATTTTGGGGCCAACCAAAATCCAAACCTAATCGATTGGTTTTATAAAATAGAGAACCAAACCAATGTCCAATAAAAGATAAACCAATAGTTTGGATTTTGATTGGATTGGTTTCATGTTGATTTGGTTTTTGATTTTGAACTCATTTGGTAATTTTCCTTATTCTTCTTTTTCTTTACAATTTTATTTTGGCTTTTGTTTTGAAAGGGTCATTTTTGTTTATTTCAAATTAAAATTTGGCATGTTTCGTTTTTTAGATTAAAATGAGGTATTTTTGTTTCTTATAATTAGATAATAATAATGGGATCTTTTCTAAATAGTAAATATACTTGCACCCTTATAAGTAAAATACTAAGAGTAAAAGTATAATACAATTCATCATTCATCCAACCAAATGAAATACTAAAAATACATTGTCCATCAAAATTTAAGTGTATAAATATTATCGATTTGGTTAGGTTTTAATTGGTTTTTCAATTAAAAAATCGAATCGACCCAATAACTTTTGGTTTTCGTAAAAGGAAAACCAATGTGTCCAATTTTACACTAAAAAATCAAATCAAACCAATGGATTGATTTGGATTGGTTCGATTTTTTAGTTTTTAGTTGCACTCTTAATACTCTATGCTCGGTACTCAATGTTCTATACTCTATACTCTACATTCTATATTTCATTCAGAAGTTCACTCGAGGTTGGTGCCCTATAAACAAAGATTACATTGATTTTTTTTCTTAAGAATTATTTTCAACCCCTCAAACATTGCCTTTTCAATTGTTACACGTAATGCATTAAAAAGTATGACGTGGCCGTCACTTTCCGGTTTGAGGGTGTGGAAAGCAAAGCATGGGAAATACCGTACAGCAATTGAACACGTTGATCACAAAGTAGCCAAGCCAAAGTGAGAGAAAGTTCAATTCATTCAATTTTTTTTGGAAATTTCCATTCCCCTTGCAAAAAATATGAGTTCATTTTATTTTAAATTAAAATTAAAAATATGACGATTTTCAAATATAGAAAAATGAGTTAAACTACTTATAAATATAGAAAAAATTCACTATCTATTACGTTCTATCATTAATAGATAGTTAAATTTTTCTATATTTATAAATAGTTTGATATTTTTTCTGTTTATAGTAATTTTCCTTAAAAAATACTCCTAAACCATAGAGTTAATTTTAATTATACTCTTAAATTTTAAAAATTTTCATTTTAGCATTTACGGGTATTTGGAACACTGGTTTAAATTATGAAGTATGGAATTGAAGTTAGAAAGTTTGTGTTTGGGGGTACAAAGTTGTACGATGAAGTTTCTCAATAAATGTGTAAAATAGACAAAAAAAAAAAAAAAAGCGAAGATGAAGTTTCTTGATAAATGTTCAAACTCCAATGGTTACTAGGAAAGATAAAATTTGGGTAATTGCTATTTTTAACCTAAAAAAATTTCCACCTTTCAAAACTTTCTTTTTTAAAAACTACTTTTTCTAACCTCTTTTTTACTTTTTGAGATTTTAAGTGGAGGGTCCCACATGGTGAAAATACCATTTTGTCCTTTCATTCAAGTGTACAATCTTAACTTTTTCTAATACAACTTTTTAAACCCAATTTCAATTTTCAACATTAAACTTAATTTTTTCATTTGGTTGTTATCATGTTTTTGGCAAGTTTCAACCAATATTTGCAGTAAATTTGTTGTTATTTTTAAAAGAAAACAAAATTTTGTTGGCATTTCTTGTAAGGATTGAATTTTTTTTAATAAAAAAGTCTTACATTTAATTTTCTTTAAAATTGAAAACCGGAAAATTTTAGTAAATTTCAATTCTTATAAGAAATTAAACTAATTAACTTAAACTTACAGGGGAAAAAGTTAGATTTGGGTAAAAAAAAAAATTAACCAAGAATAAAAAACTTTAATTGATAAAAAAAAAGGAAAAAAAACTACATAAAATTTAACTGGTCAAAAGCTTACGGGAAAATATCCAGTAAACTTACTAGGAAAATTCCAATTAGCTTGAGTTTAAGTTTAAAAAATTAGATTGACAACTAAGATTTCTTTCAACTTTCAAAAAAAAAAAAAATCTCGTAAAGTCAAAGTGAAAAAAAACTACATAAAATTTAACTGGTCAAAAGCTTACGGGAAAATATCCAGTAAACTTACTAGGAAAATTCCAATTAGCTTGAGTTTAAGTTTAAAAAATCAGATTGACAACTAAGATTTCTTTCAACTTTCAAAAAAAAAAAAAAAATCTCATAAAGTCAAAGTCAAAGTCAACTTTACAAGAAGGTTGACTTCTCGTAAAGTTAGTTGACTTTACGAGAAAGTTGACTTTCTCGTAAAGTTAACCCTTTTATAAGCTAACTTTACGAGAAAGTCAAACTTCCCGTAAAGTTGACTTTGACTTTTTTTTTTATATAGAAAGTTTCAAAAATCTAATTTCTTTAAACTTAAACTTAAGTTAACAAAAAAAATTTCCTTGAAAAGTTTCCAATAAACTTCTTACCATTTTCCAATAAGCTAATTTCTTACCATTTACTTGATATTTTCCAATAAGTTTCTTACCAAAATATTAGTTTAGAAATTTTTCAGTAGCTTTTTTCTTCTTTTTTTTTTATTGATTTATTTTTTTACCTAATTCTAACTTTTTTTTTTATTGTATGTTTAAGTTAGTTTAGTTTCTTGTAATAATTGAATTTTTTCCCATTTTCAATTTTAAGGAAAATTAAACGTAAGACTTTTTTTTATAGAAAATTTTCAATCCTTACAAGTAATGCCAACGGAATTTTTTTTCAATTTTGTTTTTAAATAACAACAAATCTACTATAAATATTGGTTGAAACTTGTCAAAAACATGATAACAACAAAATGAAAAAATTAAGTTTAATGTTGAAAATTGAAATTGGATTTGAAAAGTTGTATTAGAAAAAGTTAACATTGTAGACATATGAATGAAGGGACAAAATGGTATTTCACCATGTGGGACCCTCCACTCAAAATCTTAAAAAGTAAAAAAGAGGTTAGAAGAAGTAGTTTTTAAAAAAGATGTTAGTTTTGAAAGATGAAAACTTTTTTAAGTTAAAAATAGCAATTTCCCATAAAGTTTCTTGATAAATATGCAAACTTTAATAGTATTTATTATTAAAATTGAGTTATTTAACACAAACTTATGAAGATGGTGGGCCAAAGTCAAACACTCCTTAAAATTTAAAGTTTATTTCAAAACTATCATTGTAGGCTTTTGTCATTAAATTCATAAACAAAATTTTTGTATATGTATGTGCGAACAAATCTAAACACGTATATGAAAAATATAAAAACACATGGTGCATCTGTAAACCATACTTATTATCCCTTTTCTCTTTTTAACCCCACACCACAAATTTTATGTTCTTTTGTTTACGATTTTTTTGCTAACCCTATACCTGAAATTTATTTCCCATATATGTTTAGGTTTGCTCACTTAAGCAACATATAAACATACACATTTTTTTGTTCATAAATTTAATAGGAAAAAGTTTTCAAATTTTTTTTCAAAGTTTAGGGGTACAATTAAGACTAACTATTTATAATTAAACCTTTATTTTATTTACTATTTGCTTTTGATTCAATGAAATTGGATTGAATTGAATAGGTGTTACATTGTCATCCGTTTAGTTTTTTTTTTTTTTAAAAAAAAATCAATTAAACTCAAAAAATGGAAATTTTTAAAAATAAAAAAATAAGGAAAACTATTTACACAAAATAGCAAAATTTTTAGATAGTTGTGATAGACGCTGATGGAAGTTATCAAGGTCTATTAATGATAGAAATGATAGAAGTTTATCACTTTTAGATGTTGATAGGAGTCTATCAATGTCTATTAGTGTTTTTTTTGTTATTTTTTTATAAATGGTTTGACAATTTTTTTATATGTAAAAATTTTTGTAAAAAAATTCTATTGAAAAGTTTTAATTAAATAATTAATTTATCAGTAAAAATCATTTGAATAATTAATTCTATATGGAGAGTTTTAATTTAAAGAGAAATTGCTTAAATTTCCTAGTAGAACTAACTAATTACCTATCCGAATTATCCATATACATCATGTAAATTAAATTTTAGCCATATGATTCGAATGTGTCCATTATCTTGATCAAAACATTAAAGCTTGAAATTAAAATATAACATTCCTATAATTATAGTAATAATAGTAATAACATAATACTAAATAAATAAATAAAAAGTAAATGGAGGCATGGGAATCGGGCCAGGGCAAGGAATACACCCCATCCCCATGTAGCTCACGAGGAAAAAAAATTCCCACCACTCCCTTCCTACCAAAATAGAGAATCTCTGGCAGGACATATCTGGGGAAGAATAAGCATTGTTTGAGAGTAATTTTGAAATTGTTAAAATTACTTTTATCATGTTCAAAATTATTCTGAAACATACCTATAATCACTCCAAATTGATTTAATATTTAATTTTACACTTTTAAATGCAATTTTTTTATCTTCAAAATCGACTTTGAACAATTGAAAACATGTTACAAAGTGATTTTGAAAATAACAAAAGTGATCCATTTTAGAATCATCTCCTAAACATGCTCTTAGTTATTAGTTAAAGTCTAAAAAACATTTTTTTAAGAAAGCTTCATTAAACCCCAAAATCAAGGGAGCAACATAGTAAAAATGTCAACATTAATAACATAAAAAAAAAAACCCAACTAGGAAAAGAAAAGTCCCAACACCAGCTCCCAAAATCTCTCTTAATGGAAGAATCACAAAAATCAAAGGTATTAAAAAAAATTGACGGCATAACGGGTAAACAGTGAGCTACCCGATTCTGAGCATGACGACAAAAAGAGAAGGAGATAATTCCCAAACGCCTTGCCAAAATGTCAATCTCATCAACTGTATTCTTCACCTTGATATAGTCCGACGACCCGTTGTTAATCAAGTTCACCACTTTCCAAGAATCAAATTCAACCACAATGTCTTGGAGAAGGGAGAAGACAAGAGAATTAAGATGTTTAAGACCCTCAATAACATATTCAACTTTCCAATAATTTGATGGACCACTCTTGAGAGACCTTTAAAAAATTGGCACAAATAGAAGTCACGAACCACCCACCTCAATGCTTTTAAAAGTTCCACGAAGTATCAACATTCAGCTTCCATTCATTCATCCGAAGGAGGCACCACGAAACTTGACTCACTGAACTCTCCATTCGAGCAGTTTGCGAAACATAAAAGAGTCCATTGAGATAGTCGTCAAGGTACATGTTAAACTTACCTTGAAATTGCTCGAGTGACGCTTTGATCCCATTGATGTTAATAGAATTTTGATAGCTCCAAAGGCACCACAAAATAGTAATGACCTTGCACCTGCACTAGATATATTTTATAACTTTAAACAGAAACCCCCAATGTCAGTTAGAATTCTAGAACCTAAACAAACTCAGTTGAGAGCTCCGTGACCGGTGAAAGGGAAGGTCCACAGATGATACCAACTTCCCTAAGCTTACTAACCATCCACCCCCAAAGATCAGATGGCGACCAAACTCCCTTGCAGACAGAAAGGAGGGGTCACATGTTAAGGAGGAAGGCAGAGCCAAATATCCTTGAAGGACTTACAAGTCCAAAGCACATGTGAAGTAGACTCCACGTCTTTCCGGCAAAACATACATAAAGGATTAGTATTGACCCCCTTTTAATGACATTGACTTTAGTCGAAATGATGTATTGAATAACTCTCCAAACAAAGTTTTGCTCTGGGAAGTGCTTTTGCTTTCCAAAGCGAGATAGGGGGAGCTTTAGAGGAAAAGGAAGTTGCATTGTAAGAGGGCATCGAAGAGCAAGCTGATACGTGCTTTTGATAGATAAATTTCTTCTAGAATCATAATTCCAAATGATCTCATCCCTTGCTAACCTAGACGTTGGGCTGAGTGTTGAGGATGATCTTAGCATCAAAGAGAGAAAAACTATTTTGGATCAATCCAACAGGCTATTCACAATCTTTCCCTCCAGCTGGGGACTGTAAAGCATTGGGATACTACACTCTTTTCTACTAAATCACAGATCAATATCGATTTGGATGCAACTATCGTCTCCCACCTTCCATATGTAACCCTTCTTAAAGAGCTCCATACCCCAAGACAAGTCTAAAAGAAAATATAAGATTTACATTTTATCTACTTGCCCAAAAAAAGTTAAGAGAGAGAGAGAGTAAAGTCAAAACCTAAAAACGAACTGAAAAAAGAAACCTAAAAACGAACGACACGAATACAGATCAGCAGCCAATAGAATTCATGGCCTACGGATTTCCTCAGGATTTTTCTTCCTCCAACTCGGCAAAGTAAAGTAAGTTCCTTCTTCCATGAAAACGACTTCTCTTTCTCTCTCTCCGTTGCTTTCCAAGTCCCCAAGAAAATCTCTCGTCGTATGTATCGTGGAAATGCTCTTCTCTTCCTCACCTCAAATTCATTTCGCGGCTCAAATTTGCAAAACCCCAGTTCCCTTCCGCCATTGTTTTTCCTAGAAGATTTTTCCGCCAAATGCGGCGGTTTCTTCATCTCTTCTTGTTTCGTTTTCAACTGATTTCTTTTCTTTGAGTGCTTTTTCAATTCCAGTTTCGAGTGTTTATGCTATGACTGCGCCAACGTCGATCCATCTGTTTCGTCAGAATCATACAGCGGTAACTGTTGCTTTCCAGCAGTTTGTTCAGACTATCAATGGCGCTAATCATCCCAGTGGTGCTCAGAGGAGGATTCGTCTTGTCAAAACCAAGAAGAATGTGAAGAAACCTAATATTCTCGAGGTTTCTTCTCCTTCTACTGCTAATCTCTCTGCTGCTGCTAAAATCAGTGTCAGTACTAGTGGTTCACTCGCCTCTGAGACGAAGGCGCAACCCAAGCGGCTCTCTCCGGGGGAATTGGAAGGAAAGAAGAAGAATGATAGGGAGGTTAACGTGCAAGGTATTTATCAGAATGGGGATCCTCTTGGGCGGAGAGAGCTGGGGAAGAGTGTGGTCCGGTGGATTGGGCAGGCCATGCGAGCTATGGCCTCCGATTTTGCTTCTGCGGAGGTTCAGGGAGATTTCTCTGAGCTCCGGCAGCGGATGGGACCGGGGCTTACTTTTGTGATTCAAGCTCAGCCGTATTTGAATGCGGTGCCTATGCCTCTTGGACTTGAAGCCGTATGTTTGAAAGCTTCTACTCATTATCCGACTCTCTTTGACCATTTCCAGAGGGAGCTCAGGGATGTTCTCCAAGATCTTCAACACAAATCGCTGTTTCTTGATTGGCGCGAAACTCAATCGTGGAAGCTCCTCAAGGAGCTCGCTAATTCAGGTTCCTTCTCCATCTCCCAAGTACAACATCTGTATTCCTTACAAGAAAGTGATGTTTTTTTAATCTGTTATGGTAGAATTTGATTGGATTAATTCAGAAGTGTTTCCTTCTCTAGAACTGTTGCAAAAGTAAAGAATTAAATTGAATTCTATTGAAACACTAAATAGTATTCATACAGTAATGATTTCCATTTCAATCGTTCTTTATCAAATAACTTTGAAATATAAGTAAAGAATTTCAAATCCTGTGGTTCTAGATGGACCCACAAAAATATATCTGTTTATTTGTTCGACTAGGAACAAGTTACTTGACTGGGAACTGACATGGTGCATTTTCAGTTCAGCATAAAGCTATAGCACGTAAGATAAGCCAGCCAAAGGCTATCCAAGGTGTTTTAGGGATGGAGCTGGAGAAGGCCAAGGCTATACAGAATAGGATCGACAAGTTTGCAAATCGCATGTCTGAATTACTTCGCATTGAGAGAGATTCCGAATTGGAGTTTACACAAGAGGAGTTGAATGCTGTTCCTACACCAGATGAGGGTTCAGATAATTCCAAACCTATCGAGTTCTTAGTCAGCCATGGCCAAGCTCAGCAAGAACTCTGTGACACTATATGCAATTTGAATGCAATTAGCACGTCTACAGGTCTATCTAATGATTTCATTTTATAAAGGTGTTTCAAGTAATTTGTTTTCTTCAAATTTTGAGCTCAGCTCTACTTCAATCATTTATTCTCCAAAATGCTAGACAAGTTCTTAATCGTATGATCAACTGTTATTGATATTTAGGATTAGGGGGGATGCATTTGGTATTATTCAGAGTTGAAGGAAACCATAGATTACCGCCTACAACCCTTTCACCGGGAGATATGGTTTGTGTGAGAGTTTGCGATAGCAGGGGTGCTGGTGCAACTTCTTGCATGCAAGGGTTTGTGAACAATCTGGGGGATGATGGATGCAGTATCACTGTAGCTCTAGAATCTCGTCATGGCGACCCTACCTTTTCTAAGCTCTTTGGAAAGACCGTACGTATTGATCGTATTCCAGGATTAGCTGATACTCTCACTTATGAGGTACTGGGTGAATGTTTATTGCTTGATTCAATGAACATACTTGCCTGCATTGTTATCTTCAATTTTGTTTTCATGAGATTTTATTGAAGGAAAAATGTTATATCTGAACTAAGTTCATTTACAGCGCAACTGTGAAGCATTGATGTTACTTCAGAGAAATGGTTTGCAAAAGAAAAATCCTTCTATTGCTGTAGTGGCTACATTATTTGGTGATAAAGAAGACATCAAGTGGATGGAAGATAATAACTTAATAGATCTAGCCAACACCAACCTGAATGGCATAGTTCTCAATGGAGATTTCGATGAATCACAAAAAAGTGCAATTTCGCATGCTTTGAATAAAAAGCGGCCCATATTGATAATCCGAGGGCCGCCTGGTACTGGAAAAACAGGTCTGCTAAAGGAGCTTACTGCACTTGCTGTTCAGCAAGGTGAAAGGGTGCTTGTAACTGCACCTACTAATGCAGCTGTTGACAACATGGTTGAGAAACTCTCGAACATAGGGGTAAACATTGTTAGGGTAGGAAATCCAGCAAGGATATCTTCAAGTGTTGCGTCCAAGTCTTTGGCTGAAATTGTAAACTCTAAACTTGCAAGTTTTAGAACAGATATTGAAAGGAAGAAGGCAGATTTAAGGAAAGACTTGAGACACTGTTTAAAGGATGATTCATTGGCTGCTGGCATACGCCAGCTTCTGAAGCAGCTTGGGAAGTCATTAAAAAAGAAAGAGAAGGAAACTGTGAAGGAAGTACTCTCAAATGCCCAAGTTGTTCTTGCTACCAATACTGGAGCAGCTGATCCTTTAATTCGGAAGTTGGAGAAATTTGATCTAGTTGTTATAGATGAGGCAGGTCAGGCAATTGAACCAGCTTGCTGGATTCCAATATTACAGGGACGCCGTTGTATTCTGGCAGGTGATCAATGCCAACTTGCTCCTGTGATTTTGTCTAGAAAAGCCTTGGAAGGTGGTCTTGGAGTGTCATTGCTGGAGCGAGCTTCAACCTTGCATCAGGGGGCTCTAACCACAATGTTAACAATACAATACCGAATGAACGATGCAATTGCTAGTTGGGCTTCAAAGGAAATGTATGATGGAATGTTGAAGTCCTCACCAACAGTCTCTTCTCATCTTCTTGTTAACTCTCCATTTGTCAAGGTACCATACTCCAAAATTACTGTAGTGTTCTCTTGCATTCCTGTCTGCATTCCTGTCTAGACAGTCGTGTCGGTGAAGGTTCTTTAGTTATATTTCTAAGAACATGAGTCTGCCTTGTAAAAGATCTTCTGGCTTATCATTCTTTTACTAGTGCCTTTCAAGTAACACATGCGAATTTGTTGAGATTTGTACATTAGTCTATTTTGATTACAATGTCGATAAATCTAGGTCCAAAAATGAGTTCAAAGACTTCTAAGGATGGATAGGCCTGTGAGAATCTCCCATTGGTAAACTTTTTAAAAAAAAAAAATTAGAGGAATTTTTAAAAATAGAAAAATAAGATAAACTATTTACACAAAATAGCAAAAATTTTAGATAGTTGTAATAGACGCTGATAGAAATGATTGAAGTCTATCACTAATAGATGCTGATAGAAGTCTATCAATGTCTATCAATATTTTTTTTGCTATTTTTTGTAAATAGTTTGACAATTTTTCTATCTGTGAAATTTTTCAAAAAAATTTAATATTTTATTATTATTACTATTTTAATAATGGTGAAGACCAAGTTAGCTTATCTATATCAACTGAGGGCTGCATCTTCTAGATAATCGATCAACCAAATTTAGACCCATGGCTTCAAAGATATTGTTGGAAATTCTCGTCCCGTAACACAGTGTGCTATTGCAACTAAAATGAACTATGTAATGTTCTTTAAAAGGTTTAATCTCTCTTTAGTCGTTTCTATTGTTGGAAATTCTCGTCCCGTAACACAGTGTGCTATTGCAACTAAAATGAACTATGTAATGTTCTTTAAAAGGTTTAATCTCTCTTTAGTCGTTTCTATTTCTTTCCTTCCGTCATTTGCCTATTCTACTTCTTGAGTTCAGATGGCTTGTATTTAAATATTTGTGAACAGTAGCCTCTTCCACTGGGTTGACCTTGTAGCCTGGGTATCCTCCAAACATATAAGAGCAGGAATCTAGTCTATCCTGCATCCGTTTGTTTTTTCTCTTTTTGCTGTCTTCACGAAGATTAGTGTGTATTTGTTTAGACACTGAAAGAAGTTATGTATTTCAATCCGGGATCAATCCTGGATATTTATCTTGTGTAGTTTTATATGGAGTCAATAATAACTATATATTTATCTTATTGTATAATAAAGTTTCATAAGTCTCCATAAGTTGCCGAACATTACGCTCCAGGTTCCTTTACATCTTTTGAAAGCCTTGTCCGTGTAATACTTAGCGACTGTTATTCTACTTTGTATTGATGCAGCCAACATGGATAACTCAGTGCCCCTTGCTGTTGCTTGACACTAGAATGCCATATGGTAGTTTGTCAGTTGGTTGTGAAGAGCACTTAGATCCAGCTGGTACAGGCTCATTATACAATGAAGGCGAGGCAGATATTGTCGTGCAGCATGTCTGCTCATTGATTTATTCTGGTAAATGTTCTTTATGTCAATATAGATAATATTATGCTTTAGTGCCTATTATAAGGAGCTTAGGGAACCAACCAAATGATTGCAAACATAGAGGATTGGTGAATGGAAGTTGGGGAAGCTGTAAAGATTAGTTCTCTCTGAACTTTCAAATTTTTAGGTGCCAAGAGAAAATACAGAAGATATACTATATTTTATATTCTCTGATGTTAATTGGGAAGACTGTTGTTTGGTACTGGATCTGAAAGTATTCCTTTTCTGACACAGAAAATAACCAGGTATAAAGGATTCACATGTAGCAGCATTCAATCTTAATATTGTGAATGAAAACTATTTGTAGATTCATCTATAGAAATCTGTTTCATGTATACAAAATCAGGTCATGTTTTAGAAATATTAGCGTTTAGGACTCATATGATTTGTGATTGGAAACTGTACGATCAAACACATTGAAAACAAGTTGAAAACTTATGCAATCATTATGAATCCTTGATCCCTTTTGTAAATTTCATACATCAACGAAAAAAAACATTGAAAACATGAATGAAGCATTTAGAAACTTTTAAAATCTTGAAGTATATTTTGTTAGAACGGATTTTCTTTCTCTAATGAAAGAGGGATTATGATGAGAAATGACATCCAAAACAAGGGTTTACAAAATGAAAATGGAGAGACAAAGGATCTAACTCCAGAGCAAGACAGGTGAATTATAAAATGACATTTTATTTAGCTCAAACAATTAGCTGAGAGTTTTTAGATGCCAAAAGACATAAAGAAAAAAGAAGAAAGGAAAAGAGAGAGAAGAAAAGAAAAGGAAGGAAAAACGCCTCATAGCTGCAAAGAAGTTATATGATAGCCAAAACTACTGTTTTTTTCACCCTATATAACCCAAGTAATAGCCATAGCTAGGTTTAATAAACAATCTTAGCTTTTTCTTTGAATTCCTTTGGTATTGCTTTGAGTTCTTTTCTTTTCTATTTTTTTTTTTTAAATTTAAATTAAAATTTTATAATGTTCCTCTTTACTGTTATGGTATTATTAATACATAATCTTAGATTTTATTGTAATTACAGCACAATGGCACCCATTCAGAAACAAGAAGACCGTCAGGCTCCTCTTTCACCCATATCTATGGATTGAGTGCCATGCCTTAGAGACAAATGAAAAACTTTACTTTATAAGTATCTTGAGCTAGGGTAGAAATGAGAGGCCGATATATACCTGGGATTTGTTGAGGAGTTAATTGAACGTGGAATTAACAAGGAGACTGCCAGATTCTTCTTTCCAGGCTTTATAAGGAGGAACAATCCAATACCATAAGGAGGGATGGCCATTATATAGTTTCTCTAGACTCTTAACATTTAGATTGAAACTAGAGTCTCAGCTCAACGTTTTTTGATCTCATACCTCATTGATGATCAATAACGGTTACTAGCTAAAGCAGCCTAGGGGTTTTAGGGTTGAATGATGTATCACATTCATGAAACTTCCCAAAATCACTCTGCCACCTTTCTGAAGTAACCTAGGCTGAGAAATAGTCGTGAAAATCAGCAATGGTAGATCATGAATTTCTAAGCTGACTTTATTTAATTCTCATAGCTGCTCCACCCATTACAAATCCAACGTACGCTTGGAAATGGATACTATTCAACGAGAGAATTCAAAAGCAAATAGAGGTGGAACAATGAATTCTGTGAGATCTAGTATGAAGATGCCATTGATCTAAAAAACAAGGACAAGAAACCAATCAATCTTTAGTTTAAATAGTTTCTAGAACCATCATGGTTTAGCCTAGTGGTCTAAAGCCCATGAAAATAATAAAGTTCTTAGAGGGATTGGGTTAAAGCCATGGTGGCCCCTTACCATTAATTTAAGATTCATCGAGTTTTCTAGAAAATCAAATGTAGTAGGATTGGACGGTTGTTTCATGAGAATAGTTGATGTATGTTCGAGTTGCCTCGAACACACACAAAAAAAAAAAAAAAAAAAAAAAAAATAGCATCCTCCTAGCTTTTGGACCAAGTAGTCCAATTTCCCTGAAAAAAGGCTACACAGAAGGGAAGGGTCATCAACAGTCTAGTCAATACTCTCAAACTTCTAGTACTGGCTTTTTTAGAAAATCTTTTAGCCTGAGCCTATAATTTGTCATAAGATTTCTTGAGGCTAAGCTTAGAAATCCTACATTGTGGCATATTCTTTGTCATGGTCTTTCTTTAATACATTTCATGAGGAGTTGATAGAACAAGATGCTCGGTTTTATCCGATTTTAGGATTCCAGAGAGAAATCTCCAAGAATAAAATCAAAGTCTTTATTATAAATCAAAAGTTATAAATACAAGAAGACAATCCATCTATTTATAGAGAATGGAAAAACAAACTAATCTTGGTCACATCTTTAATTGATTAGGATTAGGATTAGAAAATTTTAAGGGGTCTTTTCACAAATAGAAAAAAAACAAAACTAATTACACATATAGAAAAAAAAAGTGGGAAATACAAAAGCATGGGATGCACTTTTTTCTATATGTGTAATTAGTTTTATTTTTTTTCTATACATAATAATTTCCCAAAATTTTTAATCAAAGAAACTAATCCTAATCCTAATTAATTAAGGATTTGACCAAGATACCCTAATTTACCTTAATCCTATTACATCAAAGATCCTCATTTTTTCTTGAGAATCAATGAATAGAGTAATAAGGATGAGAACCATAAATGCCCAAGAGCTGAATAGAAGTCCCCTCAAGCAAGGAATGTTAGAGTAATGATAAAAGTATCTGTAATCACCACACTAACGGACAGGTAATTCTCCTCCCATATTTGAATGTCCGCAATCCTTGCATGCGGTTTGGTGTTCATACAAGGATAACTTCAACTTGAGCTCTATATTTATCATAGATTGTCTATTGGTTGTGGAAAAGAGTGCATCATCTGAGATTTCACAACTTCACCCATCAACGCATACATTTGGAAGCATTTGGGTCATTATATATGATTTTTTTATTTCTTATTTTGGTAGGCATTTATGGTGTTTAAATGGCTTTAATCTTTTTGTACTTCCATCTTGGATGAAGTAAGTTATTGACAATATCTGTTCTAAATCCGGTCACAGGTGTCAGTCCAAGAGCAATCGCAGTGCAATCTCCTTATGTTGCTCAGGTACAGCTATTGAGGAACAGGCTTGATGAAATTCCTGAAGCTGCTGGTATTGAGGTAGCAACTATTGATAGCTTCCAAGGCCGAGAGGCGGATGCAGTGATCATATCAATGGTAAGATACACATGATTCACATTTAGGAGCTTCGAAATTAAATTCAGCCAGTGAGTTTTGGAAGCCCCATTCTGATTACTGAGGGAAAGTAAAGCAGATCTAGAGGAAAAGGATCCCCCAACTCCAAAGTCCAATTAATTCTATCTGCCCCCTTCCTGTCTGAATTCTTTCAAGTTTTTCACAAAGAGATGCCCAATTTTCTACCTCCAAGTAAAAAACTAGAATAAAAAAAAATAAATAAAAAGAGCCTTTTCTCGAGATCCCAAGTCTGACGGTCCCATTTCTAACCTCTACTATATTGGCTTCTTTCTCTGTGGAAAGGGAGTGAATATCTGGAAATTTCTCTTATAAAAGTCTCGAATCTGCCCTAACATCCTCCCAAAAAGAGGTTTTACTTCCATTTCCCACCATAAACTTCGTAAGCCTGAAGAACAACTCTTTGTTTTTACTTTTACCAATGTCTACTCAGAGTCTTCCTCCAGCTCTTCTTTAATCTGTTTGGTCATCCACGATCCACCCGTTTGAGTCACAACCATGGATTGCTACAATCACTTTCCTCCACAAGAAATTTCTTTCTTGAGTGAATCTCCAGTGCCATTTCATTAACAATGAATTATTTCTTTGACTAAAGGAACCCATGCCAAGCCCATCATAAGGCAAACGAAAGGAAGCGAAGTCACCTTCCAATTGACCAAGGTGCTGCCTGGTTTCTAGGTTCCACCACTCCAAACAAAGTCCCTCATCAACTTCTCTATAGCTTTGGTAGTCTGAACATGGCCTTGACCTTTAGAAGGAAAAAAGATTAGATAAGAAGGCTGTGCAAAACAGCTCGATTTAAAGTTAGTTTGCCACCTTTAGAGTGGATAAAAGGCGCATCTCCTTTGATTCCTCCCAAGGGGAAAACCAAGATAAAGTGGAAAAGTAACCACTTTGCACACAAAATTATTAGCCTGCTGTGCTCTATCACCACTAAATTGTCAACACTAATGCCAATCACACTCCCATCCTAGTTAGTCACAAGGGTCCAGGATTATATTCTCTAACTGCTTTCCCCATTTTTTATCCTACTAATTCCCTTACATAAAAATTCTAAAAAATTCCCTTGCAGCACTTTCTTGGATCTCATCTAAAAGAGCTTATCTGTTAATCCATGATTAGATGATGTTCCATTCAAAACTTTCTTTCCCTTGCACCAGTCAAGAAGTTCCAAAAACTAGGTTGTGGAAGCTTGGTGGAATGATGAAAGGGTGAGATTTTTGGGAGGACTCTTGGCTTCTTCCATCTCCTTTGTGCATAGAGCTACCAAAATTTTATGTCATTGCTTGATCTAAATGCTGTACTATTAGTGACTGCTGGAAAAAAGTGAAAATCTCGAACAGAACTTGAATTAAAGAAAAGAATTGTTCCATTGAGTTCGAAGATTTGTTAGCACTAACTGCTAAGCTAATGGATATTTGTATGATTGGTATATTGTAAGGAAGCTTCTACACATTTGCAGGATTGTTCTACCCTATCATTCTTTTTACAAAACCATATTTATATGATGTTCTTTGCTTATTTTATCAGGTAAGGTCAAACAATCTTGGAGCTGTTGGATTCTTGGGAGATAGTCGGCGGATGAATGTGGCCATAACAAGGGCAAGAAAACACGTAGCACTGGTCTGCGATAGCTCGACAATATGTCAAAATACGTTCTTGGCAAGGCTATTACGCCATATACGTTATTTTGGAAGAGTGAAGCATGCAGAACCAGGTAATTTTGGAGGATCTGGTCTTGGAATGAATCCAATGTTGCCATCCATTAATTAGGACATTGTGGCTGTTGAAGTTTGCTTTCAAGCCAAGGAAAGATACTCTGTGTTAATACTTGATTGTTGTCCTCTTCATCCTCCTCAGTTCCCATGTACAGCCATTCCTTTTGCCTTAGAAAAGAAAACCAGCCAAAAGTATTGTGCATTGATAACTTGTATATAAATTTTGAGATTATAATGACACATTTTTATAGAAATTGAAGTTTGGGGAGTTTAACCCCAAGATGTACTCAGAAATGGGACATTACATTGATCCAAGAGGTTGTTTTTATATGGGATTGGATCACTTTGGGTGCCAGGAACAATATTTGGTATATGTTTGGGAGTGAGTTTAGCAACTAAAAAAAATGATTTGCTTATAAGTGATCTATTAAAATTGATTTTTACCCTTCGAAAATGCTCTACCCTCTCTCCTCTAGCCGACCCCTAACCCTATCTCACAACCCTCTATTGGTGTGTTTTCTCCTTGCAACTTGGATGGGCACAAAGATTGAGAACTTGAATATAGACAATGACCGCAAGAAAATTCATGATGAGATAACTGTATGATTAAAATTCCCTTACAATCACATTTAAGATTCTCAAAATCAATTCCAAATGTGGTCGTTGTCTACTTTTTTTTTACCAACTTTTATTGGCAACTTTGCGCACTATGTCATACAAAGCCAATTTTTTTTAATTATGTTCAATTCAATTTAATCGTTAAGGCTTTGTTAAATAATCATTTGATTTTTTCTTTTTAGTTTTTGAAAAATGTATTTATTTTCTTACAGTACAATAATTTTTCATCTTTTTTAAGAACGGGTTTAAATTTATAATCAAAGTCCAAAAACCAAAGGAGGTTTTTAAAAACTATTTTCTTTAGTTTTCAAAATTTGACATGAATTTTGAATATATCCCTAACAAGTAGATAACAAAACAAAGTACTCAAAGGTAGAAATGGTGTTTATAAACTATTTTTTTTAAAAAAAAAAAACAAAAGTTTTCAAATGGGACCTAAACTTTTAAAATTGTCTTCAAAATTTACATTAAAAAAAACACTCCCCAACTTTACTTTTTCAAATTATGGGTAAATTATATTGTTCGTCCCTGAGATTTGGACAATAAATAAATCTAGTCTCTAGGTTTTAAAATTGTACAATTATATTCTCTCGATTTAAGAAATATTTCAATTTAGTCCATGAATTAAACCATCTTCATTAAATAGATAATGGATGCACTAGTGAGATGATTTTTAAAATAAAGATAATAATAATTTAAAGAGCAAACTGCAAAAACCACCCCTAAAATATGGTGGTACTTGCAATTACACCCTCAAACTTTCAAGTGTAAAAATTGAGTCATCAAACTTATACAAGTATTAAATTTGGACCCTCATAACTGATATAAAATGTAGATGATCAAGGAAATCCTTCTACATCTGCTATTTCAAGAGATGGGAGTTGAAAAGTTACTTTGTTGTGGAGTTTTTAGGAAAATAGAGAGAATAGAATCATTAGAGAAATGAAGAGGGCCTCGGATCCTAGTGTTGGTCCCTTGTTAGGATCTATATTCCCTTTCGACTAAGAATGATGTTTTAAGTTTTTAAGCCAGATGTTTGGTGTTCCCAAAAAAAAAAAAAAAAAAAAAAAAAAAAAAAAAAAAAAAAAAAAAAACTGATTCCTTGACCAGCAGTCATGAATGTAAGATCAAAGATAAAATTTTTACCATTAATCAACAGCTGAAAAGGAATAATATGAGCATACTTTTTTTTGTAAGACATTTATTGGCAAATAATAAGGCTTGGACAAACTTTGAGAGTTATGACTTCTGAGCTGCTGCTTCAGCAGGTGTTTTGGTGGTCATCTGATCCACTGCATGCACTGTGCTTTGTAGCTCCTCCCATATAGCTTTGTACACCATCCTCTGCCTATTCACAGCCGTCTGTCCCTCAAAGGCTGAAGAAACAACATCAATGCTGCAAGCAAAATTAACTTAATTGAGTAATCAATTCATCTTGACTTGTTCTTTGAATATGGCTTATGAAGCCAATTATACTTCAACATTACATGCAAACTACAGGAAACTCCCCAACCAATATGCCTCTCCAATGAACTTTAAGAGGAGTGCACCACGGGATGTTCGAGTAGGTAAAACAGAGATAGAAAAATTTGATCAATTTATTGGGGACTTATGTTGGAGTCTCAAGATTAATTTTTTTTTTTAGTTCAATAATATGTTGATCCCAAAGTTTTTCTTTCTTTGTATCATCTTGTACTTTGAGCATTTGTCTCATTTCATTATCTTAATAAAGAGGCTTGTTTCTTGTTTAAAAAAAAAAAGGATAGCAAACTCATAGGCCATAAATTGTGCTTTGGCAAGAAACAGATGCCAAAAGGGTTGTTGAGTATAAGCCTACAGATCTCCCATAGGAATGGTATAAGGGTGTTAGACTAATATTAAGGGTATACTAGTAATTAGATAGGGGAGTTGGTTATGGAATTTGGTTATAAATAGAGAGAAGGAGAATAGGGAAGATAGGTTATCTTGGTGAGTGAATTAGGAGTTGAGAGAGGTCTCAGTAACAACTTACTTAGTTTAGAGGTATGGACATGGACCCTAGTGAGGTTTCATGTTTCATTTTGAGCTTCGGTATCGAAGCTTTTTTGTAATTATTCTCTACGTAACATCTTACTTAGTTGGAAACTCTTTCTTTAGAGGGGGTGTTTTTGTGGGCTTGTTTTTTTGTATGCACTTGTATTCTTTCATTTTTTTTTCTCAATGAAGGTTGTTGATTCTATCTCAAAAAAAAAAAAAAAAGAGTTAAGGGAGGTCTCAAGAGAGGAGGGTCCAAGTACCTCGAATTACTTGGTTATCTTCTAAGTTTCAGTCATTTACAATCATTTACATTTCAATATAGTTTGATCTTTAAAAAAAATGAAACAAACTTTACATTGATGAAATGAAAAGAGGCTCCTGCCCAAAATACAATGACACAAATAAAAATAATAATACAATTTTTATAACTCAAGGATACAGTTGTACAACCTATAGAATAGATCCTGTTCAAGTAAGGTCGTAAAAATAATAATACAACTACAAACTTAACTTAGCAAAACATAAGTTCTATTTGAGAAAAATAAATGCGTCCCAATTTAAACATAAGTTTCAATTCTAATTTATTTTGTAATATTTTTTATTGCTAAAAGACTAAAAAAAAATCTACTAATGAGCTCTGGACAATTGGAGTCTTAACAACATGATTTGAATTTTGGAGGCAAACGAATTTTACAAGAAGTCCAAACGTGAATCAGGAACAAATGGAAGAAAAGAAAATGTTTACCCTTTTTTTTCTGGCCAGTATATATAATTTCTCAGGCACTCTGGAGAAATCAAGCTTCTTACACTAAGCTACCATAGAAAAGCAAAAAATAGGGAAAAAGTCCTCACCTAACATGTCGTCCATCCCCATAAGCATCTTTTACTGAGACAGATTGTGCATCTAGTTGTTCCTTGATCTGATGAAGAAATTTGCAAAGTCAACTCAACAAACAAAAATTTAATCATCTTGAAAGAGACAGCCACAACTCTGAAGAAAAAACTCTAGAAAGAAATAACAATTTCAATTCAAATACACTTTACCAGGCTAATTTCAATAAATATTCAAGACAAGGATTGCACAACTTTTGTTTTCTAACTATAAATGATGAATTAAAACAATGTTCTTGAGACCTACGGTCCATAATTCGAGGTTATGAAATTTACAAGATAACCAAGTAATTTACTTAACCAAAACTTACTTGGACCCTATCAAAACAGGGTTTTAAGACTTCCAAGATAACCAAGTAATTTCATCAATCTACAGTCCATAACCAAAATATTTTCAGTGCTCCTCCCCTGCATTGTCCAATTTACCTCTACTTTCTCTCTCTCTATCAAGCTCCTTCTACTGTGATTGAACAAATTGAGAGAAGCTTTAGAAATTTTCTTCGAGCTGGTAATAGAGACAAAAAAAACAGCTCATCTTCTTTGATGGGGGATAGAATTAAACATCCCTTGGATGAAGGCGGTCCTAGTATTGTGGACATTCGATTGAGGAATAGAGCCTTGCTCACCAAATGGATTTGGCGTTATAGACAAGAAAAAAGTGCCTTATGGAGGAAATTAATCAAAGCTAAATTTGGCTCCAGACATTTTGACCAAAAGCCATAAAAGAAGTTCCATGTTACTTCATGTAGCCCTTGGCTATACATTAGCAAACAGATGGACTCCATTCACAACAATGTTTGGTGCTCCGTTGGAAATGGCCTTTCTACCTCCTTTTGGCTTGGACCATTGGATTGGAATGGAAGCTCTCTCTACAAGTGCTTTCTAAAATTATTTGCCATTACTGAATCCAAAAAGGCCTCCATCTCTGAGGTTTGGTGTCTTGAAAGCTCCTCATGGACCTTGAATTTCAGAAGAAACCTTAAGGAGGAAGAAATTGTTGAATGGGCTGCTCTCACCCATCTTATACCCTCCATCCATCTTATGCAGAAGGAGGATATTTGGGTCTGGAAATTGGATAACAGTGGTATTTTTCTGTCAAATCTCTTATTTCTCACCTTGCAACAGGCAATGAATCTCCATTGAAAAACCTCTTCATCTCATTGTGGAAGTTCCCTTGCCCTAAAAGAGTAAAGTTTCTTCTATTGGAAATTGTCCATTCTTGCCACAATGGATAGGCTCCAAAAAAGATGTCCTTGGCTCCAATTATCACCATCATGGTGCTGGCTTTGCAAAAAGAGTGATAAAACACAGCATCATGTCTTCTTCCATTGTCCCTTTACTCTGAAAATCTGGGCTGTCGTCTTCTCTGTTTTTGGTTGGCATATTGCTGCCCCTTTGGACACCATATTACGGGTCAGAATGTAATCATTGATCACCCTTTCAAGGAAACGAAAGGGCATCTATGGGCTAGCATAATTTGAGCTATTCTTTGGAAAATTTGGGACAAGAGGAACTCGAAAAAAGGACTTTCAAGAGAAACCCCCTATGGCATCCAATAAATCCTCCATAAGAAGTCAAAGACAAAATCGCTAATGGGAGAAGGATCCAATAAATGCCGAAAAAAGGACTTACAAGAGAAACCCCCTATGGCATCAAGACTCCAAACGCGAATATTTCTTCTCCCAAACCTAAAATTAACCTCCCCTACCAAGGACAGAAGAGAGGCAACATTTGTCTTTCCTTATCAATCAAGGAACGACATAACCCAAACGAGAAAGAAACCGAGCTCCCCGACCAGACCGATAGATTAGAGATCAAATGATTTTTATAGGAAGAGAAATGATATGGACAAGGAAACGAGGAGCGGATGGGTTTATCCCCCATCCACTAATCTTTCCAAAGATACATTTCCTTACCTTCCCCCACCTCACAACGAACAAGATGGGAAAAGGAGGGGAGCTCTTGAGAAATATCCTTCCACGGATTCCGAAATGTACCTCTGACCCCACTCAAGGACCACTCAAACAGATGATGGCCATGCTTACTAACAATGATCCTATGTCATAAAAATTCAATCTGAAGGAGAAAATGTCATAACCATTTTGCCAAAAGTGTTTAACTTTATGCATGTTTACTATTGTTTTCTTTGTTTCTTTTTTTTTTTTATGCATATTTCTTCTTTCTCCGGAAAAGAAAATCCTATGCTCTCTCTCTAATCACTAATAATTTCCCCATTTCCCTTCTTCACAAATCATACCATAAACTCATGACCTTTTTTCCTTCTCTTCTTCTTCCTTCTTCCATTTCTCTTCTTCTAAAGAAACACAAAAACAAAAACAACCCTTTTTTTGGTTTTTCTAAAAAATGATCATTTTCAATATTATCAATGATGTCAAGCCCTTTATGATCTCCTCCTTCACATTGTTCTTCTTGATCTCTTCATGGCATGCAAATTAAACCCACTTCTTATTTCTTCTCTTTTTTTTTTTTTTTTCAAGTTAGAAACATTTCATTGATGAATGAAATTTCCATTGAGTACAGAGGGGATAAACCCAAAAGGGAGAACACCCAAATACATACAAAAGCAGAACCCAAAAAATGAAAGATATATCCAAAGGAGACCAAGGGAAGGAGATAAAAATGTACAAGCCAATTACTAAAAGATAAGAAACATATAAAGCAGACCGGACCCAGAAACAAAGCAGCGCCAAGATTTATTCTCTTTATTTGATCTTCATTTTGAATCACTACTTGATTTTCTACCTCCCTCCTAGTACAAAGAAATTGTGGGTTCTCTTGAAAACCCTAAAAGATGAGATCTTTCTTCCACCCATAACAAAAAGCTTCAATCTTTCAAAAGATTTCTCTATTTCTCTTCCTTTTTTTTGCTTTCCTCGATCTTTTAAATTTTCTGTTCTGTTTTGTTTCATGGATTTGTTCTCACAATCATCATCCAATAATCCCACTACTTATACCACCACTACCACCTCAGCGATGCCGGTTGTTTCCGTTGTCCACGGCCACCTCAAGCCGGTATGAGAACCAAAAACGGCGAGATTGGAACATGCTCTACCAAAACCTTTGGAACCACCAGCCACCATTGGCTCTGCAGATGTACAGCAGCGCTCACGTGCTGGAATTTCTGGTTACTTATACTCCTAGCAGATGTTGGTTTTCCTATTAGCTAGCTAAACTGTAGTAGCGATTGGTTGAGTGTATAAATCTATCTGTATTTCGTTGAAGGACATATCCTTTTCTTTGGAGAATAAATTGATTTTTGATCAAGTATGCCATCAATTTCTACATATGCCACTTTCGGCACAGGTGACCTCGGGATGAATAAGTCAACTAGCTGTGCTCGTAGCCCTTCTAATAACATGGCTCCGCTTAGAACTAAACAACTTGGTGGATAATATATTGAAGCGAGAAACACAAACTACATCCGTCTTACAAACAAATACGCATTTGCAGAAAAGAAACTGAAAATCATAAGTTTGATAACATGTTAAAATGAAAACAAAAGATAAGCAAAAATCATCACATAAAATCGGCGTTAAGGTCGTTATCACTGGCTACTAAGAACATTTCTGAACTAGAATCGACTGGGAGATTCCATTCCTCTTAAATCAGCTCAGTAACTTGCCCTAGTTTCCCTCAAAGAGCATACGCACTGGTTTGCTCACATAAATGAAAACGTAGAAAAGTATAAATCTAAAACCATGAAGAAACCAAGAACTAAACAAAAATTACCTTGTTCTCCATTGACTGCATGAGAGGGGAATCAATAGATCCAGAATCATTCACTTGAGTGGCTCTAATGCTCAAGTTCCGACTCGAACCCCATTTCGGGAATGTTCCATTAGCACGGCTATATTTCGGAACATTACTGCTCTTACTACGGACGCCGGTGGTGGATGTGGAGGTAATTGCGGCGACAACGGCGGCGGTGCAGACAGAGTTGGAAGTGATTTGGCGGGAGACAACCGAAAATGGTTGGTTGCGGTGAACAAACAATGGAAGAACCCGACGGAACGCCACATGAGGAGCCTTAATCATCATCATCAAAGTCTTGGCCGCAGCTGAATCAATCGAACTGCGCTACTTGATTGGTTTGTTCTATCGTTCTTGTTTGCTTTCCCGTACCGATGTATGGTCGGGAACTGCGCTCGCTCCTCCTCTCTGTTTTCGGTTTTTTTTTTTTTTTTTAAGTACATCATTTCACAATAAAAACATTGATTAAATTGCAAATTTCGCCATTTTTTCAGATATGTTTTTTTTTTTTTTTACCTTTTGAAGATGTGAAATACCTACTTTGTCCCCAGTTTTAAATAAGAAGCTTCCCACTTTTTCTCTCTCTTATATGTGTTTCTTTTTATATCACCAAAACATCACATACAAAAAATGAGCTAAGTTTAAACTTTATGAAACTATTTAAAAGTGAACATTCTTTAACATTTTTCTCAATTTATAAGCATGGTTAGAAAGAACACGAAAGTATGAAAATGCGTGATCATTAGCTAAAATGAAAGTGTATTGATGAAGATATACCCAAAAGAAAATTATGTATTGATGAAGATATACCCAAAAGAAAATTAACGTTCACGTAGTAAAAAGTGTGTGATCCCTGACCTTATGTGCACGATCGCTAAGTCCTCGCTTCGCAATTTTGTTTTGGTCATATCTCTGTCAATATTACTTCGTTAGACATGGTCATCGCGTTAGGACTACGATAGACATGGTCATCCATAAATGCGATATTGTAAAAAAAAAGTGATAGTACACTTTAACGTAAGTAGAAGGTTAAATTTCATTGGTTTGTGAGAAGCATATCATTAATCATTTAGGGGTTGAGAATGAGTCATCTGTACAAAAATCTCAAATTTTTATATTTTGTTATCCATTTTTATTGTTTTTTCATAAAAAATTAAATTTTGAGAACTAAAAAAGTAGTTTAAAAAACTTTTGTTTTTAGAATTTGATTAGAAATTCAAATGTTTAATTAAGAAAGGTGAAATTTGTAATAGAGATGACTTGAAAGAAAAAATATGGATTTATAGTCAAATTTGTATGTGTTTATTATCATATTCCATATAATTTTGGGTGAATTTAATTATGACCAGGATTATAAACATGTGTAAATTCACAATTTTTATTATTATTTAATTGTGTTATTTATTTGTCGTTATGAGCTAATTATTTTCTTGAGATTCAAAGATGTGGATGTCTTAATGAATGAATAAAAGTCCCACTTGTGTTCTCTTTACTTTGCTCAGCACATAATATTCTTTTAAATACCATTTTGGCCTCCATATTTTGAAGATTGTTTTATTGTTTATTGGTAATCTAAGCATGCCATTTATATTAGATTACTATGTTGAATCCGATAATCAAATGAGTTGGGCAATATATGATTTTCAAAAAAGCAATATTGGAGAAAAATCTAGACATAAGATTTTGTTTGACCCCCTAGATATGGATGCCTATAGTAGTAGAATGATATGTTCATTAATCCAAGTCTTAAATCAGTTACAATATTATGTGCTTGATTGTTTAGACTTCTAAAGGTATCTCAAATAGAGTTGAATAGATATTAATTCAATTTGTGTTGCTAAGTATCGATTGCAGTAGATTGCGAACACAATTTGATCACATATAACTAAACTCCTTTAGATTCGAAAGAGAAAAGATACGGGTGCATTTAGGTCTCATGCAAGATTGTCTTTAGGTCTAGTTAGCAAAGAAATTGTGAGCCCCATTCTTCTTAAAGGTTGAAACGACTTTAAATCAATTATTTTTTCTCATTGTCTTTTTAAACTATTTTCTCTCTCACTGTTTTCACTTATTTTCTAGCACACTTTACTTTTCTTTTATTTTTTCATAGCATACACCAAATCAAATCATTTTATCTTGGTTCCTTTTTAACCACAAACTTTGAGAGAAATTTGTACTTGTTTAATTTAGTTATTGTACTCCATTCCATTGGGATTTGATATTTGGACTTCATCCATTTTATACTACTTATTGGTAGTGAATACTAATAACTCTTAAAATAGTTAAGAGTTAGAGCTTTGAGTATAAAAACCTTATAGTTCTTGTTGAACATTTTGGTAGTAAAATATGTTGTAAGCATGTTTTATGAGATAACTCTTAAAATAGTTAAGAGTTAGACCTTTGAGTATAAAACTTTATAGTTCTTGTCGAGCATTTTGGTAGTTAAAATATGTTGTAAGCATGTTTTATGAGATATGACAGCGATGGAGAAAATTCTACATGATACAACACGTGGAAAAAAATCAACTTATTAATTAAGTTTGCTTTTCTTATCATAATTTTCTGTCAACCTGACCACTAAGAAGACTCCAATGGGACCCACCGTACATTGTTCAACCATAGAAGTTTGGACAACCGTATAGATTCTTTTGGGGAGGAGAGGAGAGGTTAATTTTTTTTCTATCATAGTTTATAAGTTTTATTAATTGTTGTCATTGTATATGTGCGTGTGTGTTTTTTTTTAGAGTGAGGGAATCGAACCTCTGACTTTGAAGTCGATAGAATAAATACGATGCTAGTTGAGCGTTGCTCATTTTGACTATTGCTATTGTGTTTAGAATTAAAAAATAACGTAAATTTAACTTGGTTTCTTTCTCCTGAATCCACTAAAATCTAAGTTAAGCTTAGTAAAAATCTGGTGTTAATCCATGTGGAAAACAATAACTCACTTGTCCACATAATTGTTGAATTATGTACAGTTTCACATTATTTTGCACAAATATATTGTGTGTTGAGCTTCATTTTCAAAAGCAATATATACTTACCTAGAGGACTGTTTGTTCCAATGCCCATCATTCTCAAAAAGTAAAAATAAAATTATTATAATTTCAAGTTACGTTATTTTTTGGATGTAATTATGAAAAAAAATTAATCATACTTTTACTGAACAAGTTAATATCCATATGTATTTTAAAAAAATTGATATCAAGATATATAAATTAAGATTGATATAACTTGTTGATGGTAAAATTCGGATAGGGAAAAACGCACATGACCTTCATGTGACAATGACAGTAATTTTGTAATTTGGGGAAGAGAATATCTACAAAATAAAAAAAATGACTCCGATATCAAAATCAAATATGAGAATTCTAGAATTGAGAACATAAGTTTAAGTTACAGATGAAGTTCTTAGATCTAAGATCAAGTTAATTTATCTCATATGGAATTATAATAATATATTTATATGGAGAATGGGGGTTTATTTTTTCCTCTTGAAATTAGGATGAGATGATTTTTTTTTTTATCCTACATAAGTTAGGATTAGATCTAGTTACATCAATGATCAACAGACACTTGACTTATTTGAACCCAAGTTCATTTTATCTTGTATTTATCTTTCTTTATCTTTTATTGGTTTTTGGTCTATTTCTTAGGTTTAAACTCACCCACAACATTAGCTTCACTTTCAAGTTAAATTCATGGTTTAACTTTTCAGTTGTTAGTTGGACACTTAGAGTTCAACGTGGAAGTACTATTTTTTAGAGCACGCAATCTTTACAAAGAAGACAGAATTATAACAAAATAATTATGTCACCATGATTTAGTTATTAATTAGTAACATGAGATTTGAACAAAAATTACTATCAATTTTCATTTTAGCATTAGAAAATTTCGAGTTAGAAATAAAACTTATATGATATTCCATAATTTGGTAATAATCTTGAAAGTTGAAAGATATTTTATTTTTTTCTTCTAATCTAAGCCTTCAGTGTCTTGTATTCTTTCATGATCTTGTTTGTTATAGCCTCTACGGTTTGTCTTTTGTTGGTTTTTTTACTATGAGATGAAATTTCTCCAATGTCTTTTATCATAAGAATTTTTCTGCTTAGAGTTTATATTTTTTTTGGTTGATGACTATATGGATGTGAGATTCTCAATGTCTTTTACTACAAGACTTTTTCCTTGTGCTAGTTTGTGAACAAGTTTATTAACTTGGTCTTCATTTTCTTAATTTTGAAATACAAAGGCAGAACACTCTCGTCCCCAACAGTGCGCCAACTATTGATGACAAAATTCGAACAAGGGAAAACACACCTAACTTCATCTGACAACAATAATAAATTTGGAATTTGGAATAGAACACCTGCAAACACAAAGAAAAAAGGCTTCGATGCTCAAGTAAGAGATAAACATTTTAGAATAATGAAGAATAAGTTAGAAGTTTAAGTTACGAATAGAGTTCTGAGATCTTATATCAAGTTAAATTACCTTATGGAGTTACAATAATGTATTTACTGGGAAATTGATTGGAGTTTGACTTTTCCTCATAGAATTAGGATGATATTAATATTTTCTTATACTACATAGGTTAAATTAAATTTGATTAGATCAATGATTAGCTTACACTTAACTTATTAGAACTCAAGTCTATTTCATCTTGTATTTATCTTTTTCTAAATTTTGTCCTATTTCACCAGGTCCAAATTCACCAACAACATACCTTAACGTGTTAAAAATTATCATTATATTGCTAGGAAAATCTTCACAAATAGAAAAAATATCAAATATTTACATAAAATATCAAAAAAAAAAAAGAAAAAATTGATAGACATTGATAAACTTCTATCAGCATCTATCAATGATAGACTTCTATCATTTCTATCACTGATAGACTTCTATCAACATTTATCACAACTTTTTAAAAATTTTGCTATTTTGTGTAAGTAGTTTCCTTATTCTAGATTTATCACAGACAACTTTGTCTAAAGTTCAACTTGAGAAATTGAAAGCAAGTCAAAATTAAGATTTTTTTTTTTCAAAAGGTTTTGATCATATAATTGAAGGGTTAGAAGAAGAACAAAAGTTGAGGGCATTCTTTGATTTTTTTTTTTCTTCTTTAAATCTTTATTGAAACTTTGGGATGAGCTAGAGCATGTGGAGTGCAATCGTGGAGGCTTGACGTTTGCCTAAATAAAGCAAGAGAAGTGTTTACACGTAATGTAAATTCCCTCATGCATGTTCACAAATAGGTGACAAAAATGACCATTTATTTATTTTACTTTCTGTTTTAGAAAATAAAATAAAAAGTAATAACTAGAATGTTATACCATTCTACCCTCTTCATGCATCCATTTCAATGACAAAAAAAAGAATATTTTCTTTTATAAAAACTACTTTTTCAAAAAAAAAAAAACTACATAATTGAGCATTTAAGTAAACTGCACAAATATAGTTAGAAAATTTTTATAATACCACAGAAGTACTATTATTTTTTTTTTTGTTGTTTACACTGTATATTTGTCATCATAAATATTAGTGAACTCCACATTAAATTGAGAGAATATTAAATTTTTTTCATACTCACGTAATATTTAATTTTTTTAAATTTAAATACAACCTAAGATCCAACTCGCTAATTAATATGATATTTCATTTTAGAAGTACAATTTAAGGTGTACTTATAGAATTCTATCACGGTTTTAGCGATAGATAGTGAATTTTTTTTATATTTAAAAATAATTTAAGAATAAAAGAAAGAGAAAAAAAAGAAAAAAAAGCTTTTCTTCACTTGTGTTAAAATAATAAGAATAATAGTGGCGGACTCTTATTCACTACGGTACATATAAACTTCCCTATTGGATGAACATAAACTCATTATTGTCCCATAGACATAAATTCATTTCGACTGTTTCTCTCTCTTCCTCTCCCTTTCTCTCTCTAGTTTGCAATTTGCATATCACAAACACTTTTTTCTTTTCTTTTCTTTTTTCTTTTTTTTTTTTTCTTTTTCGTTTTTTTCTCTCTCGATCGGCGTTGTGGGATTTTCTTCCGTGGTTTTGTGATTTTGTTATATTGTTAAGTTATATCATTTGGTGGGATTTTATTGGGATTTTTTTGGGGGTAAATTTTTAAGGCTTGTTGTCTGATCGAAGTTTTGGAGGATTCATTCAATGTTTAGATAATCGTCAATCTGATACGCCCATGTCAGATTGATCGATTTTTGTTTGCCATGGATTCTTGGGAGGGTTTTGTCGGCTTGTGGAGATTGAATTAGAGAGAAAATCAGAATGGGAGTGGATTCAGTTGGCGGATTTCTTGAATTGGGAGTGGCTCTGAAACCATAGATGCAATTGGGGGGATTCAAGAATCGACCCACCCAGTACTGAAGCCCAAAGTGAATTTCCGTTTTCTTGTTTAGTATTTAGTTTTACTTTTTATGTGTGAAGATTAGCTCCAATGGAGGATTTGGGCGATATCAATTCTTTGGTTGGAGCTTGATTTCGGGCCTTGGTTATGGCTAAGGAAGAAGCTAGCACCAGTGATGAAGCTGACCGTCGTCTACCTGCACACTCGAGCGCCGAATGCGACTCACTGGCTGCTTCGACATCGGCGTCTGTAGGATCGGTGTGGCATCCTAGGCAACTCGGTTTTAGACCTTATGTGCACCGGGAAAATACTGCTGCAAAACCCCAAGATTCGCGTTTTGCAGCCAGAATACCCGTAAGTTCTAGTCTTTTCTTTCTTTCTGTTCTATTCCATTTTGGTTAACTTGTCGGTAAACCGTATTGTTATTAATAGCTTGATGGACATCGATGTTGCAAATGTTTATTCTTTTAGTCTGCATATCAGATACCGAACTTTATAGTAGTTTTAGTGTTTTGTTGCTAAATTGAGACTTTTCCCTATGGCGTGGTACTACACGGTTCACGGTTGAAGTTCTCAGCTGAAGGAGGTGCACCACCTTTAAAGCTTTTTTTTTTTTGGGAGGGGATTTTCTGACCTCAATGATACTGATTGTTGTTGAATTATCTTGAGCTGTATCTAGCATGTTCCTTAATTTTCCATGCATGTTTCACCTACTGCGGGACATATCTATCGTTATTGTTCTAAATGAAACCTTTAGTTCTGGCATACTTGTCCATCTCACTCAGCAAAGGAAGTATTATACGTTTCCTTAGAAACTTGTAGAACTACTGGCTGCAGTTGTTGCAGTAGGATGATCTCTTTCTGTAGCCTAGTTGATTCACTCATTTGCAGTTGTAGACTGTAGAAGCATATGCCATTCTAAGAAAATTTAATCGTATGTGTGAATTGCTTTTTAGAACATTACCCCATTTGACAATTGTAGAAATACCAAGGATCTTAGTTGCTGATGATTATCAGATTTCATAGGACAGAAATTGTGTAAAAGAAAATCAAGTGTCAAAGGATCGAAGAGTCTTTGAAGATGGATAGATTTGATGAACAGAAAGTTCTCATGTATCTCTTTACTTTCTAGAGTTCTTGATAGATTTTTGTTTGGACCTTTTTTTTAATAGTAATGTAGAAAATATTTAATGAAGCTCCAGCAATGTCAATATTCTGAGTTACAGCTTGTGGATTCTTTCATTTTAGTCAAAAGGTGGACCTCTAAGCTGTTCTAGTGAATTGTATGGATAATAGGGGAGCACATTCTTGTAATGTCCTTTGACATTTGTTTTGAAATGGAAAAATATCTATCATTTTAAATAGAGCTCCCTTTTATAATGTCTTGCTTTGTCTATCTATTCTTTTTGTCTTTTATGCGATAGTGGAGGGGAGGGCATATGATGGACTTTAGCAGCTATAGTGCAGAAAATAAATCTATCTATTAGTTTAGTCTTTTGGTTTGTTAGTGGAGGAAGATCTGGATCACCTTCTTTGGAGTCGTGAGTTCACGAGATCTGTTTGGTTACATTTCTTTGGGGAGTTTGGCTTCTCATATGCTCACCAGAGGGATATAGGGATACGATCGGGGAATTCCTCCTCCATTCGCCTTTTCGGGAGAAGGACCGTTTTTATGGCTTGTTGGGTTGTGCGTGTTGTTATGGGACTTGTGGGGTGAGAAAAATAATAGAGTTTTTAGAGGGACAATGAAACTTAACTAAATGCCAATAGAGTTTTTAGAAATAATAGACTCTAGTGAGGCTTGGTTCCTCAAGAGGTTTAAACTTTTTATAATTTATCTTTAGGTAGCTTATCTGTTAGTTGGAGCCCCTTCCTAAGGAGGGTCCCTTTTTTGTGGGCTTGGTTTTTAGAGGGCCCCAATTGGCCTTTAGTTAAGTTTCATTGTTTGTTGACCTCCAAGTCATAAGCTATCTCATGGAGGAATTAACAGCAAGATGTGGTTCAAAAAGAAGATGAGGGTACGAGTTGGTTGGAAAAAAAGACGTGAATTAGCATGGTTGGAGTGTAGAGATTATCACATTATTAAAAAATGGAATGGAAATAATTACAGAAAAATAATTACAGAGGTTCTGCTTGGTGTCTAAAAGTGAGGATGGTCTGGTGTGTCTTTTAATAAATGAAGGCTATGGGACTTTCAAAAGAAATTTATAGATGAAATTTTAAGGGTTGTTAGGAAATGAGAAGAAGGGATCATGAGTTTGACTTCTTTAAGAAAGGAGAAGTCTTTTGTTCAACCAGTTAAAAGATTAGAAGAGGATCGAGAATGGAGAGACCAAGAAGGGATCTTGAGTGTCATGACTCCTTTGAGAAAGTTGAAGAAGCCTTTTGTCCAACCATTTAAAAGATTGGAGAAGGTTCATGTTTTCCTTTGGATTTCGATTTTGAAGACCTTTTGTAATTATTCTGTAGGTGTGATTTCACATAGTTGGAGTCTCTTCTTGTAAAGGGAGTCCCCTTTTTTTCTGGGCTTGGTTTTTTGTACGACGGTTTATTCTTTCATTTTTTTCTTAATGAAAGCCGTTATTTTCATAAAAAGAAAAAAGATTGGAGAATGCCATTTCCAAGTACGAAGAGACCAAGAGGATGAACAAAAAGAAGAATATTAAAACGAGACGTTATTCACTAAACTAGAGTGGTGGAATTCACTAAAGTAGAGTGAGATTGATCATTGTGACATTACAAGACCAATTTTATTTTGTAGAATTTTCCTTTTCTTTCTTCTTTCTTTTTTAATTAATTAATTAATTAATTATTTATTTATTTAAAACAAGTCTATGCTATAAAAAATGGGGAGTTAAATTTGAAAGATAATAAGTTTATAATTACATATACCAAAACATAATCAATTCACTAACAGTCTAAAGCTGATTCCATCCCCAGACCAAGGATACTCCCCGAATCTGATTCTATCCCCTTACCCGTCACAAACATGTAGCATTTATCACTTTCAGCTCAATATTTCAAGTTAGCAACCCAAGGCCCTTTGTAATGATAGAACTCTGCTTGGTCATTGTTCTCAAAAACAGATTTTTGTTTCTGTTTTTAAAACTATTATTAATAACCATTTTTTAAAATAAGATCTTCATGCACTTGAAATTACTTTTTATAATTTTTGTAATTTTGGGAGTTTGGAATTGTTATTCATGATCTTAGGATTTTAAATGGGATAACAAGTTTAATTATTCTACAAGATAGACAATCCCTAGCAATAGAGAAAACAACGAAAAAGGGTCATTCAAACATTTGTCTTAAAAGAAATGAAACTTTCCATTGATACATTGAAAAGTTACAAACTCCAAAACATTACACAAAATTCAATCCTCAACCCTCTCACGCCTCACAAAATACATTCACATAAAGCCCAAAGAACACTAAACACTCTACATGGAACTTTCCCAACTTGAAAATTACAAGATAAAATTACAAAACAGTCATCCAAACATGTTTTCACTAAAATTTTATTTTCAAAAATAGAAAACTACTTTCCCTCCTTCTTTCAATGAGAAAAAAATGAAGGAATACAAAGAGATACAAAAAACCCTACTATTCTGCTCACCCCACAAAACTCAAAGAATAGCGCACACCCCTGCAAGCCATAAAAAACAAACCTTCTCTCCATAAGGCGGATTGAAAAGAAACTCCTCTATCATAGCACTAGCATCTCTGTGATGAGCAAATGCAGAACTGAAAGTCTGGAAAAAAGAATCCTAGACATAACTTGCAAACTCACTACGACACAAAATATGGTCTAGCTCTTCCTCTGCCTTTTGACAAGGAATACAACAGAAAGGACCAACAAGATAGGGCATCTTCCTCTTGAGCTGATCCATCGTGTTAGCCTGACCGTGTAAAACTTGCCACGTAAAGAACCTAACTTTCTTGGAAATCTTAATTCTCCTAAGCACTGAAAAGACCGACACTCCTAAGGGTGAAGGGTCAACCAAACAAGCAAAAAAAAAAAAAAAAAAAAAGACTTACACGAGAACCCCTCCAAAGGATTGAGGTTCCAAATCCTCATATCCCTTCTCCTACTCCTAAAGGAGTGGTCTTTGAGTAAGGAAAGAAGAGCGGCTACATCTGTCGCTTCCCTATTAGAAAGTGTGCGACCGAACCTGAAGGAAAAAGAACAAGAGCTGGGACCACACAAGAAAGTCAACAACAAGATGATTTTTGAGGGAAGACAAATGATAAAGACGAGGAAACAAAGAGCAAAGAGGTCTCTCCCCCACCCAATGGTCTTCCCAAAAGTATGTGTCCCTCCCCTCCCCCACCCCACAACAGACCAAATGAACAAAAGAAGGGAGCTCTTTGAAATATCTTCCACAAGTTTTGATGAGTACCTTTAACCCCCTTTGACAATCACTCGAAAGGATGGGGACCATGTTTACTAACATTTATCCTACATCAAAGGGAAGGACCATTTGGCTAACAAAACTTTGTTAAGAGTCCTTAGTTTCCCTATTTCTACCCCTTGGGAATCTGGTATCTCGATAACCTCCCATCTAATCAAGTGCGACGCCTTCCTAAAGAGAATCGCGCATCAATCTCTCCAAACTCTTACAAGCCTTACACGGGGCTTTGAAAAGGGAAAAGAAATAAATAGGAATGCCACTCAAAACCGATTTGATCAACGTAAGTCTTCCAACTTTAGAAAAGAAGCCTTCTTTCCAAGAGGCTAACCTACTTTGCACTTTATCCACCACGGTGTCTCATAAAGCGACTAACCCGGGATTACCTCCAAGAGGAAGACCAAGGTAGGAAGAGGGCAGACTACCAATAACATTAGTCTCATTCATAATCATGGTAGTGCTATAATCCCTCTCGTGGAACTCACAAAAAGCTTTACAATAGTCTTCCCTCACATTCGTCTCGTTGCCGTGATAGAACATGATTGTAAGGCCATCTAGTCTAGCGAGTCACTTCTGTCAGAGCCAAAAACAACCTTACAAAATTCTTCCAAGGAAAAAGGGGCTTCTAAGGAATGAAAATAAGTATAGAGGTTTTGATGAGGAAGGATAGGGTTAATGGAGCAATATTCTAGGTTAATTCCCCTTTTACCCCACTTATAATAAACTCTATAAATATGAGTCTTTTCCCTCTTGTATGAGACACCTTATCATTCTAATAAAAGATTCACAATCTTGATTCTTGGAGGATTACTTCTTGAGGCTGCTTAGGCTACATCAGATTCTGCTTGGGTCTTTAGTCTTTTACCTACCTGATTTTGTGGCCGACTAAGGCTTGTGCTATTGTATGTGGTCTTTGGGGCAAGAGGAATAATAGAATTTAGGGGTTGGGAGAGATTTTTTAGTGATGTGTGGTCCTTAAGTTCTATATGATTCTCTCTAGGCTTTGCTGCTCCGGTGATTATACACTTCTTTAATTGACCTCTCGATCTTTGTTATTGCATTGGGGGGACTTTTTATAGTTCGGTTCCTTTCTTGTGAGCTTTTTAATTTTTTTTTTCTTTTTTAAAATTAAAATTAAAATTTCCTTGCATCCTTTCATTTTCTCCCAATGAAAGTTCGGTTATTCGTATATAGAAAAAGAAAACAGCCCCCATGGATCATTTGGGAAATGACTTTCTTAATAAAATTTATAGGAACTTGAACTACATCAATATTGGACCTTGATTTGATATAGGTTACGTTGCTCCAACGTCCATCCTAGGACTACATAATTTATATTTTGTCACATTAACATTGATACTGATTCAATGAGAAATAACAATTTGTTGTTCTGACATAAAACTTTTGATTGTTCAGCTGGTTGCTAGATTAACCAAGGACATAGTTGAAACATACAGAAAATGCAACCCAGAATTTAAATATTCAGAAGAGTTAAATCTGAAGAGATTTTTGACGAGCCCATCAATTGGAGTCCTCAATGATGGCTATGATAATGTGAACTCAGATCTTATCTTGGCGGTGAACTCTGTTTTACTCAATTTTGATACGCAACGGAGGTTTGTGTGTTTCCTGAATGAAATTTTCAATCCTTATTTCGCACTCATTCATTGAACCCTGTTCAGTACATGTTTCTACTATGCATCTGCAGGGACTGTGATGAACTTTCTTTAGTTGAAGTCGTCAACATTTGATATACTTATTGTCCTCTTAGTTGCAGAATCTGATCATGATTTTTTTGGGGTCTTCAATGCATGACATCAACATACACATTGACTAGAACTTTAGAACTATCATCATATTTGAATTTAAATTGAGTTCGATACTATCATCAAGAAGTTATTTAGGATGTATAGGTTGTATCATCAGGAAGTTACATATTCTTCAATAGCTACTAGTTTGTTTAGTTGATTGGGTCCCCTTTTGAGAGGTTTTTAGACTCTCTTTGGCGTGCAAGAGGGACTGCAAGGCTATGATGAAGGAGATTTTGTTGTTTCCTAGAACAATTGTGAAGGAGTTCTCTCTCCTCGAAACGGATGCTCCCCCTCTTCCGGTTACCCCCACCCTGCCTTCCCCCATGCTTTCGACCATGATCTGTCAAGCTCCAAAGCTCAAGAGAAGTGGAAATGATGTTGGAGTCTTTTATCTGTGAAGATTGAATACTATGTTTTTGTGTGCAGTTTCGATAGAGAGAAAAGGTAGAGTTTGCAAAATCATAGAAAAGCATGGGAAAAGATTTTCCGCTCATTTGTAAGGAGGGACTTTATGGTTGATTGATGCCATTGACCAAACTTCTCATGAAATGGACATTTCATAAAACTGTGGCTTCAGCTTGTTTTTGCTTTTTCATTGAACACAGAAAGCTAGAGTTTCTATGTCCATCTTATTTTCTTTTATTGAACTTTATACTATAATAGTATATTTTTGCAGCAGCTTGAAAGAGTATTTTCTTTTGTCTCACCCAAGCTTGCATTTCACCCTTGTGACTAGGGTCAAGAACTCAAGTTCCCTTAGGCATATACCCTTTACTCATTTAGAAATATATTGTTTTTCATCCTTATACTACATACAATCGAATGGATTATGTTTTTGATTAGGTTAATTGGTTATTTCAGATATGTTGTCAAAGATCTACTTGGTCATGGGACTTTTGGGCAGGTTGCTAAATGCTGGGTTGCGGAAACTAACAGCTTTGTAGCTGTGAAGATCATAAAAAACCAACCTGCATATTATCAGCAAGCACTGGTTGAAGTATCTATTTTATCATTGGTAACTTGTTTCCATTTTCATCTATTTTGATAATGGCTATTTCCTTTCCTTTTTCTTGCTATTTAGATAATTTAGTGAACCAGTGAGGCTATTTTCTTTTGTGATCTGAGACCTTTTGGAAGAACTAGATTTCTTAAAGTTTTAAATTTGAAAATGTGTTTGTTATTGGATTTTGGTAATAAATTTATAATGTATCTGGCAATGGAATAAAAAAACCTCTTCCAATCCACTCAAAGAAAAGAGTCCGTAAGATTCGAAGGGAGCATATAATTTATACCAAGAGAACCCAACCAAAAGATATGGTCCAAAAGAGTATCGGTAGACCTAGCTCTACTATTGAAGAGTCTATTGTTTCTTTCCATCTGAAGAACCAAAAGGACTTCACAAGCTTTAGCCACAATATCTTCTTTTCCTTGATGGAAGGGTGACCCTTTAGGAAAACAGAAAGAAAGCAGCGTAGAGGCGTCATGGGGGAGGGAGGGGCACCTGCATCCATCAGTTGTGGAAATACCATTGAACAATCTTTGCATCAATATTCTGGTATGGATAATGTTAAATGGTAATCGAATTCAGCGGAAATTTTACAGTGCAAGACTCCTAATCAGTGCCTTCTTCCCTCAGTTTGTTTCTTATGTTATATGGTGGGAGAAACTCTCAATCATGTTTTCTTTGAGTGTTCTTATGCTTCTTCATGTTGGTACAAGCTTCTCAGTCTTTTCAACCTTCAGTGGGTTTTCTCCGATAATTTGAAGGACAATGTTTTTCAAGTTCTTATCAGTGCTCGATTGGTTCCAATGACAAATTTTCTTTGGATTAACACTGTTAAAGTTCTTCTATATAAATTATGGTTGGAAAGGAATTGAAGAGGCTTTCAGAATTTTTATCTTTCTAAACATGATCGATTTGATTCAGCTGGTCTCAAAGCTTCTTCTTGGTGTTCTTTATCGAAGCTCTTTGGTGGTTCTTCAATTCAAGATGTTTCTCAAACTTTCATTTTCCCTTTCTAATACTTTGTTACTGTCGGGTTTTTCTTTTGTTCTTCTTGTTTTTCCTTTTTATTTTTTATTTATTTTTAATTTTACATTTGTTCTGAGACATCCTATTTTGTTTGTTTGTTTGTTAGTTACTTTCTTTGTATTTTGAGCATTAGGCTCTTTTCATTCCCTTGATGAAAAGTTCCATATCCTTTTTTAAAAAAATCTGCATCCATCAAGAGCAATAAATAGGACCACATTCGGGAGATGAATGTGCATTAAGAGATAACCTTGAGATTCAATGTTGCTATAACACAAATTGCCAACTTGGGGATATAGAGATGTAGGATTCTTCTCTGCACATTGTCTTTGAATGCTTATACCCTGTTAGAGCGTTCCAAAAGGAGTTTTTTTTTTTTTTTGGGGGGGGGGGGGGGGGGGGGGGGAACTCCTTGCAGATCAAGAGCTAGAGAGAGAAATTATCCATGCTACTTCTACCAATTAGTTTTGTACACAGGCCATAGTTTTATAAACTGCTGGAAGAAATCCATCAGTCTGTTGTCGAGATAGATTTGCAATTAGCCAAAGCATAGGTCTTAGGTGAGGATAGGGGAAGGGCGCTTTCCCTGATCAAGTATCCTCTCAAAAGTTTGTGTATCCCATGGAACTTTAATTATTTTAGTGAAATCCTCTTCGAAATCGGAGATGGTGTTTCATGGGCCTTTAGAAAAGAGCAAGTTTAGGGTTTAGGGTTTTGTTTTGTTCTTTGGCTCTTTCGAAAAAAAAAAAAAAGAAAAGAAAGAAAATAGCAAGTTACAATTTCCAGGCCAAAAATTGGTGGGGGGTTGCCAATAACACACCTTGCCGGAGGTCATAAAGAGTTCCTTTTGTTTCAAATTAGTTAGAACTATTTTTGAGATCCCAAATTTTTTTGGGGCACATCCAATATATCCTTTCCCGTGTGATGTAAGAACTTTTCACCAATCTTGATTGTTATAGAATTGATCAACCAAGACAAAATCATGATTTCTTTCTTTCCAACTTTATTCTTTGGATCTTTGGTTGTTAGTTGTAGAACTTCTCCGGAGATATTTTCCTTCCATTTCTCACATATATACACAAACAAACTGTGTCCAGGGATAGAATTCTTTCTGTTTATATTCTCTGCCGTAATCAACATTGGTGTTCAATCTGACAAGGTTGAGTTCTCTATGGAAGAGTACAGGAGTTGAAATAGTGTTTTCAGTGGATCTAGCAGTCAAATGTATCTCCATCTTGAATGAGTAAGGTTGTTGCGTCCACTAATCATTTTTTTTATAAGAAAAAAATTCCATTGATGTATGAAATTAACAAAAGAAGGGCATATGCCCAAACCAAAGGAGTTACGAAAGACTTCTCCAATTGGTCAAAAGAGGTGAAAGATCATAAGAACTATAGTAAGATGCACATTTGCACCAAGACATAGCCAGAGAGATAATATTTTCGAAAAAAAATGTCGAAAGTGGTTTCCTTCTCATTAAAAAGGAGACTGTTTCTTTCCTTCCATGTGATCCATAAGAAAGCGCGAATCAAATGCGACCACATAATCTTTTTGTGCTCTTTGAAGCAGTTGCCTGTAAGGGTATATATGAGGAGGCCCCAAATATCAATTGAGAAAGCAGTAGACCACCCAAAGGAGAGGGAGATCTCAACCCAAAATCTTCTGGCAAATTAGCAATGCATCCACTAATCATGATTACAGTAATAATAAAATATTTCCAAAAATTGATTATATTTTATTATAGATAATCAAATATAATCAATTTTTGGAAATATTGTTCCTCCGGTATCCACTATGTGGTTTGCATGCTTGGTTTTACCACGAAATTTGAAGATTGCAACTGGGTTTACGTCCAACTACCAGAAATCAATCTCTTCACCCTGGATGTTGAAGATCTTATTAATTTGATTTGCGTCCGTGAAGACCTTTGTAGTGCTCTTTTGTATACTTTCTCAGCACCCCAAAGTCCTTCACTAATGTAAATCATTTAATTGAAGAAGAGGAAAATAGTATGAAGCCAAAATCTCAAATAAGAAGAGGAAGGAGGTCCAATCAGAGTGAGTGAAGAGAGACAGAGAGAGAGAGGGAAAAAAACAGAAGGAATAAAAAGAGAGGGAATTATCTACTAAAATAAGCCCAACATTGTTTTGTAGGATCTGGTTAATGGCCCTAAACTTTAGGGGTCCCATTTTCGGAAGAGGTAAAATAGCTAAAAACTCCAATAAGTTGCTGCTACAATCCACCAGATAAACAAATGCTTAGTTCCTCAAATATTAGTCTGGAACCTTTTCAGGGAGGGACGTAAATGGAACCATACCTTGTAAATCCTTAGCAGAAGAAAAGAAAAGCAATATGAAAGATGAAACAAAATTAGGATTTGGTAAAAAATGAGCATACAAAATTAGGATTTGGTAAAAAACGAGCATAGCTCAACTGACAGAAAGAATGTATTATTAACCTGGAAGTAAGAGATTTGATCCTCCCTCTCCCATATTGTCAAAGGAAAAAAAAAAAAAAAAAGGATTTGGTCAGTAGACTAGACTATGGGGTTCTGGAATGTTGTAGATATGACTTTCTCTACCTTATGTCTTGACATGGCTTCCTCTAGATTCTTCTGGTTCCAGACAAGGCAGAGGATGTGCAACATAGCTAATTCTGATGGGGTACAGAGAAGATCCTTGTGGTTTGCATTTATGGACACTGGGTGGAATTTTAATTTAAGAGACCATAACATTGTATTTTCCGAATTTTGTAATTTATGTTCTGAAACAAAGATGGTCATTTCTTATTTTCTTATTTTTAATTGAAAGCAGTGGAAAGTATATAAAGAAAACAAGGGGATGAGAAAACGTGTAATGAAGCAAAATCTTTCAATCTCGAAGCATTAAAGTTAAATTGTAGTTGAAGAATTTCTTGTAGCTAAAGACATCACCATGAGGATGTGAGCCGTATACACTTGCAAAAGAAGGTGGAAGAGATAGATTTTCCATCCAAGATTCCTTGGGTCCTTTTCTTCCCAAATACCCCATAGAAGGCCTCTAGAAGCACATAACCTACAAATTCTTTTCAGTAACTTAACTGTATTGATTTGTTCTTTCCATCCAAATTTGTGTTCAATTGTCAGTCTATCGCAGATTCCATGTCTTTATTTTCTTTGTATCGTATGCTTTTTTCTGTCTTATTTTTTTTTTGGAAAATTAAGAAAAATATAGCATGAGACCTAATAATTTTGCCATGTTGGGTTTCCTTGCAGTTAAATCAGAAGTATGATCCTGAGGACAAGCATCATATTGTCCGTATTTATGATTACTTTGTATATCAACGTCATCTGTGCATTTGCTTTGAGCTGCTTGATACAAATTTGTAAGTCACTATCTATTGTTCTTATTATCTAGAAATTGTGATTTGAAATATATACCTGGATTACAAATTCTGTCCATGCTCTAGGTATGAGCTTATCAAGATCAACCATTTTAGGGGGTTGTCATTGAGCATTGTTCAAATGCTGTCCAAACAGGTACAACAATTTTTTTAGGGTTA
This sequence comes from Lagenaria siceraria, assembly GCA_002890555.2. Classification (NCBI taxonomy): domain Eukaryota; kingdom Viridiplantae; phylum Streptophyta; class Magnoliopsida; order Cucurbitales; family Cucurbitaceae; genus Lagenaria; species Lagenaria siceraria. The sequence continues at coordinate 6,036,367 of CM016488.1, forward strand.
GAATTTTCAAATGAACCATCATTCGTGCTCCATTGTGACCATCTTACCTTTTGTCTGGTTTATATTGGAGAAGATCTTATGTGGGCTTGCTCTATTAAACGATGCTGGCATTATTCATTGTGATTTAAAGCCAGAAAATATTCTTTTATGCACGAGGTAAGTTGTGGAGATAAAGTTCTTTTTCCCCTTAACTTTTTTAATTTGAATGTTTACACAAGGCTGTGGTGTTTTGTTTATTTTTCACAGTTGGAAACAGCAGTGCGAAGCCTGCAGAAATTAAGATAATAGACTTTGGATCAGCTTGCATGGAAGACCGCACTGTTTATTCTTACATCCAGGTAATTCATGATCTCCATTTCATCCTAGCATTCTAAAGATGATCTCGGTTTCTTATACTTCTTCCCCTTGTGCAGAGCCGCTACTACAGATCTCCAGAAGTCCTGCTCGGATATCAGTATCCTTTTGAATGGAGTTATTGTGTCATATACAATTTCCCGAGTGTCCAAACTAAAAAATTGAAAACATTTAATATATGAAAATTATATCTTATCTACAACTTTTTTTTTTTTGGGAAGATAAATCTTTTCATTGAAATAATGAAAAGAGACTAATGTACAAAATACAATGACAAAAAGAAAGTAGATGTAAACAAAAATAAAATGAAAATGTAGAAAAATATTTGGTTTAGTATCCGTGAATGAGGTAGTTTTGATGTGTACCTATTCCAAGCGTCCAAATGTGATCGAAAAACTAATACGAGTTTGAAAAGATTGCAACAAATGGGAATTAAATTTTATTTGGAAACTTTTCAAAACCTAAAAGTATTTGGTGTAGGTTGTAAAGTAGTTTAAGAACAAAAATAGTTTCAGAAAACAACTGCCATGGGTTGACCCACTAGTCAATAAGTGCCATGGGTTAACCCACTAGTCAATAAGAGCCCACATAAAGGCATGTTTGGGAGTGATTTTAAAATCGTCAAAATCACTTATGACTTTTGTCATTTTTAAAATCACTAAAACACACTTTCAATCACTCAAAATTAATTTAGTTTTCAATTTTACACTTTTAAATGCAATTTTCAAATATCAAAATTAATTTTGAAGTATTAAAAACATGTTTTACGGTAATTTTGAAAATGACAAAAATGATTTTGGCAATTTTAAAATCACTCCCAAACATGCCCTAAATATTTCTCCCAGTTTCTTATAAAAAAGGGCCAATGTAGTAGAGCTAAGCTTTTTTCCCATGGAAATAGTCGAGGTGAGGGCAAATTGACCTGAAATTAATTTCCATATATAAAAAAAGTTTCAGAATACTAAAAATATTTTGAAATTTAAATATGGGGTTGAAATATTAACTTTACTATTATTGTTATTGTATTTATTACTTATCTTTATAAAATTAACTTTTAAATAATTTAAATAAAAATGTATAAAATTGTTTATCATGCTGGTCTGATTATTTTTAGGTTTGTTATATACATGATTAAGTAATAATTTCGAGTAATGTGAAAAACATGGAAAATATCTTTTTCTTGATGGTAAACTATTCCACCGAAGGTAATGAAAGAGAAGAATCATTCAAAAGTTAGAACTTCATTGGTGCTCTTCTCTCCGACTCTTACCCTGCTCTTCTTGTCTTCCATCATTCTTCTTGTTGACAACCCTTTTCCTGACCGCCTTCTTCCTAGCTGCTTGCTTTGTCACGAGTATGACATCTTTATTCTTTTGGTGGCCTAATTTTGCTTGGCCCTTTTTTGGTTCAAAGCATTTTCAGCTTTGGGGCGGCTTCCTTCTTCCCTTTGGATTGCTTGAAGCTTTTTGGAGTGGCTGGATTGTTTCTTTTTGTCTGGTTTGGCTTCGGCTGTTTGGGAGTAGCCCATTGTTGGATCTTTTTGTTTTGGCTTCTTTGTTTTGTTGACAATTTTCTTTGGTTCTTTGTTTTTAGTTCTCAGGTTAGGTTCTTTTTTGTTGGTTAGTCTTTTTGTTTTGTTGGGATCCTTACGGTTGTCCTTCCTGGTGGCTTTTGTTTTGACCTTTCTTTCTTGTTAGTTGGCTGTTATGATTGTTTTCTGTTCTTTTATTCTCCCTCTAGAAGGTGGTTGTTTCCTTGAACAGTTCATTGATACATGAAAAGTTGTCTCTTATTATTATTATTATCATTTTTTTTTTCTTTTAAGAACTGGCTACTAGAGCTAGTTCTTCTCTGTTGATCATGATGGGAAGGAAGGAAGCGGCACAATCAAAATTTGCTGGTTGCTTGATTTGACAACTCTCTGGATGACCTTTTTGTTTCCTCATCCACCCTCAAAATGTTTTCATTAAAACTGTTCTTATATTGGGTTGAGGAAGTACCCAAGTCTTTGAAAGAGAACACTAAGATGAAGCCTTTTGACAAACGGATTCAAAATTATCAATTTGAAGAGTTGTTTGTTCTTAAAAATCCTTTTGTTGCGTGCCAACCAAAGTTCGGAAAGGATGTACACCCTTAACTCATAGAATGTTGATGTTTGGAGCCAAGGAAGGACCACAAAGAAGATGATGAACACATTGGCTGATTAAAAGAGGCATCCTTGTCGCAGCAAAGCCTGTCTTTCTTAATTTAGTAAAAAACGAGACTTTTACAGGTCTGATAGGCCTTTCTACTATACTAACTAGTACTCGTTGGCTGGTTACCTTCAATTACATTAATTTTCCTTTTTTAAGACTTTCTTTGTCAAGAGCCCTGCCTTGGTCTTCAATACCCTTGAGAAGCTAGCGAGTATCTATCTCGACTGTTCAGTTGAAATTTTTCAGTGGAGCTTAGGTCGAAATCACGCAGGGAAGGAGGAAGTGTATTTGAGCAGAAAGAGAGGGAGGAAGAAAATCAAGTATAGTGGCCTTGGGTGTTTAGTAGGTTCATCTTTTCCAAGGAGCTTATTTTCTTACTGGGAACTTTCCCAATACCATTATCCCCGGATACACTTATTTTCAATCCCACTGCCTTCTCGGTTCTATCTTCTTCATGAGATGATTTTTATGTTAATATTTCTGAACTCCTTTGTGTAGTATCTTCTTCTTGTTTGATATTTATATTGGATAAGATGGCCTCTTCTTCAACTGGCAATAATAAATCAACTCCTACTTTGATTATTGAGGATGAATCGGAGCTACTTTGGAATTATTGACCAATCACGGAGAGTTGAGGGACCGTACACAACTTTTTAATTTAGACTTTAGTATTCATAATGAAGTATATTTTGTCTCTTTATGTATGCGCTACATGTTTTATTCATCTTGAAGTCTTTGAAGTATGAGCTCCATGTTTTAATCATCTTGAAGTCTTTGAAGTATTAAAATCTATCTGTATGAAAAAAAAAGTATCCCCATTCCCCAATGTGCATGTGTCCTACTTAATGTGTAGCTGTATCCATGTCATGTTGTTTCCATTTCCCATGTCCATCTCTTCTCTTCTTATCATGGAGCAATGTTATTTAGGCACTTTATTGGTTTTTTGTGGTTTCCTAACCTCCCAAATAATTCTAGCCCTCCCCAAGTGTTTTTGGTGGCTATTAGATTAAGTTACTAGTGTAGTCCTTGAACTCTGAGACTTGTGTCTATTTGGTCCTTGAACTTTCAAAAGTGTAGTCTATTAGGTCTTTAAAGCTTCAATTTTGTGTCTAATAGTTCCTGACAAATGCAAAACTTTTAAAAGAATGATTATATAAATTTAAATTTTGTCTTATGGAACCTTAATCTTTCGATTTTGTGTTTAATAGATCTATGAATCTTAAAAGATAACAAAGTTCAAGGACTAAATTTTAATTTAACCTTTAAATTACAAATAATATAATGTGTATATATATTTCTTCCTAGTTTCTTACCATTTCAGACGTCACCCTTAACCATTTCTTCAGATACACTACAGCTATTGATATGTGGTCCTTTGGTTGCATAGTTGCTGAGTTGTTTCTTGGACTGCCATTATTTCCAGGGGCTTCTGAGTTTGATTTATTGAGGCGGATGATCGACATTCTTGGGTAAGTCTTTTCTAAAATTTTCTTTTTATAGAAGAAAAAAATCTATTAATCTGGGAGAAATATATTACAGAAAAAAGATACTAATGCTAAAACCTCAATTTTCTTGGGGGCATTTGCCTTTCCAAATTCACTTACAAACTTCATAGAAATGATTTTTTTCTGTTGATAAATGCTTTGAAAATTGAAATATGGACTTAGGAGGGAAAGAATCTTTTTCTCATTCAGAAGCTGAAGTTTTAAATCCTTGTCAGGAAGAGGCTAGTCTATCAGCCATCAAAATCATGAGTAGTGACTCCTCCACCCTGATTTACAGACCAACGTTGTTTTTAAACTTTTCTTGTTCTTGTTCTTTTTCTTTTTTTTTTTTCTTTTTTTTTAATAATTCTTTTAATAAAAAAACAAGAAACAAAACATTTTATTGGTAAAATGAACAACTGTTCAAAGGATACAAACTCCACGACTCCATGAGGGAGTGGATAAAAAAGCGATAAAAGAAAGTAATAAATAACGGAACAAGATTACAACAAGATGATGAAAACATTCTAAATAAAACATATGTCCTGTAAGAGAAACAAAAGATTTGGGAGGAGAACACTAGGATGACAGCTTAAGACCAAATGAATCAAAACCATACTCTTCATGAGACAAGTAGATACACATCAATTGATCATAAATCGAGAACATCCAATTCAAGGTCTTGGGATTAACAAGTTGTATGTCTCTAACATATTCCATCAACAAATGAAGAAATGGAAACGAAGTTTATGATTTGACCAAGGTGCTTCCATCAAGGTCATATGACCTAGTAAAGAAAATATTAGGAGCATTGTCAAAACACTTGTTATTCTAGAACTTCTTCACCTTCACACCATTGCCCGAGGAAGGGAAGATGTTGATTATGGTCTTTTATATAAAATTACTTTGTTTCTTAATTTTTGGGAAAATATCCATTTATACCTCTAAACTTATCAAGTTAGTTGATCAATTAAAATTCTTTACTAATAGTTGATCATTTAAAATTCTAAATTGATAGGGGTTTTGTTGGTGGCTTGATTTTTTTGTTTGCCCTTGTATTCATTCATTTTTTTTTCTCAATGAGAGCAGTGTTTCTATATATATTAAGAAGAAAAACCATGCACTATTACAAGGGAATCAATTTAGACCATATGTTAGTGATTCATAACTATTTTCACTTTATTTCATTCAATATCAACTTAAATTACATAGATAAATTATTCTTCCCCCAGTATCCTACCACATGTAGTTTTTCCCAAATAAGTAGAAAAATTTAGAGGAAGAAGATAGATGAAAACTGTACATATTGATGAAAGTTGCCATCACTCATTTGGTTCCAACAATTTCTCTAATATTTGGTTAATCTTGCATTTAAAGAAGTCTACACACATGAGAATTAGGCCTTCGAGGAAAAATTGAAAAAACTGAAAATTTTGTTTAAACCAATTGAAGCCGCTCTCGGTTCGGTTTCGGTCCGATTGGGGTTGACAATTCAGGCTTCCACATTATAATTGGTCGGTTGTGGGTTTGGAAATGGCTAGACTGGATATAACCGAGCCGATCGAATATATATTTACATTAAAGTTTGGCTGTATTCTCAAATAGTATAGGCGGTCCCATTGGCTAGAACATCTCATTGAGAAACTGCAATTCACGTGCTCAATTCATGTGAAACACATACAATTTGTTTTGGGATATTTACGCATTCCCAAGTTAGTTAACTGACTCTAGGGCCTAGGCCTAGGTCCAAAAATGTGAAGTGAACAATGCGTGGGCTGCTTCTAAAACCCATACCGCTCATGCCTGGGATTAAGAACGTAGTGGACCTATAGACCGAATGAAAAAACCGTTGCTAATTGGTTCAATGCGGTTCAGTTAACATTATCAGGCGGTTTGACTTGATTCCTTATTTTTCTTTATAATCTATGGCAGTTTGGCTTCTTTTCTTCGTCCCTCAAATTACAGGAAAAAGGTCACATTCTTCATTCTGAATTGTTTAAACTAGTTTATTCAATTACAATCTGTTTACCACCTCACATGATTTTTATTGATAAACTGTAAATTAGTTTTATTTTTATTTATAAGAACAATTGTTATTTTTTTCCTTTCATTTGTGCAATGATTCTGACTTTCCTGTCATGCATGTTTTATGTTTAACAGGGGACAGCCTCCGGATTATGTTCTAAGGGGCAAAATACTAGCAAATTTTTTAAGTTTATTGGAAGTTTCCATAATGAAAATGGTGAAATTTATGCAAGTGGCCGAAGCACTTTTCAAGCATTAAAAGCAGACGAATATGAAGCTGTAAGCGTACATTTATTTCTTTGTTATTCCAATAAAATCAACTACTGCCAAGAAAATATATCGAGTATCAGAGATGCTCCTGCTAGACATTTTTCTGTCTAACCAATCTTTTCTCAATGATGCCTAGTAATATAGATGCTCTGATTCCTTATCTAAAATGGTTAATTGTTCTTGGATGCTAACTCCCTACTTGTTTACAAGTATACAGCTTTGGGCTCCAACACTTATATCCAATTGTGCAATTGAATTTCTTGTTTATTTTCAGAGAGAGATGAAAAAGCCTTCAATTGGGAAAGAGTATTTCAATCGAATGGACCTCGAAGCAATTGTGACTAACTACCCTTATAGAAAGAACTTGGCTGAGGAAGATATTAGGAAAGGTAAGCCTTTTTGTGTCCTTGGGTCCAAACCTCTGTTTCTTAGGAAATTCTAACATGGGTTACTATGTAATTTATTAACAGAGAGTCAAGTACGATTGGCCTTAATTGATTTCCTTAAGGGCCTTGTGGAGGTTGATCCTGCGAAAAGGTGGTCACCTTTCCAGGTATATTGACGTTTCCCACATAAGAGTTTATTTAAATTTTGATTTACCTGAATAGCACATTTTATAACTAAGAAGCAATAGGAACTTGGATATTGAATCCATGTGTGCATGCAGGCCTCCAAACACCCTTTTGTAACAGGGAGGCCTTTCACATGCCCATACACGCCTCCACCAGAGACCCGGCGTTTGGTAAGTTGATTTGTCAAACATTAGTACGATTATGGAACTCTTAAATTCATTTTAATACTGCAAAATCTCAAACCATCTTGATGTTATTGACTTGTAACTTGATTAATGACACAACAAATTAGAACAGTTAATTTCGTTGTGAGAGTATCTGCATGACTTATGACAACTGCTGGGTGAATTGTATTATCTTGGTGTATCCATTCAGTCAATAAAAATATTTTCATAAGCACCTCATCTTTTAATCCTTCGAATTACTGGCACACTTTTTTTTCTATCACCTCAATATGCATGCCAAGTAGGATGCGTCTCATGTAGAAGATTTTTTGTTCACTAGTATATGTATATGATTTTCTAGGATTTACCCCTTCGTCAGCTTATTTTATCTTGTGGGTTTACTTTCTATTTTGCATTGCCAGTTTTGTAGCAATGTTGGATATAACAATCATACAATTGTTTTTTCCTCTTTCACAGCCTGTTTCACAAAACATAAAGGTGGACGACCATCATCCGGGTGGAGGGCATTGGTTTGCAGCTGGTCTCTCTCCCAATGTGAGACTGCCGTCCCTTTAGTGCCTTTTTTATTTTTTATTTTTTATTTTTCTTATTGGAGGTTCTAATTATTGGCTGTTATTTTTGCAAGATTACAAAAAAGTTTTTCTGATCTGAAGTAAATATATACTTTCATTCAGATTGCAGGTAGGAACAGAGTTCTTCAGAGCAGCCCACATTTTCAAATGGTACCATATGCCCATGCCAACAGTTATGGCAGCGTTGGAAGTCATGGTAGCTACAATGAAAGTATTGGGTTTGGAAATAGCTATGGAAGTTACGGGGACAATGGTATGCTTGCATACTATTCGCCTGTTGGTCCATCTGGAATGAATATGCATCCACAAGGAAGAATATCAGTGCATGCAAGTAGCCCAGATACTCGGCAGAGGATTTTTCAATTATCACATGGTAATGGAATTGGTGTGAGCCCATCAACTGGGAACTTTGCGCCACTGCCCCTAGGCACGAGTCCGTCGCAGTTTACTCCACCAAGCAGTTATGGTCAAGTTTCAGTGGGCTCTCCTGGACATTATGGGCCAACTTCTCCTGCAAGGAGTAGCTGTCAGGGGTCGCCCCTGGGAAAAATGGCTACAGTTGGTCAATTTAATAGAAGGAAATTTTGGGATTACTCTGGTACTCATGATGGTTCTTCATCTTCGCACTGGCAAGGGCAATCTACTGAAGGCACAAGCTACAGTCAAGCAGATGGGAACTCTTTACATGGTTGCTCACCATCTCATCTGCCACCGAGTGGCAATGCCACCGGCTGGAAGCAGCAGCAAGTAGGGAGTGGAAGCTCTGCTGGATACCCTACCATTCAGAGTATGCCAGGATCTCATTTGCCTGGTTCAAATATGCAGTTTTCACAACCAACAGACGTGGCTCGTAATAAGTCTGAATTGCCTGATCCTGGAGATTGGGATCCCAATTATAGGTTAGTCAGTTATAATCTGTGACTCCATGTTCAATTCAAGTTTTTTGCTCTTAATTTTAAATCCCATATAGTCCAGTAGAAGGTAATTAAAAAGCTAGTTGGTTTGGAGTTTTTTGTTTAAAAAATACACTGTTACCAGCTAACCATAAAACTTGGTTCTTGTTTTTATTATGGATTTTATTTTACATTTTATTTTTATTATTTCATGTGTATATGCTTTATTGAATTTATTATATCAGCTATTCAGCCAGGAAATGTGGACACTATCCAAACGAAGCGTGTCAGATACATGATGTGCACAAAAATTGCCCTGGCTTTTAAACCTTTTTGATTATTGGACAGCCTGGATATGTGATACATCCCTCCGAAGAAAGAAAAATAGTGAGAGCTGAAAAGACTCCTTTAGACGTTGGGCTTGCAAAAAAAAAATTTAAGACGAGAAACAACTTTATTTTGATAGATAAAAAATACAAAAAGTTCTAAAATAACAACCTCCCAAAGGGAGAAGAAAAAACAATAGCCGAACATAAACCAGGAAAGAGAAAAAAAATAGGTCAAAACACCAGCCTCCAAAAAGAATTACAACTTAAAAACTCAAACAAATGAAATAACCAACAAAACAAAATTAACCTGCAATAATGAACCGAAAACGCCAAAGAGAACTCCCAACAACCTTAAGAAACCAAAGAAAAGGAACCAACAGCAGAGAAATACTTCCAAGCAGCCGAAAACAACTAGACAACCAACCAACGGCTTCAAAGGGTTCTTCAAGTCAAAAAGATGAAAGTTACCACGAATCTGACAATACTTTGAGCCAAAAACACCATGCTCGAGGGGCAGCCAAATAGTTTTTGAGAAACCAAGGAAAAAAGTTTCAACCTAGGCTTGCAAACAATTATCAAATAACTAAAACAAATCCAACATAAGGATAGCTCTGGGGCTAGGCCATCTACTTTTTTCTTTCTTTCTTTGAGGTTGAAGTTCAAATCCCCACCCCACATACTTGAAAATAGTAAGAAAAAAGCTGATTTATGAGAGTCCATTCATACACTGCAATGGTTTAGCCCTAAGCAAATAAAATTCCACGAAGTGAATGATTGATGCAATTACAACTCTTGAAAAGAAACCATTCAATTTGATTGACTTTTCAAGTTCTTACTGAAGCACATGTTTTTTAAATGTTAAATTTACATGTTTGATCTGTTTTGAAGGTTAAATATATCGATATATAGATACATATTCTAAAAAAATTGAAAAAAATAAAACATGTCTCAAATGTATCGCATTCCATCAATGATTGTGCTTTTAAGCTATTCATTATTTATTCTATTACCACCTTAATACATTTTTTTTTTTGGTTTATTCATTATGTTGTGGATTGATGATTTCTCTTTATATTTGCATAAAGTTTATTCAATGAAATTATAGGCTGATGGTATCATCGTATAGTTCCCATGCCTCTTCTTACTCAAATGTACTTGTAAGATGCAGATCTTTTGTTTTTTCCGTCAAATTTCAATGTGGTATGATTTCTGTTCCTTCAGTGATGAACTACTCCTCCAAGATGATGGTGATTCAAATGTCAGCAGCATTTCGACTGATTTTTGCAACATGCATGTGGGTTCATCAAATCCGTCTACTGGGATTGGAAGATTTAGTATGCCAAGCGCCAGTTTGAATTTAACCTCACAAAGGTATATCTCACGTGCTTGTTTACTTGTTGAGGCATTCCTAACTTTTGACTTGGTACTTTGTTCGAATCAAACATTATATGGTGTGGGGGGTTTTATTTATTAGACACTTCCCCTATTTTGTAAAAACCAACCGTTTTAAGTTAGTTACTTCTGCTTCAGCCGTTGTTTTGAGGGTTCCAACTACTATGGAAGGTTTTCAGTTCATTATTAGTTTACTATTAGTTGGTGAAGTACGGCTGTTATGGGTTAGTCATGGTTGTTATGCCTTAAATACTTGTACTTAAGCCTAAATCGGTTGATTCTTTCAATAATTAAAGACTTCTTTCTCAAGTTTTGCATCATTATGTGAATAACACTTGTGTATTCTATTCCTCGTTGCAAGCTGTTTGGGTTGGTTATACTCCTATATTCAGTTCCCCACTTAACCAAACATTATGCGCTTTGATTATTTGAATATTTTGGATGAAATCGACATTCTTTCCTTTGTGATTTGTAGATCCATTGAATAATGAAATCACTCCCCTACTAATATATATTGTAAATTTCTCTGAACCCGAGGTTGCATGAAACCTTTTCTTTTTCTATTTTGTTTCTGACACAGAACTGCCTTTGAAATTTCATGTTTTCGTTTTCAGTTTTCCTTTATACCATTTCCATTTCATTACAATTTCAGAAAAACTGGACCTGTCCAAGCATTTCCGCATGTAGAGGTGGGTAGCCCGCCCTCAGCTCAAGATTTGCACACTGGATATGCTCGTTCCTCATCGAAGCATTCCCATCTCATGCCTCATAGTTCACACAATTCCCCAAGCCGCTTGGGACAGCAACCTGTTCAGCGGTTCAATCAAGGGAGAAGCACAAATGTTCGAGGTTACGAGTGGAACCCTGTGAAGATCCAACCACCCCTTCCCAGCTATAATTCTGGAGGTCCTCGTTCTCCTGGAAGTGGCTCCTTCAGCAGTGGCATGTCATGGGGTAAATATGCTTTCAAGACAATATATCCTTAACCCATGACATGTACTTTCTTTCTAATCGAAACCCTCATTCCGAAATTTTGAAATGCTTATAATATCTATTTTCTTCCATAGGGTTTAGAGCGAATCAGCCTGTTTCAAGCATTCCTCCAGCATCTCGTGGAAGAAAAGACTATGGGAGGATCTAGTATTTGAACAGCTTACTATTTCATCTCAAGAGAGTTGGCAGGAAAATTGTATTGGTATTTGAATTAGTTCCACCTGCTTAGTGGGCTCTTGCCAGAAAATTCTTCATTCAGACTATGTTCATTAATTGTTTGCTTGATAGCATGATTTGTGGCCATGCTTCTTCACTCCCCCTTTTGTAACACTGCTTTCTATTTTTTTGTCATTCAGTCTATTACTTTACAATCCTCTGTTACGCTTCCTCGTATCCCAGTCTCGTTCATTCTTTCTCATTTGTTCTAACTAATATTTGGTTTGCATGTTTCGAGGAATGATTTCTGATTCCATTGCTGCTGCCGAGATGATTACTGGGAGATTACGATTATACAAGATTAAAAGTTCACCTCATTATCTCCACCCCATATTAGATAGTAGACATTATCATTTTGTAGACTTTTTTCTTCAATTCATAAAGGTCTTAATGTTTTCTGTTCTTACTTTTTGGTTTTCATCATCAGATGGATTTTCTTAGTTTGTTGGTGCTTTAGATTCAGAAAGTTCGTCTTTATTCTGCAGCAATATCTCTACCATTTTTATTTACCTATAAATTGAAATTGGAATGATTTTGTTTACGTTTTTAGATGTAACTATTCTATGCACAGCAATAGAACGATTTGAATTTATATTATCTTAATTTATTAACGAATCGAAAGTAGTCTTTCCACAACAGTAACCTAGAAAGGGTCTAATTTGTAATCTTTTTCTTTCAAAATAGCTTATTGAATTGTAATCATAATAATAATTATCTATATGTGCTGCATACAATTTACTTTCTAACTAAATATATACCATTTTCCTTTATCTATAAAATTACATGTTTGGGATGATTTTAAAATGGTTAAAATCACTTTTGTATTTTAAACACATCTTTAATCACTAAAAAACATTTCAAATATAATTTCACACTTTTAAATGCATAAAAGTATATTTCGAGTGATTTTAACCATTTCAAAATTACTCCAAAAAATATCTTGTATTCTATAAATTTGTACATGAACATTGAATTGACAGTCATGCAAGAACTTTTAAGTGTGTCAAGTAGGTGAAAGTTGTACCATAAATTTAGGTAGAGTTTATCGACATGTGATGAAAAAGAAAAATCTTAGAAGGTGGTATTCCAAGTGGTCTACTCTTATGGTGGAGTGAGTTATAATTCTCTAAGTTGAGAATTATGATTATCGGTGAAGACAATGGATGTAGCAGAAGTCGTGGGTACTTCAAGCACTGTAAAAGGTTTCTATTTCTTTGGTTTAAATATTTTCCGTTAGAAATACTTTAAGCTTGAGTGTACTAACTTAGTTTAATTCCCTTTTTGTATTCTCTAGTTTGAGAGTAAGGAAGGGTATGAGTGGTATAATACTTTGAGAGAATGTTTTCTTTGTAATTAGGGTTGGGCGAGAGAATTCTATGATTGTAATATTTTCACATAGTAAATTTTTTTTTTGGTTCGTCGTTTTTTTCCTCTAGATTTGAAGTTTTTTCACGTTAATTGTTGTGTTTTCTGTTTTTATTTTTTTTTTTTTTTTTATTTTTCTACTTATTACTATGATAATAACGAGATTCTTTTCCCTAACAAGTGGTACAATTCGTTCAAGAGAGAGCATTGGGGCATTTAAGAACTTAAGGGTCTGTTTGGTAGAAAATTCGAATTTTGTTTTATGTTTTCAGATTCGTTGGGTTTAACAAATACGTGTTTGGCAGGAAATTCAGATTATGTTTTTGAAAATTATTTTAGGATTTTGTGATCCAAATAATGCAAATTCTGGAAACAACAGTTTTATGTTTTCATTATATCCAGATTTTGAATTTCAAATTTTAAAATGCAAAATTATATTAAATAAAGATTATATATATATATTATATTATATATAATATATATATATATTATTATTTTGAAATATATATAAACTCAATTCATGTTGTTTCTTAAATTCAAGTTCATATTACATCGTCTCAGCCATCCTAAAGTCTGTGTCACATCCTCAGTTAACTGCTGAATAATTCCGCTAGCTTCCCCTTCGGGCATATACTCACTAATAGCTTTATGAATTGCAGATTTTATTTCTTGGGAAGAAAGTAATTAACATCCCAACTGATTTCCCATAAGCTTCATGACCTAGCATATCCTTTTTCAGTTTCACCTTCATTTGATATCATAGTCCTCATGGCTTTACATAGAGCAAAAATACTAATTAATGCTGACCTACAATAGCAAACATACACAACAGGAGTCATCATGGTTTTGTATATTTTCGACTAATCTCATGAGTTGACCTAGTGGTAAAAAGGAGACATAGTCTCAATAAATGGCTAAGAGGTCAGACAGGTTGTCCCATGAGATTAGTCGAAATGCACTGACCCGGACACTCTCAGATATCAAAAAAAGGAAAAACAAGTCATACGACCAAAAAAAGAAAAAAATAAGAAGAAGATGAAGCGAGAATCATAACACTAATGTGTTCAATGGCCTGGAGTAAAGGATCCAAAATCTGTACAAAAAAACTCAAAAAGAGACTTCCTTATTTCTGTACTAGCCATATCTTCGTTGATATAATTCCGTTTTAGCTAAAATGATCACTTGTTTTCATACGCTTTTTCGTGTTTTTTTCAACCATTCTTATAAATGGAGCAAAATGTGGCTTCACAAAGTTTAAACTTAGATCATTTTCTGATTTATGTTCTACGTAATTCAAGTCATGCTTGATTTAAGTTATGTGATTCATCTCAACTCCTACATTGTTATACAAATTATAAATAAATAAATGAAAAATCCATGCTTGATTAAGGCATGATACCTTAATTGAAAATTTTTAATTTTAATTAAAAGGATTTAAATCCAAGAAAATCAAATTATTAATTACCTTTGATATAACAAATTAATTTTTTTTTTTTATAATCAACATAAATTTGTTTAATTTATATGACTTATATTAATTAATAAACTATTAAGCACATGACAAATTATGATTAAACACTTTAATAGGAACCAAGCCAATTATTCACGGTATGTTGATTAGAGAAGGTGATTAATGGAAGATAGCATTTAAAATAAATGAGAGGCTTCTCAAAGTAGTTTGGTTATGAGGTTGGATAAACCATGTTCTTCTTTTCCTTCTTAATTATTCTTTTAAAAACCGAAAAAAAAAAAAAAAAAAAAAAAAAAAAAAAAAAAAAAAAGCGCAGTGTTCTCACCTATATATATATATATCATAGATGATTTCCAACGTAGCAAATTTTTTCTTTTTTTAATTACCTTGATTTTGTTCACTCTTAAAATTTGTATCCTTTCCTTTTCTTGATGATGTTTGATAATGAGAAAGGGATATTACTCATAGACGTCTTCTTCTTTTTTAGTTGTTTTCCCTCAAAATTTTGTTGCCCTTTTTGAGTAAATACTATGCAATATTGATTATGTTCAAATAACTTACTTAGATTTAAATACTCTCCTTTAAGGGAGGACATTCATTTTGCACTACTACAAATATGAGATTCAATAGCACAAAAATATAGTTAAATTCAGTTTTTAAATGTCACAAATTTATGACGTTTATAAATGGTTATTAAATAAACTTAATTATTTATTAAGATATATTGATTAGTAAAATATTGTGTTTTCCTAAAATATATTCTGATTCACACGATCGCAATTTTCATATTTAGTTGGATGTATTTGTCATCATGTGTTAAATTGATGAAAAAAAAAGAATTAAGAAGTAGTAATTAAATAATATTAATATTAATAATGATTGGAATGTTTAATTAAGGACGAGAATAGTTTTTAAAATCTTAAACAAGGATGCCCTCTTCGTCGAATCCAAGCTCTCTAAGAACTTCCTTGCATTCAGGAAGCTTCTCCTTCATCATAAAGGCAAGTGGATTTGCATGGCGAACGGGATTAGTGATTCCACTGTTGTTGGTGATGCTCACTCTAGCCATATGTTCATACTTCTCCAATGATATCTCACCGCATTCTGAATCATTGCTCTTCACCAACGACACTTCGCACAATTCCTCCTCGTGATCTCCGTCCGTCTCGATGCTGTAACTTCCTGTTTTATCCGACACCGCCTCCTTGCTGAATGTCACGCTTCCTCCTTCGATTTCTTTGCATTCCAATCTCACCGTCGCACCTGTATGTCAATTTCAATTTCAATTTCGATTTCAATTTGGTAGTAAGTTAGGGTTTTCTTAGTTAATTACCTTCGAGGAATTTGCTGACTTTGGTAAAGAATTGAACGCGGCATGTATCGCAATATACTTTTCCCTCAACGAAGAATCGTTCCTTCTCGGAGGATGCTAGGTTAAGGAGGGACATAAGAGAAAGGGCTGAAACAAGCAAAATTATGGATTTCGCCATTTCTTTTTCTTGTTTTTTTTGCCGCGATCGCTGTTTCTCTTATTTTTCTTCTTTTTCTTCTTTACTTCAGAGGAGGCGTGATGGTTATGGGGAATCATGGCTTACTCATTTTATAACTCATTTTTTTGGTCCTATTTTTGGGAGTTTCTTGGGTCATTCTTCTTTTTAGGACTTCTCAACAAAACTTCACCTTTTTTAGACTTTTCTCTTCTTTTTTTTTTCCCTCTAAGAACTAATTTTTTTAGACTGTTTCTAAAAACTGTACGTGTGTGTCTATTTTTAGGTTGGTTGTTTTTATTTATTTATTTTTATAATTATGAGTATGTGATGATTTGTGATTATTATATACTTTAAATCATCAATATCATGCATTCCTACCCATATTTGTTGCATATATATATATATATATATATATATATATAATTTAGTTATGATACTGTAGAGTTTATTCAATTTTAGTGTCTAATTTTAGTCTCATTGAATCTTAAATTTAGTTTATATATTAGTTTATTGTTAATTTTTTCAAAATCTTTTTGTTATCTAAAAATTTTAAAAACATATTTACTTATTATATTTTTTTTTTCATAATAATTATGGTTATTACGGGTCCATGTTTATAAAGATTAACTTTAAACTAAATTTAAGATTTGGTTAAAAGTATATGAACTAAAATTGAATCAATAAGTTAACAATATTTTACTTTTAAAAGAAAATTCCAGTAATCGCCTTTAGAATATTAAGACATAATAACAATTTGAAAAATGGACCACTTAATGTGCGCCATGGCCATTATGATTAGGGAAATTTTCACATATAAAAAAATGTCAAACTATTTACCGAAAATAACAGAAAAACACTGATAAATATTGATAGTCTTCTATCAGCATCTATAAGTGATATATAAGTGATAGACTTCTATCATTTCTATTACTGATAGACTTTGGTAGACTTCTATCAGCATCTATCATAACTATCTAAAAATTTTGCTATTTTGTGTAAATAGTTTTCCTTAATTTTCTATTTTTAAAAATTCTTCTTATGATTAGTGTATTTTTAGGGGAGTGTAAAGAATTTTTTTTTTTTATCGAATGTACATCTTGAGTGTGTAGTGTATTTTATTGTCGAGTAATGACTAGTTAAAACATAATCTTCCCTTCTTTTTACATAATAAAATAAAATAAAAATAAAAATAATTTTTTATTGGTGCAGTAAACACCTAAGTTTTTCTCTCTGTTAGCTTAAAAGGCAAAAGAAAGAAATAATGAAGTTACTAATAGTATTTCACATTTTGTTTATGTTGTTAGGTGCGGCTCTAGACTTATTATCTATATTAATTTGAACTATAAACTTTTAATTTTATCAATTTTAACTTTAAATTTAAACTAGTGTTGTACTTTTAACCATTTAATAAATTCTTGCTCCAACTATCATTTAAAAAAAAAAAAAAAAAAAAAAAAATCTCTTTTACATTTAATAAATTAATTATTTAACATATATAAAATATAAATTTGTTCATTTTTTATCAGAGAAAAGCAACATGAGAGCTTTTTTTTTATTATTTATTTATGAAATTTGATAATATTATTCCATGATTAATTTGTGTGTGGTGAGACCTATTTTTGTGGAAAACTTTATTTTATAAAATTTGATGAGTTTATGAAGAATTTTACATTGTTTTTTTGTGTTAAAAATAGGAGGTAAATTAACTAAATTGAATTGAGTGTTAAAATTACAACACTCCTTAAAGTTTAAAGTTAAAGTTGATGAAATTAAAAGTTTAGAGCCTAGATTAATACAATATGAGGATGTGTTTTTTTTTTTTTTTAAATGTCTTATATTTGTAACATTTTTTTTACAATATTTGAGATGAGGGGTGTAATATATATATATATATATTTACAGGAGGATCGACTCTTATACATACTTAATGTCATTTGAGTTAGGCTCTTTTTTACTTATATTTGTAACATTTTTTATACAATATATAATACCAACAAACTTGGAACGCCTTCGCTTGGAGGGACTAGGTGATGGATGTTTTCTCATTTGAAATTTTGCACAAAGAAAATATCAATAAATTGTCAATGTCTAAATACTCTCTTTATATTATTTTTTTTTAAAAAAAACTCTTTATATAAGTTTAAGTTTCTTATTATTAATATTAAACCTACCTTCCTTTTTTTTTAAGACATATGCCTACATCTCTTTACAAAAAAAAAAAAAAAAAAAAATTAATGTTTACATTAGGAATATTTAATTGATATTATATTATATTTCGTCCATATTTCTAAGATATAATGGATGTTTATAGTAAATGGATGTTGATTTACTATTTATATCAACATCAAACCATGAACATAATAAAATATCAATAAAAATGTCACAACGAAAATTTAGAACTCCAACTCCACAAAAAGTTTATAAAAGCTAAAAGCTTCCATTTCTCAACTGTATGAACATATGTAAAAGAAAAATATTTAGGTGCTCCTTGAGTTGCACCTATCTTTGAACTGCCTAGTAAAAAAACTACCACATGGCAGTTTTTTTTTCTTTTTAAAACAATGAATTTTTCTAATTTTTTTCTGTATTAAAAAAGGAGAGTATGGGAACGCTGCACCTAATCATTGCTCATTCTCCCAACTTATTAACAAGTTGACAATGCCTGCATAAATCTTTGACTACTCTCTTCTAAATCTAAGACATCGAAGATTTACGAACCCACCAATATCTCATTGACAAAATTTTGAAATGCTACTACCTATACAGAATTCTTTTAGAAACATGACAATGGAAAACAGGAAACAATAAGAGGTCAAATGCTATAGCTCTTAAGATCTTTGTTCATATCAAGTTCAAATATAACACTAGGAAAGGAAAATATCGTTCAAATTTAACTATACAACAACCCTTAGAGGTTTTCAACACAACTGAGAAGTAAATAGCTAGGGGAGCTGTCATCAGCAAACATTCTAGCGCATTCACATCACAGGAAAAGTGATTATCATTTCAGCCAGGGGCTGAACATTTTGTCCAAAAGCACAGCATGCATTTCATACATTAAACAAAAATAACACAGCAAGCATAGTAGCCTAAACTCGAGAATCCCACAAGCACTCCAACTGCACTTTTCCAGCTTTTAAGAGTGTCTCAATGTCTTTTGGAGGGTTCAGACCAAGATTACAGGCACGCTCCCACCGTGCCATTCTGGTCATTCCAAGACAAGGTCCATAAGCCATGTTCATATCAAATTGCCTCAGCATATTCTCAGATGCGCCATAATCATCTAAAACAAAATTCAATGTACAAAATGAAACAAAATGAATAGATTATTAAAATAGATTAAGCAAAAGATACATTTTTTTTACAAAGTATAATAGCCATATCATATCTAATGTCCAGACATATTGTTAGATAATATTTTTCTGGTCGAAAATTATAACAAATCTAACATTGGGTGTCCATAATTCCACTACAATATAACTTAAATGTAACTGGTATCCCACAACTTTTTTCACTCCAACAAGCATAATCCTTCATAAGCTAAGAAGTAGGGATACAAATACGACACACAGATACATCACAACATAACCTAGACATAGCGGCACATCATTTTCTAAAGATCTAGAACACATATGCGACAATGACACATTTATTAAAAATATATATCATTTAATACTAGAAAGTCAATAAGTTTATGCATCTATAAGCTAAAAATGAGTTTGATGTATTTCGCTCTAGAAGTTTCTTTTATTTGTCCCAGATTGTTATGTGTCTATTTAGTAACTTCACAAGTGTTCTTCAATACATACCTAACAAATGTTGAACGGTAATACTAAAGTGTTCATCCTTCTTTGTGCATAACTATGAGGCATAAGTCTAAACCTATTACTTTAATAACATTTGACAGTAAAAAGGTTAAAGAAATCCAAACAATAGTATCCTCGATTCAACTATTGAATAACTTGATTGTGATTGATACTCAACAACTTCTTGACTGCAACAACCTTAATCCTTCATAATCACGAGGCATAAGTGTCTAAACATAAAAAATTGACAACAATTTCCAGTGAAAACGTCAAAAGTACAATTTTCAGTGAAAACGTCAAAAGTGAGTCGAACATTGAGAATCTTTAATTCAACTATTATAGAACTCAGTTGCAACCAATAACCAACAACTTCTCAACTGAAACGTGCTTAATCATTCAGAATCACGAGGCATAAGTCCACAGGTCATTCATACCACGTTAATGGACGAACCAAAACCAACGTTAATCAAAGTTTCAAGAGACCTAACGAATAAAGCAAATATCCAGGAATGTAAAGAAACGAAGAAGACTGGAAAAGAAGTGATATGAACCTAGAAGGTCGAGGGATCCGTGAGAAAAGAGAGCAGCCGGTTGGACGGCATCGGAGCCCAAAGATGCAGAGTTGGCCGGAGATTTAGTTTTCCTAGAAGAGGGCTTTGAAGCTTTGCTGTTGGCCTTGGAGATACCACTGCTTTTCCTTTGCTTGTAGAAATCTTTCAATCCTCCACGCGCTGATGCCATTTTCGATTTTGCTCTTTCTCTGTGATCGACTTCGGAATTTCAAATTTTGAATTTGTTCTCGTTGTTCTTCTTCTTGGAGGTCTAATTTGATCTGGCCTCTTCTCTTTATATGGACCCTAATACTATTTGGGCCGGGGATCCGATCGAGATCCCGGCCCATGTTCTTTTTTCTTTTTTTTTTCCTATTAAAAGAAAAATTCTTCATAAAACAATAAATAAAGGAAGAAATATATTTTTATTATTTTTCTTTCCATCCTCAAGTTTCAAAATATTACACTTTTTATTCTTAATTTTTGAGTTTGGTTTCAATTTAGTCTTTAGGTTTCATAATATTTTAACTTTACCTTTGAGATTTGAATTTTGTTTCAATTTAGTCTCTAAATTTCAAGATTCACTCTTTTGATCTCTTTTTTTTTACTAAATATTCACTTTTCATCTTTAGTGTTAATGTGCTATTAATTAATTTAAAAGAATGATAATTAATTAAGTTTCACTGTTTTTCATCACTATTAAAATTAATTCAAAATTTCACTTCATAATTATTTTAAATTAATGGAAAATTTTCACAGATAAAAAAATGTCAAACTATTTACAGAAAATAGCAAAAAAAACACTGATAGAAATTGATAGACTTCTATCCGCATCTATCAATGATAGACTTCTATCATTTCTATCACTGATAGACCTTGATAAATTTCTATTAGCGTCTATCACAACTATCTATAAATTTTTCTATTTTGTGTAAATAATTTCCCCTTATTTTTCTATTTTTAAAAATTTCCCTAAATTAATTAATAGACATTAACGACAGTTATTGAAAGTGAGTGTTTAAAGAAAAATTGAGGTCAAAGACTCAAAATCGAAAGACCAAAAAAAACGTTTCTCTTATAAATAAATAAATAAATACAGTTGTTATATATATTCAACATAATTTATCTTTTCTCATCATTTTATGAACATTTGTACATGATTGAAATATTTGATTCTAGATTCTGTTTCGATTTTCGATTCTTAAACAATAAAATGTCTATTTTTAACGTTATTTATTATCAATTATTTAATGAATAAATGATATGGTTTTTTTAAAAATGAATCGTTGATGTGATTTTGAAGGTACGTAACATATTGACATATGAACCTATAATTTTAAAATCAAATAGGCAAATGTAGGTAAATATTTGTGTAGTGGCTTTAATTAAAACCCAAATTAGACCTAAGTTTCCTTGACTATTGCATAAAATTGTCCTATAAAGCCTTAGCACCTTCTGTTACTATTGTCCCACCTCCTCCAATATTTTTCTTGTATTCTCGTACCATCATTTTTCTTCTCCTTCTCTACTTCTTTTTTAAGTACATTAAGTAAAGATACGGAGTTTCAAATCTCTAACCTAAAAAAAGGAAGTACATGTCAATTATCGTTAAACTATGTTCACTTTGATATGTAGAAATTAACTTTATCTGAGTCAATATGAAGACATCTTCTCATAATGATAATGATTGTAGTTTTGTTTCGAAATAAGATAAATAAATTCTTAAATTTCTAAACTCCCAAGTGAAGGAGAACCCAGTTCTCCTACGACCATGTGGGCTTGGGCTTAGTTTGTCCATGGACTTAACCCAGGCCCAATTAATTGGATTTTTGAGCTTGATTAGCCTTTGGGCCAAATTAGGCATATTTTTTTGGCTAAATTGAACCTAGACCTAAATATTAATACCAAACTAGATCACTTTAGTTTATTTGATCTACGGGTCATGATTAAAACTTGTGACATCATCAATATTTGTCGACTTTTGTCTCTAATTTCGATTTGAGACATATATGACTTTTAAATTAGTCATAAATTTGATCATTTGATGATATGGTCATTTGTGTTTGGTCAAAATTTCTCATTCAACACAAGTTCTTAAACAAGGTTTTGATCATTTTTTATAGTATCATAATCTACCGATTAATATTTTCAAAAGAAAAACGAATACAATTCATCCTTTCATGATTCTAAACGCATTGAATTCTCTCCTTTTTTTTCTTTTTTTAAGTTTTGAAAAAAGGAAAAAAAAATTGTGGAATACACATGAACGTCTATTATTTAGTTTATTTAATTGGATAATAACTTTTTTTAAGAAAAAATTTTAAAAATAGAAAAAATAAGGGAAACTATTTATACAAAATAACCAAATTTTTAGCTAGTTGTGATAGACGCTGATAAAAGTCTATCAGTGTTTTTTTTCTTTATATTATCGATAAATAGTTTGATATTTTTTTATATGCGAAAATTTCCCTTTTTATAATGTCTAACATCAAAGTTATTAATTTCTTTATAGCATCAAAGGAACATATAAAAGATTGAATTCACTCCATATCTAAAAAAAATAACGAATTCCTGTAATTAGGGGGAAAATCTTTAATTTATTATTAATGATTTCTTCCATTCATGGTTACATGTCATAACCATGGGTAGCTCTAAAATTTTATGTAATAGAACCGTAAATTTAAAAGTTTTTTTTTCTTTTTTTCATGAGTAAATTTCTGAAATTATTTAGTCTATTTTTATCCATATTTAAATTAAGACTACATACCTGTCAATATTTTGATAAATTTAAGTGTAGACAAAGACATTACTACTTTTAATTTCTTCAAAGTAAAGAAATAAAATAAAGGAATATTTTAGAAAGATAAATAGAAGATTATGACAGTTTCTATAAAAAAAAAACATTTAAAAAAAAAAATTTAAAAAAAAAAAAAAAAAAAAGTGTGGCTGGGGGAGCTCAATCCCTCTTGGTCTTGGCCCAATGTGGCTCCACCGTTGGTTATATATAATACGTGCAAACTTCACAATCCTCGTTAATTAGGATTTACATTTTTTATTTTATGGGACCATGGCAAATATAACATACTCAAAATATTAGTAGATATAATACAATACAAATGAATTTGTAAATATAACAAAATTTAGATTCAATTCTTAAGGTTTGATAGAGCCTATCACAAATAGATTTTACTATATTTGCAATTCTTTACAAATGTTGTTATACACTTAATTATTTACAGCAAAAGTGCTACCCATTACAAATATCCTTTTCTAAAGATTCACACCTCAATCACCTTCACCATCTCATTGTTTTCTTTTTTTTAAGTACATCATAAAGAAAAAACAGTTAAGGATGAATCAAGTTCAAATAAAAGGTCGAATTTGTCCATGAAAGAAGGTTTTTGAGTCAGATTGTTGAATGTCCAAATTTTTTAGCATGGACGACAACTAACTTATGGGCGAAAGAGTTAGATCGACGGGTCACATATTGTTAGATGTCAGGGATGTTAGAACCAATCACCTCAATTTTTACTATGATATGATATTATTCGCTTTAGGTATATCTAATTTAGTTTTTGAAATCACTCAGAAGGCTTCATATGCTAAAAGAGATATTGTACCTAACTTATACATCTAAGATCTTTCCATTTTCTAATCAATATAAGACTTTGATAGCATTTCCAACCGTTGAATCTTATAAGAATATAAATGTGGCCATTATACCTAACAAATTTTGCTTCCTCTTTTAATAAATGTGTCCCTTCAAAAGATGATCTCAAGACATTTGGCAAAATAGCCTTGTTTTTTTATTATTTATTAATAAAAGGATTCTAATCAAATGAGGAAAATATTTAAATTTAAAATAGGGTTATTTTCAAATATAGAAAAATGAGTCAAACTATTTACAAATATAAAATTTTTTTACAGTCTATCAATGATAGATCGAGATAAAATTCTATCACTTTCTATCGCTCAAGCGATAGAATGTATTTGTTTGAGCGATAGAAAGCGATAGAATCCTATCGCGTTCTATCACTGATAGACAATGAAATTTTTCTATATTGTAAATAGTTTAAATTTTTTTCTATTTAAAGTAATTTCCCTTTAAAATATTTAGAAAGACAAAATCAAATATTATTGTCTTAACGTTTTTTACTTTAACGTTAGAAAGACAAAATCAAATATTATTGTCTTAACGTTTTTTACTTTATATATGATGTAGAAGATTCGAGTTAGTTGATCGAAGGTATAAGTGGTATGCTTTTTCTTTTTTTGTTTTCTGAATATAATATAAGAGTGAAAAATATGAATCACAAAACTCTTAACATATATTATATACCAATTAAATTATGCTGGTTTTTTTACTGTTTAGATTGAATTACTGTCTTAACTAACCATGAATAATGATAAGAAGAAAAAGGAATCATTAATGATATTTTTCAACGCACTCAATAATTAATTAGAAATTGTGAAGGAATCGATAACTAAAGGTAAGTTAGAAAAATATTACAAGTCTATTTTTTATTTTTTTCCTTTATTTAGTACATTACAAGTCTATTTCATGTTCCAGCTGGTGTGGCTTTTCGTTCAAGATTGGGATAGGTTTGAAAATATTATAATTATAATAGAATAATATTTTTTTAAAAGTCATTCGGCCTAGGTCGGTTACTTAAACTAAATATATAATTTTATGGAAAACTTTTATAGATATAAAAAATGTCAAACTATTTACATAAAATAGTTAAAAAAAAAAACTATTGATAGACATTGATAGATTTCTGTCAGCATCAACGTCTATCACAACTATCTATAAATTTTACTGTTTTATATAAATAGTTTTCCTTAGTTTTTTATTTTTAAAAACTTTCCTAATTTTATCAATAATGTTTGGAATTTTATCAAAAAATATATTTTGCGATTTAATTAAATAAACTTATTTTGTTTAGACAAGCAATTAGTTCTCAACTCGAAATAGCTTGCTCTTACGAAAGCTAACCCATCCGATAATAATATACGTAAAAGAAATTAATAATTTTTAGTCTTTTACATTTTTATAGAAATAACAATTTAGTCTTTAAACTTTAATTTATAACTATTAATATTAGTACTTTCAAATTTATAATAATTTAGTCATTGAATTTTAATATATAACAATTTAATATCTACGCTTTCAAATTTATAACAATGTAGTTTCTATCGTAAAAAAATCTTATTTAATTGTCAATTTTGATTATATAATGACTTAATTTTTATAATTTACAAACAAACTTGAATCTTGTTCAATTTATTAATTAATTTTCATGTGTAAGAAATTTTATTAAAACTTAAATAATATTTTTCATGATCATTATAAATTGTAAGGTTCAAGGACTAGATTAATACTTGTTATAATTCAAGGACTAAATTGTTACAAACTTAAAATTATAAGAACCAAATCGATGAAAGTTCAAGATCCAAAAGTAATTATGCTAACCGAAATCATTAACAATAAATAAAAATAAAAACCTTTTTTTGTAGTTCAAGATAGAATTAGAGATCTGAGAAGGGTTCTACTAGTCTTTATATTACCTTAACTGCAGACCCACTTTCTTTTCTTAAAATTGGGGGATAAATAATGATTCAATGTATAAAAAAAAAAAAATGCAATAGAGAGGAAAATGAAACATGCAAAAGAAAATAAAGAGAGAAACAAAGAGAGTAGGGTAAGAGTTTTTTTTTTTTTTTTGTTTCTACTCTGTTGTAGCTTTTCTTTTTCATTTAATAAATTCATACTATGAGAAGTGTACTACTACATAAGATTTTTACATCCTTAATTCTTGTTGGTTTTTCAGGATCAACCTTCACCTTCCTATCACAAATAATGCAAATACTGTACAGCAATACCAATCTTACTTTCTTCCAATATATTCAACAACACATCATTCATGGAGAAGTTCTACCAAAATCCTCTCCTTGGATGAATCACACATTGGAGAAGTTCTTCTCCTCCGAGTCCCCCGAAAAATGAAAGGGAAAATTCATTAACGACCACGGTTCTGATGCATTCAAAACCTTCTTATGAACCAAACATGGGCTAAATACAATGGGACCTAGGACCTAGGATTGTTGTTGTTGTTGTCGACGTCTCATATGCTCACACTTCGAGTACCGGACTCCGGGATGTAATCCTTACTCTCGAACTCGACTCCTCAATCTTTGCAGTCACCTCAGCTATAACAAGCCTTGTCAAAAACAGGCCTGCTATTAGAGCTGAGACCATCAGCATTACAAACACTGAACTCCAGCTTTTAGCTGATAAATATCCCGTTAACAAGGGTCCAAGCGCAGCCCCAACCGAGCCAGTCCCATCAATAATCGCTGTCACTGTAGCAAGCGCACGAGAATTCCCGTTCAATGAACTGTGTGTTCCCAAATCGGCAGAAACGGCCGTTGTTATTAGAGCATATGGCCCATTGACAAACATGCCAGTGATGAACATAAGAGCTACATTCATAGTTATGGAGATGTGACCGTAGTTTCGGTAGCAGTAGAGGGCAGGAATGGCACAGTACATGAAGCTTGCAGCTGTTATGGCTCTAGCGCCTAAGCGATCAGAAATATGACCAGCTAGAATTCCTCCAATTACCCCTCCGATATCGAACAATGTCGAAAGGTTTCCAGCAGTGGTACTTGACAAATATTTCCCATCGATAACTGCAAGAACATTAACCACAAATTAGGTTTGTCATTGCAATGTGTCGAGTAAGATAGCAATACTTGCCATTTCAAACAGAAGAATGAGAGAGAATGAATCAAATAAGAACACTATAATGGCAAAATCTGCCTAATATATTCTATAAACCAATATTAGAACTCCTAGCTCTCATTGTTATAGATTTCATAAGTAAACAAGAAACAGAAATGTAGCTCACCTGTGTGGCTAATGTAGAAAGGGAGCCAGTAAAGGAATGTATAAGCCACCAATTTGGCAAAGAAGAGGCAAAATGCAAAAGGTGCCACACCAGGAATTCTCCATGCTTCCATAAAACCGACTGCCTTCTCGATCTCCGATTCTGATTTCAATAGAGGTTCTCTATTTCCCTCCCCAGCTTTCTTGGGAGAGCTCATGTCATCTCCTTCTTTATCAATTCCAACAGTCTCAGGATTCACAGGAAGAAACAGAAAGACTACCAAACCCGAAACCGCAATGATCAGACCAGGGACAACCAATGACCAACCCCAACCATAGCTCAACAAGGCAGATGCAACCAGAGAGCCAGAAATGTTGCCAACAGATGTGTGAGCATTCCATATACCCATTATTAGTCCTCTCTTACTCTTTCCAAACCAATTACCGACCACCGCAACAACGGAAGGCCAGCCAGTGGATTGGAACAGGCCAGCAAGCATTTGCACTATCAAATAGTAAGAAAAGACATGGATGTTTGCCCAATATCCTAATCCAAAGAGCGAAGTAAACAGACCAGTTCCTAACATTCCCAAAGTTAAAAATATCCTCAAATCCGTTCTATCTCCCAATTGGCCAGAGAAGTACATCCCCCCAGCATATATCCCTAGGAAAGCCAAGTCAAGCTCACCTAGTAAAGATGTCCCTTCTGCTGCATCAAATGGAGCCCAACCACCACCAGAAAGCGACCATCGATTGGTTCTCTCCACCGGTATACTCGATCGGCTTGTTTTCCACAGGTTGAACTTCAAGCCTACATCAGGAGATAGGGGATCAAGAGCACTCTTGATAATGCTCGTAGTTTTTCGAGAGGCGTGGTAATTAGCATACGCCAAGAATGTCACAAGTAGAACAATGACTTGATGTGCCTTATAGGAAAGAGGCTTTTTCCTCATCCACTCGAAAAATCTTATACCATATGGCTTCCTGTGATTTACTTCACGTTCTGATTCTGATAATGACCCCATTACCAACTCTTAAGGTAAACCGAAGGAAAACAAAGAACACCACCAATTTCCTCTACCAGTTCAATCTGCATAAATAATTTACAGAATGCTATATTAGGCAAGAGTTAAGCAAGAACAAAAGATCAGAGAATTCTAATTCAATCAACAATTTAGCTAAACAATCCTCTAGTTAAACGTGGATTTAGGTTAAGAGCCTCAAATTTCAACCAGAGCTTCTCAAAACGAACCCGCGAAGTTCTTACGAAAATCAAATTCAAAAACTAATTTCTCAACATCGTGTCGTTTCCACAAACCTGATTCTCAAATACGCAACAACTTCAAAACCAAACTCAATCAACTTCATGAAAAATCGAAAAAAACCCAATTCCAACTTCCAAAAAACCAACAACCCAGATATAAAACACAGAAATCATTAAAAAAATTCCACCTAACCATCGTCCAAATTCGTCTTCTCCACCCCCTTCACAAGAAACACAAAAAAAAACAAAACTCCGACGTTTGGAAATTCGATGGAACTTAAAAACAACAGAAACACCATGGAGCTTAAAAGGAAGAACTCAAGAGAATCAAAAGCTTACACGTCGAACAAGAGATATTTGAGAAAATAGGAAGAGTAAGAAGATTAGAAATGAAGAAAACGTATTGACTTGAGAGAAAAGCATTGTGAAGAAACACAGGCAAACCTTCTTAGAGACGATTAAAGAAAATATTGGGGTTGTTAGGTATTCTTCAAGCTCTTGAAATTAAATCTCGATTTCTCTTTTCTCTCAAAGAAATTTGAAGCCTAGTTTTCAGGATTCTTCAATGAACAGGGTTTGCTTCTTTGTGCTCCTTCAGTTTTTCCTTCTCTGTTTTTTCTATCTTTTTTCTCTCATGGAAATGGAAATTAAAGGCGATTCTTAATAGCCGATGTGGATCACTGTTTTCGTTTCAGAAATTACTATCTTGCCCTTTCATCGGTTTTTAAGAAGGTATATTCCATTTTTATTTTCCTCTCTCAAACTGGATGCCCATTGGACCGAAATGCCCCTGTTGCTTTCTTTTGACCATCAAATGTTTCTAGGAAATAGTAATTGGAATTAATAAATAAATAAATAATTACAATTTAGAACCTTGAGGTGTGGATTAAATTGTACTTGAGCTTCCTTAATTTTTAAATTCTAACCATTTTATTCTTGTAGTTTCTATTTTTTTTAAAAAAAAATTACCTTTTTAGTTCTAAGTTTGGGATAATATATAAATTTAGTCTTTGAATTTTAAAAATATACCTTTTTAATTTATAAATTTATAAGAATAGGTCTATTTAGTCTCTAAATTTTTAAAATATACCTTTTCAGTCCCTGAATTTTTAACAATAGGTTTAAAAGATCCATCAAATTTTTTTCTTTATTTTTTTTAAAAATAATTATATGATATTCAAAATTAGAAAAAAACAATTTTAGAGGGGAGATGGTTTTTAAAAATTATTCTCTTAATTTAAAATGTCATAATAATTATTTAAAATAATAATAATAAATTATTTGAAAGACCTTTTAAACCTATTTTTAAAAATTTAGAGACTAAAAAATTTCATTTTGAAAATCTAGAGATCAAATTGACCAATTTTTTTTTTTTTAAACTCATGTACTAAACATATATATGGTTTAAAACTTGGGACTAAAAAAAAGTCGTTTTTGTTTTTTCTTTCTTTTTTTTTTTTTTGTATTTACGTCAGTTTTTAATTAAAAAAAAACTGATATGAATATATGTTTCAAGTTTTAAAAATAAAAATATATATATTTATAGCAGTTGGAATAAATAAAAAGAAACTGTCATTGGAATTTGGGTTCCTTTTTCTTTACGCCGTACTAATTTTTGGGATAATTTCTATTTTATCCCTATATTTAATAGATTTTCTTTTCCTTTGTAGATGGCATTTGATGTTATAATGAGAGATATTTAATGTCTAATTACTTCAACATTGTTCAGTTCTCTCTCTTTAATAGAATTGAAGAACCTTAATTTGTGATTGATTTTTTTTTTTATGTGTGAGATTGGTGCTTAAATAACAAAGTTTAATATATATATATATATATATATATACATATATATATATACATTAAGAAATATTTTTTAAAAAAATAATTTTAAAGTTTATGATATTTTTTGGAACAAATTTTAAAGTTAAGAGAGGAAATGGAATTTTTCATAATTGAATTATTTTTTTTAGTATAATAGGACTAGGAAAATTTGAACAACAAATCTTTTAGTCAATAACATATTCGTATGACAATTGAGTTATAATCGCTTTGGCAAATAATTGAAATTTTTTTTTTTTTTAGTTCTGAAGTATTTTGTATAATTTAACTTAAAATTTGGATCTGAACACTATTGTTCTAAGTTATCGGCACACTCCTTTCATGCCTCAATTATGGAGTTTTTTTTAAAAAAAAATTAACTTTCAACATTTTTATACGATTTTATAATAAATTTCAATTAATTAAAAGCATCTTCAAGAAAAAAAAATATATGTAAAAAATTACCTTTCTCTTAGTCTTAGATTTTTGTAAAAAAATTATATAAAATGTTAAAAGGCTTTAAAGTTTTGCCTCTAAATTATCCGTATCAATTTTAAAATTTCAACGATTATATATATATAAAAAGTCAAGATGATATTTTTTTAATTTAATTTTTAACCATTGCTTTATTGTCTATACCAATCATTAATTTATATGGTCTTTTTCATGTAATTAGTTTTTTCAAAAAGGCTGAAAGCTACTATGAAAAATATGTGAAGCTACTTGAAAAATATATCTAACCAAAATTTGTGCCTTTTCAATTAATATTATCTTGTTGATCAAATCATATTTAAATAAACAATATTGCATTTAATCCCCTTATAAAAATAAATGTTCAGTTGTCAAATATATTTTCAACTTTAATTTTTTTTATTTAGTTTCTAAACTCTCTTATTCTAACTCTTAATTTTATGAGTTCAACTTTTATTTGACAAATCGATTTTAAGTTAGTTTAAATATTAATAGATGGTTAAAAATAAAGTTAGGTTTTTAGTATATTTCTATAAGCTCATTTTTTCATAATTTCGTAGTCATTAACACGCTGGTATGCCAATTGAGTTATGTTCGTTTTAACTAACGTGATATAAATATTAAAGTAAAAAAACTAAATAATAACGATGTTAACAATTTAAATATCAAATTCAGAATTTAACTCCTAAAAAAATTAAAGAAATAAATATTGTGCCTCAATTTTTGAATTTTTTCACTGTATTAATAATAATAATAATAATAATAATAATAATAAGGGTTGTTTTCAAATATAAAAAAAATGAGTCAAATTATTTACAAAATA
Organism: Lagenaria siceraria; assembly: GCA_002890555.2. Taxonomy (NCBI): domain Eukaryota; kingdom Viridiplantae; phylum Streptophyta; class Magnoliopsida; order Cucurbitales; family Cucurbitaceae; genus Lagenaria; species Lagenaria siceraria. The sequence continues at coordinate 6,067,795 of CM016488.1, forward strand.
TAGAAAAATTTCACTGTTTATAGACCGCAATAGACTTCTTCAGTTTGAGAGATAGACCGTGATAGATTTCTATCGTTCAAGCAATAGAAGTCTATCGCAATCTATCGTTGATAAATAATAAAAAATTTCTATACTTGTACATAGTTTAATATATTTCTATTTATAATAATTGTCCTAAAAAAATAATTTTATCATTGATACTTCATACAAATAACAACTTTTGTTCCACAGTTAATTATTTATTTTAATAAAATCAATACTCTCTATGATAATCATTTTATTTTTAATTTTTAATTTCTAAAAACTAAGTGTTGAATGAGAAATTTTGGACTAATCACAAATTGCCACGTCATTTCCTAAATTAATGACAAAATTATAAAATAATTAAATTTTAGACTAATTAAAGGTTACATGTGTCCTAAATTGAAATTGAAGACGAAAATTGGCAAATCTAGATAGTGTCACATGTTTGCGTACTCATTGTTGGATCAAATTAATTATTTTTTTGTTCAATTAATTATTAATGTTTGGACTAAAATTTAATTAAGTCAAAAAATAAACTAAATTTGGCCCAAAGCCCATGGGCCAGGTCATGGACCAACCAAGCTCAAGTCCACGAAAGCCCACATGAGAACCCTATAAATCGAGAAGTTCTGTTCAGAAAATTTATACTCATAGACCTAGGGAGAATTCTCCCTACAATCAGAAAACTCTTTTAACTCCTGAAGTTGAACCACGCTTGAAAACTAAGTTCAACTTCAAGAACATGCGCTTTGCTTCCCTACTTCAAGCTGCTTTCCTACCTCAAGCTTGAAGAACATGCGCTCTGCTTTCCTATCTCAAGCTTGAAGACTAAGTTCAATTTCAAGAACATCCACGCGCTCTACTTCCTATCTTACGCAGACTTTATTTATAACTATCTTAATCTATTGCCAATTTTTAAGAAATTTAAAAAAAAAAAAAAAAAACTGATTTTATTGATTTCATCATCCAATTTAGAATGGTCACAAACACCAATTAAATAATAATTATTATTATTATTTTTTCTTTTTTTCCACTTTCCAGAAATCTAAAATGAGATCAATGATTCTTTCTTATCTTGAAACCATAAAATACATTTTTTTAATAGTAACAAAAAAAAAATGATTGAAGAGATTATCTTGTATATAAAAAATTGGATAAAATAATTTAAAATGTAGTTTGTCCATATTATATAGTATATGGGAATTGATAAAACTTATGAAAATGATTTTTGGTGTCAAAAATAATAACTGATGAGAGAATTAAGTAATTAGAGAGAGGGGTTTGATTCCTTTTGCTGAGCCTTTCATTTTCAATTCAAAATACAAATTTGTCCAAAATTTGATGGGTTCAGATTTGCTTATAACATTTTCAATTATTGGTGTTGGTTTCTTGTGGAATCTCTATCAAATATTACAAATTTTTTCCAAAAATAAATTTCCCTCTTTTTCTAATTCCAACTTTTGGCCTCTCTTGTGCCTTTCTCAATAGCCCTTTCAAGACCATTGTTTTTTCTTTTTTTCAATTTTAAAGGTTAAATTATAAATTGGGTTGTTTGTAAATATAAGAAAATGAACGGAAATATTTATAAATATAGCAAAATTTTACTGTCTATCAGCGATAGACCACGATATACTGCTATCTGTGTCTATCTGTAACCTATCGCAATATAGATAGTAGTCCATCGCAGCGTACCGCATATAGACAGTGAATTTTACTATATTTGTAAATATTTTCAGCATTTTGTCATTTAAAATAATTTTCTTTATAATTTTAGTCCTTAAAAATTTAACTTTGTCTGAAATCAGTTTCGAATGGTAAAAAAAATGTTTAGTAAATCATTGAACTTTCAATTTTATGTTTCGTAGATCTCTAAAGTTTATTAATTATCTTAAAAGATCTTAAATTCAATTTTGTGCACTCTGGTCTATCGCAAAGTGAAATTTTACTATATTTGTAATTAATTTTAGCATTTTTTTCATTTAAAATAGTTTTCCTTATAAATTTAGCCCTTAAAAATTTAACTTTGTCTTGATTAGTTTCTAACGATAAAAAAAATGTTTAATAAGTCGTTGAACTTTTGATTTTATGTTTCATAGATGTCTAAAGTTTATTAATTATTTTAAAAGATCTTAAATTCAATTTTGTGCACTCTAACATGTTATGTGAACTTTAAATTTAGTATTTAATATATCACTGGCATATTTGACCGTTTTTTAACATTCAAATACTTTTAAACACTAAATTTAAAGTTTAGGATATTATTAAGTACAAAATTTAAATTTTATTTATTGATTGATTTTTTTTTTAATATGTTAATACCTAAACATAAAATTGAAAATTTATAAATTAAATTAGTAATTTAACCCATTTTAAATAATGTAAGAAGGCATTTTTATTCTATTTTAGTCTTTAATAAGTGAGTTATTAGGTTTTAATTTGTTGCTGTCAATAATTTGTAATAAATTAATGAACATACTTTGTTTTTTTGGCATTAGTGAACATGAACTTGACATCATATCTATGTGGATAAATCTTTGGATCACGTGCATAGCTGGCCAAGGGGATGGAGTTTTAAATGTACTTCAGCTTTTATCAAATGATTAATAATAAATTAATTCATAATTTTGAAATATAAAAAAATAGTCAAATTATTTATAAATATAGAAAAAATTTACTGTCTATTACTGATAGATGATGAAATTTTTCTATATTTATAAATAATTTTTTCTATTTATGGTAGTTTTCTAAATTTTAATGGTAAAAAGTTTTTTTTCAGCTCAATACTACATGTTAGAATTTGAACTTTGACTTTTTAGACGAGATTATATACATTAGGTCACATTACCAATTTGTAATGAAGATTAGTGTAATTGTAATGAGATTCATTGAAAGATCAATCTTAATGGGCCTGAATCACAAATATAATTTGATTGTTTTTAATCGCATTTAATTAGAATTATGAATCTAACAATAACGGTAATGGTAAAGATAAAGATAACAATAAATGTGGTAAATTCATAATTTCATATGTTACAGTAACAATATCTATAACGGTAACAGTAAAGGTAGTGGGTTCTACATAATTTTCAACCACAATCGGATTGAGCATCTTCCACTCCTCAATCAAATTACACGTTTTGATTACAAATTTGAAAGCGGATCCTACAGTTCATTATAATTACAAACACACAAATAAACAACAACAAACATTATCAATTAGGACCCACTAATGGAATACGTTTAACCTAATGTGTAAACATGGCCTTAAATCAATTGAGTTATTTCATGTTGTTTAAAAAATAAAAAATATATATATTATTCTCAGTAGAATACATATGGAGTATTAATTTGAACTAATTAATTGTGAAGTTTAGAAATAAATTAAATATTATTTATTTATTTAGTTGTAGAAGGCTACAATTTATTATTATTATTATTCCTATTCTTTGTTAACACAGCTGCTTCGCACAAAGGGACAATTTTTCTAAACCTTAATTTTTAAATTGATATAGAGAATCAATCTAAATTATTGAAATTCTAAATAAATGATCAAAGGACAAAATAAATCGATTAGTAAAATCAATTAATAAAGATTGAAATAAGAGTTTATTCCAATCGAATATAATTTCATTGCTGACTTTATGTCACCTTTACATGGAAATAATCCCCAACATTAGGCAGTTGGCACAAAACTTTCATTCATATTTTATATTTAAATTATGCTATAAATTTATAACAAATAATTTGAATCTCATTTTGATAATTACTTTATTTATAAAAATTAAGTTTTATAAATATTACTTCCACTCAAAGTTATGCATCCTCTTATCTACTTCTTACAAATCTATTTGTTACTAATGTTTTTAAAATTCAAGTTAAATCTTGAAAATTAAAAACTTTAATTCTTAAAAAACTTTTAAAATCCCAAACATATTTATTAATTATTATATCAATTAATATTAATCGAAATTAAAACAACTTTTTTTTATATATAAAAAAGGTACAATAAGGTCCGTAAGGTAGAGAAAAACATAAATTTGAAAACAAAGGATTCAATGAAAACAAAGTTGTATTTTATGTTTTCAAATATATGTTTGGTTGCAGATTCAGAAATTATTTATAATGTGTTTGATACTATATATTTATAAATCATAAAACTAATTGTAGTTACCTACTAATATTTAGTTGACAATAAACTATTATTAAATTATTTATAAGTATGATTTATATTTAAAAAAATTATATAATTATTATTTTTTGTAATATAATTTATAATACATTACATAATACATATTATATTTTTTTTTAAAATGAGTTGAGTTTATAACCTGACATATTGTAATTCTAAATGTTTTTATCTTGATTTAATATAATTCTGCATTTTAAAATTAAAATTCAAAATCTGGATGTAATGAAAACACATAAAAAATATTGTTTTCAAAATTTACCTTGTTTGGATCACGTAATTTAAAAATAATATTTTTATTTGATTGTCTGCTAAACACATATTTGGTGAACTCAACAAATCTAAAAACATAAAACAAAATCATTTCGTATCAAATAGGCTAAAAAATTTCCACCAACCTTCAAAATTATTTTGAATTGTATATAGACAAATTAATATTACATGAATGTTCTAGATGATGAAATTGGCATAAAATATTATTGATAGAGAGTTCATGTTTAAATTGTGCCAATAATTCATTAAATAAAATAATCTAGTAGATTATTTGTGTTATTCTTTTTGGGGTTGGTAATATATCTCATTTATATATTTGATTTGATTTCTTGATCCCATTATTTAGAACAACATACTACAAGAGATCCATAAGAACAATAATATTAAACAAACCACCATTTCTATAATATCATATGCAAGAGCACACACATTGGCGTTAATAATCTAGTTATAAACTTGTTAATAAGCTTGCACGATTTATTGATGTATATATAACTCTTTAGGTTGATGTCGAACCACGAATATTGTTGATGAGCAAAATCTAAATAAAGAATATCTCATATGATCTGTACTTGTTCAATGGTGAAATTATGATTCTAGAAAAATGTAACTTGCAAAACAAAAAGAATCTAGACACGACTTGGTACATGCCTAAGGTATTTGGCTCATCGACTTCATAAATCGATAAATAATTCAACTCCATCAACTTCTTCAACAGTGTTCACTATTGAAGTTTACACATTTATTGATGAACTTCATCTTTCCCTCTTTCTCTCTTTTGTACATTTATCCAGGAATTATCTCATCTTCTCCCTTTTTTCTCTCTTTCTCCCTTTAATGTTTCCTAACTCTAGACTAAACAACTGATTTGTACCATAAACACAGACTTCTTAACTCCAACTAAACAAGTATGCTCTCAAAACACAAACTTCCTAACTCCAACTAAACAAGTATGCTCTCAAAACACAGACTTAACTCTAGACTTCAGAACTCAACTCAGCACTCCAAAGTACATCCCCTAAGGGACTTTTTGCTATAGTAAAAGTTTTAGAGATGAGAATGAACTTACTTTTTCTCGTCATGATGATGTATATATAGACTTCTTGACCTAGGTTACGTTTTTCCTTCTATTAGGATTTGAACTCTCAAATATTCAATTTATTCTCAATCTTCGATACTAGGTTATGGTGTGCAAAATGCACACCATGGGCCAAATGGGTCACCCTCAACCCCATCTCTGTTCGAGGTTGAGGATGACTCTTCATGGGCTCGGCTCGTGGCACAACTAACCCAAGTCCCATTTGAAATGTTTGACCCAGGTATTTCAATTAAATCTTTTTAGTCTAAATCTACTCATTATATAAATATATAAAATATATAAAGGAAAATTACTATAAACAGAAAAAATATCAAATTATTTACCAAAATATAAAAATTTCATAGTGATAGACTTCATCGCTTGAGCAATAGATTTCTATCGATATCTATCGTTCAAGCGATAGAATTCTATTGCAGTCTATCGGATAGACAATAAAATTTTTCTATATTTAAAAACATCTCATATTTGTGGGTGAAAACATGGTGTTGTTAAGTAATTCAAAATTAGATAAATATTGGAAGAAGAAAAAAACAAAAGAGGCAAAACAAAAATTTCCATAGAAGCAGTCCGGATGCGGTTGCCATTGACGCTTTGACGTTGAGAAAGAGAGAAGTTTGAATTAAGAAACAAAATGCATTGGACCGCCATGCTCCTACGGCAGTGCCCTTTCCGAACAAACTTATAAGAGTTCGCAACAGAATAATCAATAAACAAACAATCCCAATCCATGTGGGCACAACTAATCTCACACTAACAGACACGCCCGTCTTTATCTTCCTCACCCGCACTCACTGGGACCCACACCATATCATCTTGTACCAATAATTACCCCTCCCACCATCTCTCACCGTACACTCCAGCCTTTCCGCTTCCACGTTCCACCATATCATCATTCCACACTAATATTATATATATGTATATATCAACATTTCTTTAAAATAATAATAATAATAATAAATGTATTAGATATAAATTGAAATTTTGAATTTGATATAAGATTATATTTATAATTTTGTATCTAATAATAAGTTGATAATTTTTCTTCAACTAAAAATGTTAAATGGATCGAATGCAGATATTTTTTTCTTTTTGCGTACACAGTTTCATAAGTTTGAATATTAAATATTTAAAATTTAAATGTCTAAAATAATTAGGGTATAGAAATTAAATACATGTGTTTGATTTATAAATTTTGTATATAAAATAAAATTAAATACTATTTAATATATTATTATAATAATTAATTATTTAATCACTTATAATAAAAAAGTAATGGAATATTTTTAAATTAATTAAACTATTTAATATAATTACTAAAAATAATTAAACAAGTATAAACCAATTATAATATTAATAATTAATGATAAAATTTATATTACATAGTTAATATAACATAAAATATTAATAATAGTAATTGTCTTAGTTGAAATTTAATAAGTCCAAATAATATTTTTATATTTAATAATTAATTGAAATTAATAGTAATGATTAATAAATATTAATTTAATTGATCAAATTTTATTTTTACTATTTAGTATAAAAATCTTCGAAGGATATTAGAAAACTCATGTCAGACGAATTTTAAGTTCATTGGATAATAATAATTTGATTTTAAAAAGTTAAATCCTATGAAACAAACAACGATATCAAATCTCTGAAATCTCATGAAAAAACACAAGAAACAATCCGACCACTAGACATAAAATTAATAGTTATTGACTTATTAAATATTTTTTGAATTTAAAAAGGACACAAAATTAAAAGTTTAAAAGTCTATTAAACATTTTTTATATTTTAGACATTTTATGCAAACTAATTACAAGTTCAAGATTGAACTCCCAATTTAATCTTATATATTCATCATTAAATTATCAAAAGTTGGTTTCAATTATACTTTATTCAACTTTGAAATTTTCATTTTAATTTTTAAAATTTGTTTTTCTTTAAAAAACTTTTGAAGGTCTTCCTGCTAAATTCATGAACGAAAAAATTTGTGTATGTGTTGCTTAAGTGACAAATTCACACATACACGAGAAGTAAATTTGAAAACTAGACTTAGCAAAAAAAAAATCATAAATGAAAAAGAATTGAAAATTGGAGGGTGAAGCTGAAAGCTGGGGCGGATCTATGAAGGGGCCACGGGGGCGTGCCCCCCTCAACAGGTGACGTTTTATATTTGTATATATTGCTTTTCATAAAATAAATATTTTCTTTATATATTAAATCAATATGAATCTACAAATCTTTGATGTTGTAGTGGTCATGTGTATGCTGCCATCCTCCAGACCAGGGTTCGAACCCTCTGTTTGGTAAATTTGGTTTCTTTTTTTTTCCTTTTAATAAATATACTTAAATGTTAATTTAATTTTATTACTCAGTAGAAAATTCTACTCCTATTTTAAAATATTTTGAAAATATATATAAGATTTACTTTTTAGTACTGGGTTAGAAAACCTAATTCCAATTTAATATTTCTCATATATATATATATATATATATATATTTTTATTTATTTATTTATTTATTTATAAAATTATTTTATAAAATTGATTAAGTGATTTTATTTTCTTATGAATCTAGGTGAATAATTTTATGAAAGTCAATTCTATAATAACTTTGCAATGAGTATTCCTTAATAAAAGTAGTATATAAACAATTAATTTAAAATTATATTTATATGAAAATTAAATTATAAGTTTAGTCTCTAAAATTTTAAAATTGTGACTAATAAATTTATAAACTTTCAATTTTGACTCTAAGTCTGTTAAAAATGTCCAATAAATAATCTATAAATTATCCCCAATTTATTTCTAATAGATCTCATAAATACTAAAAAGGTTTAAGAAGTAACTTTTTTATAAGACAAAAAAAAAAATTATGTCTATTCGAACCTTAAATTTTAAATTTTTATAGTTAATTAACACATTAATTTTAAAACGATGTATAATCATACCTATTAAGCACAAATTAAATTTAATGTCTAATATAACATTTAATTTTTTAACATAATCTAACATGTAAGTGATGTATTAGATGCGAAATTAATATTTTAAAAATTTATTAAACACCAAAAATGAAAATTAAATTTGTCAGACAATTTTTAAGTTTATGGATTATATATAAATACAAGATTATAAATTAACGTGCTAAACAGTAAAACATTATATACATTTGTGTCCCTTCTCACTTGAATTTCTGGATCCGCCACTTGAAAGGAAGACGACAACAAATATAGTAGACAAATATGTCGTTATATTTATACTTCTTTCGAGTATGTGTTTAGATTCGTTCACATGTAGATATAAACTTTTTTTATCTATGAATTTAACGCAAAAGCCTACCAGACTTATTTTGAAACAAACTTCAAACTTCAAAAATTGAAATGAAATCTTTACAAGTCAATCATTTCCCACATTTGATAGGCGTTTTTGGTAATTTAAATTATATTTATTTGTTTTGTAATATTCCATATTCGTGTCACATGCCCCCAGAGTACAAATAATGTCTTGCTTTTCCAAAAATTAAAAAAAAAGTACAGATAATGTCCTTTTTGCCTTTGGATCTTTTATGGTTTTTTTTTAACTCCTTCATGAGTCATATGAACTTTCATCCAAGCTATTTATGAAATAAATAAATAAATAATCTTAACATTAATTTTACCTATTTTAAAGTATAAGAACTAAATTGTTATATAATAAAATTTAGAGACTAAATTATTACAAACTAAAAATATAATGTCTAAATTATTACGAAATTTAAAGTTGAAAGATTAAATTATTACTTCTATAAAAATTTAGGAATTAAAAGTAATTTTTAACCATTTTTGAATGATTAATATCATCTATTTTTTTTGTCCTCACTCCAGATACATTAAAAAAAAAAAAGATCACAAAAATCACAAAAATAAATAAACAAATAAAAGAATGACAAACAATTGAATAAAGAGTGCAGCCTAAAATGCTCGTAAAATTCAACCATGTACTGTGGTGCAAAATGGAAAGACATAAAGAAAAAGAAAAAATGAAAAATAAATGTAGGATGACGTGTGATGCACTCAGTCAAAAAGTTTTTTTTTTTAAAAGAAAAATCTTATGAACGGCGAGGACATTTTGGTAAAATCAACGGGAAGAGAAAATCCAAATTCATTGTATAAAGGTAATGGCAAATTGGTAAATAAGAAAAATGGAGAGAGGTAGAAGGGTCATTTGAAAAATAAGGCAGTTTAATTAATATGAATGTGGCGGCAACGGATATTCGCATATGCGGACGGAATAATTCCTGACTGGGCAAGGAATATCCGCCACAGTTGTTGGGCGCTGGGACCACATGGATTTTCGCTGACGTGGAACTTTTCGCGGCGTTTAAGAAACGATGGTGCTGACGCTGGCAAAGAAAGCCACGTGGACTTCAAATTGGAATGCCAAATCAAAACACTAGGCTACGGGCTGCTGCCCGTTCCCTATCCATTGCCCGTCTCTCTCTCAAATTTATTTATTTATTTTTCTTTTTGCCTTTTTTTGTTTTTAATTTAGTTTTTTAGTGGGTTTCGTTTTCAATGTTTCGTAGAAAACCACATGAAAACATATATTTTTTTCACCGTTTTGACATTTAAAACAATTTTTCTAGCAAATATTTGATGTTTGGTTTTAAAAATTAAGTAAATTCTACTATCCCTTTTTTATATTTATTTGTTATATCGTTTACTTTCTATTAATGTTTCTAAAAACAAAAAGTCAAAATTTTTAAAACTAAAGTTAATTTTTGTTTTTAGATTTTAATTAAGAATTTAAATGTTACTATTATTAAAATTGAGAAGTTTTGTGGCGTTAATATGCTCCACATTGAAAAGAAGGGGACAAAAATTTAGTGAGTTAAATTTAAATTCTCTTTTAGTTTAAATATTAATTATTTCTAATTCTATTTAAGAATTAATAATTCTGGTGAGTTTAAATATTTGAGTGTATGTGGTTTTTTTTTTTTTTTTTTTTTTTTTTTTTTTTTTTTTTTTGTGAGTGCATAAGTGTGTTCTTTTGTAATCCCATCTTTTTAACATTATTCGAAATAAATATTTTCCTTGTCTTCACCCGTGCATTTAGGCATAATTCAAACCACATAAATTCTTGTGTATTTCTCTTTCTCTATTTACTATTGCCATAATTTAGATCTAGTTTATGTCCATTATTAGGCTAAAATTATAACCGGAAGAAACATAAATAAATATATGGTTGGACCTTGTATCTCGAATTTTGTAAATTGTGCTTGTTTTTTCACATTTTTTTAATCATGAGTTTCGTTTTTTTCTTCTATATAACCATTTCAATTCTTACCCAAAATCAAAAAATAAAATAAAAATTACATTTTTTTTTTATTTTCAAGAATTTAACTTGAGTAACACTTAAATGCATAACATAGAAATTAATAGATGATAATGTTATTTATAGGATTGATTTAATAAATAAATAATCGTCCAATGAAGCTTAAGTTTTTAGGTTTTTATTTCATATATTTTAAATTTAGAAATGTGTTTAAAGACTTTTTTTATTAATTTAAATTTATTGTCTCTTTAGTGGAACTTTAAATGTCAATGACTTATTTTGACATTTGACATTGCAGAAAAAAAGTTTATGATCTATCAAATTCAAAATTGATTTTTGTTCTCTTCAAAAAAAAAAAAATAATAATAATAATAATAAATAAAATAAAGTGATTTTTGTACCTAATATGATTTTAATTTTATAATTTTGCTCTATTTTAGTACTTGAATTTTATTTTATTTTTTTCTTTTAAGTACAAATGAAGATAGAAAAATTTGAACTACGAACTTCTAAATCCTTAGCACATAAGAACGCCAGTTGTGCTAAATGGCAATTGAATTTTACTTTTAATAGTTTGAAAAAGTTAAAAATTATCCTAAGAATTAGACATTTATAAGATGTGAACTTTTTAAATATTATCATACCAAAAATAATAATAATATAAGAATTTATTGACTTTTTTAAACTTAATGATCCGGCACAACTCAAATTTTTATTTAAAAACTTATTATTTAACTAAATAATAAACTAATTGGATCGTGAAATTGGTTGAGAAAGAAAAATGGTCGACATTTTTTAATTGGGATGATATCTTTTTTTTAACAGTAACGATCTATCTATTTATTTAGTTTAAAATTTATATTGGCTAACGAATTTTCTGAATTTATTTTTATTTGATAATTTTCAATGGTTTACGCAATGATACAATATTCAAATTTGATAATATGTTTGTAATCTATTTATTTGAAAATTTTCGCATCACTCATAAAATTCTTTTATATTTGTAAATAATTTGATATTTTTTATGTTTATACTAATTTTTTTTAAATTATTAATTTATTTTTTTAAGAAATTATTAATTTATTTTTAATCAAATATAGCAACTACATAAATTATATATCTTTTTTTTTTATATGGTTTACATAAAGTCGTACTTTTATATATGTGAAATAGACAAATAGATTTTCGAAGGATTGAAAGAAGATAACATGCTCCACAACCAGAACATTCGTAAGCTATCTAATTGACATATCAAATATATATATATTTTTTAAAAAAACTTAAATATGTTTAACAATTTTTAAAGAAATTTCCATTGACTTCGTTAATATATATAATTGAGTTGACATAAATATGTTTACCACTAAGTTAGGGGTGTATCGACCATTTTAGTGCCTTCCACAAGCATTAAATTAAATTGTTGTTTGTCCGCCAAAAAAAAAAAAAATGTTGCTTATGTAATATAAATTACTTTTTAGCTAATTTTTAATAAATAAACTTATTGTAATACTATTCAATTTAATAGTTTTTTAATTAAAAAAGTAAATTTATAATTAAAAAAAAAAAAGAATAAATGAAGAAAAATTCGAGGGCGAGGGCAAAGGATGAAAAATAATTCTTTCAAAAATATTATTACAAATACAGGGTGAAAATTTAGTGTTGGTTTGGTAACCTACTTACTTTTTAGTTTGTTTTTTTTTGTTGTTTAAAATTAAGCCTATGAACCTTCCATTCACCTCTAAATTTATTGTTTTGTTATCTACTTTTTAATAATGTTTTCAAAAATCAATCTAAATTTTAAAAACTATATAAAAAAAACTAGTTTTGGAAACTTATTTTTGAAATTTGGCTAAGAATTCAACTCTTGTATTTAAGAAAAATGCAAATCATCGTAAGAAATTGAGAGGCAACCGATCTAATTTTCAAATACAAAAGACGAAAAACGAAATGGTTTCCCAACAAAACCTGTACTATACAATATTTTAGAAGACGTTGAGAGACTTTAGTCTTTAGTAATGATATCTCAATATGTTCAGGAAAATTAAAAATTATATTCTAATTTTACTAAAGCTAGTGTCATGGGGAAGGAGGATTTGATTGGATTAACTTTTTAAGTACTTAAAAACATTTTTTCTTTATATAAAAACATTTTTTTAAACACTTAAAATGCCAATCTAAACAAAGTTCAAAATAGCCTACCAGATGTTACCCATGAGAAGGACGTGTGATCATCAGATAATAAAAACTACCAAGAACCTTGATCCTATGGCTAGACTTCGATTATTGAGATCTCCACAAACATTAAAGGATTCGAGCCAAAAATTTGTTATGATCCATTATTTTTTTTTTATGTTTAATTTTGTTTGAGTTTTTTTTTTCTTTTTAAATTCTATTAGGGGGTGTTTGGCCCACCAAGAAAGGGAAAGATGGAGTGATGGAGTTTGTCGATAAATAACTCAACTTCAATAGTTTTCACGATTGAAGTTGACACATTTATCAAAGAGTTTCCCGGTAAGTTATGCTCACTTTGACTAACCTATCTTATTGGTTATTTTTGTATCTTCCATATAAACAATATTCTAACTAATTTTGTAAAATTATTAACTTTGTAAGAAATTTATGTTAATAGGAGCTTCTCTATTAAAATGAAAGAAAATGTTATTTTTAAATATAGAAAAATGAGTCAAATTATTTATAAATATAGAAAAATTTCACCGTCTATCAAGACTTGTTTATATTTATAAATAGTTTGATATTTTTTATCTATAATAATTTCTCACATATATATATATATATATATTTCAAATAGTATTTTTTTTCTCCTTAAAAGAAAGAATGGTAGAGAAACAATAACCAATCTTATCAATGTTGGTTATCATATCATTTTGGGAAGCTTCAAGGAAGTTTCATCTACTTTATACAATGAGAATGTCTCCTTTGGCCAATTATTTTTTCTTCCACATATTCATTTTCACTTATATTTATATTTTTTTTTTTTATAAAGTTTGGTTTCTTCCTATTGAGAAACTTCAAGGAAGTTTCACTCTCCATGTCTTTTATGAAAACATGATATATTTATTCTCATAAGGTTTGGATTATTTCATCTGCTACATTTTCAAGAAAATAATGAAAAATAAAACCAAAAAGAAATAATTTTTTAGAGAATTTTTAAAAATAGAAAAATAAAGAAACTATTTAAATAAAATAGCAAAATTTTTAGATAGTTGTGATAGACGCTGATAGAAGTCTATGAGAGTCTATCAGTGATAAAAATGATAGAAGTCTATCAATGTCTATCAGTGTTTTTTTACTATTTTCTATAAATAGTTTGACATTTTTTTTTTTTTATTTGTGAAGATCTCTCTAATTTTTTTTAGGAGAGAGCTCTAAAAAAAATAAGAAAAATAATAATTTTTATTGTAGATAAATAAGTATATTCATTAAATGCCAACTGAAAATAAAAAGAAAAGAGAGAGAAATAGGAGAAATTATAGAGATTGAGGAATGAAACAATATAATTAAAGGGTATTAAATAAGAGAGAAAAAAGAAGAAAAATAAGAAAGTGTTTGGCCAAAGTTTAGCCGTTTGTAAATTGATCATATTTTTTCATTTGTACCCTCCATTATGACTTGCGTGTGTGATTTGTAATTTTATTAATTAAATTCTTAAATTTTTATAAGTGAATCAATTTAAACTTTTAGTTACTTTTGAAAATTAAACATACATCATCTTTTTAAAACTTTTAAAAAGAAACATGCATCAATTTTAATAATCCATTTTAGTTATATAATATATATGATACTTGAAGCAATATGCACACTTATAAGAATTGATGCATTGATGATTTTCAAATATAATTTTAAAAAATATCTAAATCGATCTACTTATGATATTTAAAAATTTATTGAAATAATTATAAGTCTCATGATTTTTTTCGTACGAAATCCAAAGAAGATTGTAAATTCATACTTGGGAGTTTAAACTTATACAATTTAATGTTTAAAGTTGTAATTTATATAATTTTTAAAGTTTAAAGGTATAAATGGATAGTTTTTCTAATAAAAGGATATGGATTACTATTATTTAAATTAATAATGAAATGAAAGAAAATTTAAAACTTTCAATATTTGTAGTTAACTATTTGAAAAAAAAATGTTATACAATTACTTTTAAGTTAAATTACAAGTTTATTCCCTTCAAATTCGAATCATTTTAGTATGAAACTTCAAAAAATGTTAAATACGTTCTTTACCTTTTAATTTTATCTAATAGAGTTTTTAACTTTAAAAATTAATATATATATATATATATATAAACTCAAATAGCAACATTAATATACTAAATATATAAGTGAAATTGATACATAAAAAATTGATATGTATATCAGTAAAACTCATCAATAAAATAAATTAGCCATATATCAAAGAATATTTAAATTTGGTATATCAATTATGCAACCGATATATTTTACATTTGTCACATATTTCTCAAGGGCCTTTTAGACTTTTCAACTTTAGTGATTTGATTGAGCCTCTTTTTTGCCATACTTGTAAACATGAAAAATATGCAATTTTGCTAAAATGTTTTGCTCTCTTTTTTTTCTTTTTTTTTTTTTTTAAATTACTATGTTTTGCTGTTGTTGCAACCGGTTCTTAAAAAATAAAAATAAATAAAAAAAATAAAAAATTACCTATGAATTATGGTCGTAATTGTAATTAAATCCTTTAAACTTTTAATTTTAAAAATTGAGCCCTCAAATTTATATGAGTGTTAAAATTGAGTCAAATTGAACCTTCAAACTTATATAAGTGTATAAATTGTAACATTTGTATAAGTTTGAGGGTTCAATTTTTATCTTGTGAATTCAATTTCTACAATTATTGTGAGCTAGAGGATCTAATTTGTACACTTGTAAAAGTTTAGGGGCCCAATTTTTACCATTGAAAGTTTAAGTGTGTAATTGCAACTACCACTATACGTCACGAATAAATTTATAATTTATCTAAATAATAATAATAATAATAATAATCAAAGATTTTTTTAATTATTATTTTCGAAACTAGCTAATATTTTAAAGATATTTAAAAGAAAAAAATTAATAGATAAGAATTGTTTTAAAACGTGACCTAATCACCTAAATATTCAAAAATAAATTTTTAAAAAAATAGTAAAGCACACCCACAGATATTTATTAAACAAACATTCTAATAGAAGACAAATGAAGAAGCAATAATGAAAAGAAAAAGGAAAAAGAAAAAAAAAAAAAAAAAAAAAAAAGAGACGTTATTATTATTTATTATAAATAATAATTACAGTCATCGGCAATTAGACTTAAAATAAAGCATAAACTTTAATTATTTTTTTTAATAAAACATTAGTACCATAAACTATAGTAGTTAATTAAGTTAATTTAATTTAATAATGTATCCAATTAGGTGCTAACTACTGATTGCAATTGCATATTGAGATTTGATTAATTTAAAGGAATTAAGGTCCTCCACGTTTTAGTATAAAGTTGTTTAGTGGTGAATCTTTTAATTAATTTCAGCCCTCCATTCTTATTTAAATGGAAAATCCATAGTGCCCACTAAGTATAAAGTTATTTTCTTTCCAATTGTTTTTAAAGAAATGGGTTACTTTTTTTCAATGGAAATAAAGCTATTCAATTGCTTGAGAAGATTATTCTAAAGATTCAACCTTCTTTGAAAATTTCCCATGAAAAATTTAATCTAAAGTCTTCTAGATTGTATGTAGTTTGGTCTGATTTTTCTTTAAAACAATTATTTTACTTTATGTGAGTGTTATTAATATTTGATACGTAGCTTAAAGACTCATCCATGATAATTTTAGTCTGGATTAGACTTAAACTGGATTTAAAGTAAAAATTTAACGATATATTAAGAAAATTTATTCGTGCAATTAGATTGAACAAAGGTGTTTTTTTTTTAATTTGTGTCAAGAGCTATATACATCTCGAGAGAGAAATAAAGTTACTTCCTTAAGAAGAACTTGATGGAAGAGAGTTTAAAATCTTCTAAAATATTCTAAATTTTGATTTGATTTTTCTAAAACTGATTATTTTACTTTTAAATGATGTAGTTTAAAGATTCGCTCAATCTTAATATAGATTCAATTCAAGTTCCCTTTAGAGTTGAGTTTTTAACTAAACTAAATCTATTTATTTTTAATAAAAACAAACCTTGAATCAAATATGAACTTTCTATTTTTCATTTGACAATTGCTATACATGTATATATATTTTTTTAAAAGAAAAAAAAAATCAAAGATATACTTTATATATTTTACTCTTAAAAATAGTAAGTTTTTAATGAATGAAAAAAATAGATGTGTAACAAACTAATTAAAATGTTTGATAAATAGAAAATCGAAAATTCATAACCTTAATAACTTAATGAAGAACCATTATACAATAACTTATTATAATAAAATTTAGATTAAAATACTATTTTAGTCCTTAACTTTAAGCTTTCGTTTATTTTTGTCTTTGTACTTTTCAAATGTTCATTTTAGACCATATATTTTAACTCTAGTTCATTTTGGTCTCCATACTTTCAAAATATTCGTTTTGGTCACTACATTTTTAAAAAGTGACTATTTTTGTCCCTTCATTTTTTTTATTTCATTTATAACGAGAAAAAAATGTCACTTATTAAGAGTACATGGACAAAAATGAACATTTTAGAAGTATAGGAACTAAAATAAACAAAATATATATATATGGCACCATGTAGTATTTAAATCTAAAATTTAATCATAGATTTTTTTTAAAAAGAAAAAAATGGACTTACCTAGTTCGTCAATCCAAGTTGGATGCAAAATTTGATTCAATAGAGAATTAAATGGTGCGACTGAACAATTGTCTAAATTAAAAACAGGTTTTTGAAAAATGTCTAATCCTACTTAAAAAAAATGTCTAAGCCCCTAAATTTTTTAATTTTATTTTAATTTTAAAACGGACACATTTATTCCGAAAATCAATACTATCAAGGATATTTAAAATAAAATAAAATACAATAAATCAAATCTAGTAATCTACCAAACAAAATCAAAATCAAAAGGACTCCCCAAATTTTACTATTTCCTCCCATTTCTAAAAAAAAATAAAAAAATAAAAATTCTCAAGGTGGATTCATGTGTTAAGCATTATGAAAATTGGGCTGGCCCAACCAAAAAACAAAGAGCTTTTGGGCCTGGCCCAAACTGGGGCTTCTCGCTGAGCGTTGACTCAAGAAAGAAAAGAGGAAAAAAATAGTTGTATAAAAAATGAAAAATTGTTGAGAGTGGGATTTGAACCCACGCCCTTTCGGACCAGAACCTTAATCTGGCGCCTTAGACCAACTCGGCCATCTCAACGTTTTGATAATAGATCGCTAATTTTTTATACATAATAAATACTTTGAGAACAAATTAAACTAACTTTATTTTATTTGTTTTTAGAAATTTAGACTATTACATAATATATTCACAGTATGATTTAGAAAAGGGGTTTAAATATCATTTTAATCCCTATATTTTTTACTTGCCACATTTTATTTAATAAATTTAGTAAATGTTGCGGTTAATTTATTATTAACTTTTCTAAGAATAAAGTAAATTTTATAAGTGTATATTCACGTTTATTAAATAAAATTATGTTAATTGTTTTACCGAGTTTGGTAGAAGTCAACTTCAGCAAAAGGAAAAAAAAACAATAAAAACATTAGCCTTCGGGTCCCCAAAGCAAGAATAACACGACATTGGAATGCCTTTCGTGTATACTATCAATCCTTGAGTTCCAGTCACGTTGTGAGTCCAGAATCCCCCCATCGCTGGATGGACCAGCACCTCCCTCTGCGGCGCCCATTTTACGATAACCCTCATTCACCCACCATCTCCTCGAACCCTTCCGACAGCCACTCGAGTCACCCGGGTTCACTAACCATGCCGGGGTGGATCACCGACAAGAAGGGGTAAGTGCAGTTGGCCAGGCCCCATGCAATCTTGGAAAACTCGTGTGGGTCGACAATGCCGAGGGTGTCGAAGCGACCTAGAGGATGGATTTGGGGGGTTTGCATTGAGCCAAGAGAGGGAGTGAAGCTGAAAAATGCATGGAATGATTTTGTGAAAAAGTCCAAGTGGAAAAATTGGGATGGGGGAGAAGGGGAGAAGAGTTGGCGGCATTCGAGAATGAAAGAGAGATGAGAAGAGAGGAGAGGAAAATATTAAAAATATATTTTCCTTTACCAACTTATCTTGTCACATATACCATTTAATTATTTAAATTCAATCAATCTATTTGTGTAGAGAACTTTTAAACCCATTCTTGATAACTCAGAAACTAAAAAGACTAATTTGAAACATAAAAGACTTTAATCACCAAAGATTAAAAGATTTGAAGAAATATAGATTCAAAATTCTAATTGTGTCACATCAATAAATAAATAATAATTCATTTAATTTTAAAAATATTGGAACATGAACATAAAGAAAAAATGGGCTTATGGCTCTAACTTGCAATAGGGCTTATGTTAAAAAAATGGATAGTCAAAATTATTTAAATCCCCCTACATTAACACTACTTCCAACCTCATGGTTACCATTGAAAATTCAAGAGTATTAGAAAAAGAACTAACAATTTTGCCTATTATTAATCATCATTTCCTTTCAAAACTAACAATAAAAAGTACTTTTAAACATTTTTGTTAAAGTTCAAAAAGTGCCATTGAAACTTTTGAAAGTATAAGAGTATTTTTTAAACAAGGTACAAAAAGTTATATATTTATTTAACCTTTAGCCTTAAAGGTAAATGACTATTTGAAGACTAAATTGTACCTTCATAAAAGTTAACCAGGGGCAAAAGTATTTTTTAACAAAACATTTATATTACTCATAAAACCAAATGTATAAATGGATTGAAAAATGTATGATAATATAAAGGAATCCACTGTATTTCAAAGCATGAATCTCATCAGATTAGATCAAAAATAATTTCCAAGCTTCATCATTCCCGCTTGATGGATTGCTTAGTTTTAAAGTCATCTCTCAATCAAAATTTAAGAACAAAAAAACCAACCATCTGGCCTTCTGCCATAGTCGAAGACGAAAATAGACAACTGGAGACAAAGCTTGAGAAGAAGAAAAGAAACAACCGTTGTTGTTCTCCGTTAACCTGTCCGCAATGTGTTCTAACACAATTTCTCAGATTCCCAACAATAAAGGGATTAACTTCAAAAACATCAGCAAGTATCAAACCCAGAACGTATATCTCCAAAGTTCTGAAAGAATTAAGCATTGCATTGATTTTGAATATATAATCCCATATCGACACAAATCAAATGGTTCGGCAAATTACCATATTGGCGCATTCAAATGGTTCGGCAAATACCATCTACTTTGCAAAATAAATTCCCTGCACGGATCGTTTCCTTACCTACCGAGTAGGTTTGTTCCACAGGTAGGCAACCAAAAAATTTGCCCAATACACTTCCTGCAAACTGTACGGATTAAAATCATGCTATTTTACAGATTAGCAGTCAAATTTTACCTTCAAGCACCACACAAAGTCGCACAATTCATGATGCTATCTCATACTTCTTCCCACTTCTTTCCTGAAACCAGAATTTTGATGCGGAAAGCACTGTACTCAATAAAAGTTATACCTCCTTTTAGTAGGTATTGTCGAGCTCCATTTATGTAATACAAACTTCCATTCTGCTAAGAAAAGAACAAGGCATGTCCCACCATGATGCTAATACTACCCACGTTTCCCTAGATTTTATACTTAACACCAGATAATAGAAATACTTTAAAAAACTATGGGCAACAAATAAGCACGTTCACTAGTAATATACATATCATTTGAAGACCAAAATACACCTCGGATGCAGGGTTGATAACATGAAATGTTGATCACATGGTCTTAAGAAAGGGATAAGATTTATAATGTTACCTCAAAAATGAGAAAATAAACGTCAGCCCTCTCAGCAGTAGTCAAATATGCATATATTTTGTCCTGGCCTATTAAACACGTGACAAACACCGAAGTAGTGCAAGCTCACCCAATATGAAAAAGTAGGAGAGACATTGAACTGTCGTCTTTTATAAGAATCTATTATAAAAGAAATGTGCAAATCAAAAGTCAAACTATACTTGAAGAGTCACAAAAAAATACCTACCTCAAACCCTTTTCTCCTCTAATAATAATGATGAAAGGGAGATGATACAGTCAACACAGCTGTGAGATAGCAAAAAAAGTTTCACCAATACTAACAAAGTAACTTGAGGTACCAAAGCATACATTCATAAGCTTCGAACATGAAGAGATCTACCTCATTTAGTCCCAAAGCTCAGACCTCTTAACACAGTTCATAATTATGGGCGCACTGGACTTCTAGATGATCTTCTGTGACCACGTCTTACAGGGGATTTTGACCTGCTCCGATCAGGATACCTGTCCCTGCCTCCATCTCTTCCATTCCTAGACCTCCAATCCATTCCTCTTATTTCATCACGGCCACCTCTTCTAGACCTTTCACGATCTCGGTCTCGTTCGCGATACCTATCTCGATCCCTATCTCGCTCTCTGTCACGATATTTGTCCTTCTCACTAGAGTCACCTCTCTTTCTTCTCTCAAGCTCCTCTCTCTGCTTCCTCCGCTCTTCTGCCTCTTTCTCCCTAGCTAATCTTTCTTCTTCCCTTGCTTTCTCCTTCGCTTCCTGCCAGGTGACACCCACTTAAACATATTTCATCAAAAGAAAAATGGTTGAACAACTTTCATTTAATTTTAGGAATGCCTTACCTTGTGCTCGGAGATGAAATCTCTGACCATACCATAACCAACATGCTGCTTACCTGTGACATGAGACTGAACTCTCTCTGCAGCATCATTTGCTACAAGAAAAGAACCACATATCTCACAAAGGGCCATTTTTTTCTCTTGAGCAAGCATCAATACCTTATCATTTTGGGTTTGTTGAGTCAAGGTTGTTTTTTCAGTATTAAGTGAATCCACCTGAAAGGAAGACAATAAAAGTCCAATTAGAATAACCGTTTCTATCTCCTACCGACTAATTTAGTGGTTCACAAGATTTTTCTTTTTCTTTTTTGGATAGAGTAGTTCTAGAGATGTCCTATTTTCAATATGTGGAATGTAACCAATATATACTAAATAATGTCAACTACATTGTGAATGTGAGTTATGCCAATGTTTAATGGGAGAGATTCTGGAATTGCTCCTCATTTAAGTAAATTCATTTCAAATAATGTCTATTCAATAATCAATGGTCTCTGGAATGCTTAAGGGAACCCAGCTTGTATAAGCACCTTTCTCATCAGTGCTTCAGCTTCATCAACTTTACCCGCTTCACCAAGGGCCTCCACCTGTTCCAGTAAATTCTTTATTTTTTCCTCCAGCACAGATAATTGCTCTGACTTCTCAGCTGACAATGGAGTTGGTGGTGCAGGTTCAACCTCTTGGGCAAGACGCTCTCGTCCACGCCTAACACGTCGATCCAAGTCCATTACCTGTTTAAATGATTGTGGTTTCCATTAAAAGAAGAAAAGAGTACAGACATCACAACTACAGCATCAATCCTAAACATATATCACTAACCAATTTCTCGCAAAACTGAGCAAGTTCAGCCTCAAATTTGGGAACATAAGCATCGTGCCTTGGTGACTTTTCAAAGCTGAAATATTCAAAAATAACATTAAGAAAGCATTAATAAAAGAAAATTTGTGTATTTTTTTTATAGCTACGGGTAACATACATTCGCTTTATATGTACTTCAAAGCGAAACATGTATTAACTAATTCCATACGTAGAAAAATAAGAACCTGAAGAAATTTTTGACTCCTGGAAGACCAGACAATATGCTCAAAATAAGCACATTAGTAAGACATAGCAACGTTTCAAGATGTCTCTACTAGATGTCAGTAATGCTGCTCAAGACATCCAAGAAGATTACTTCCTTTCAAGAACAATACTCTTCCAGTTTAAATGAAATTAGTAAAGTGAAGCCCTTTTATCCATAAAAATGATGTGATACTTATGTCAAAGAAATCAAAGAGATATTTCTCAGATTCATAGTTCCAAATAAATCAACATGTAATAGAACCCACTAATTCAATTGATTCACAAACTCCGTAGAGAGAGAGAGAGAAGCCCCAGGTTCAAGCTTCACAGAGAGAACATCTACACAAGCTGAAGCTGTTGATCTGGCTTTTTCCTAAATGCCTTACTCTTTGCATTCATCAGAGGATATTCAAAGGCCTTCTGCCCACATCCTCCAAATGCAAAGGAGCATCGCCATGTCTCTATGAACATTATGTTCATGGTGACCACATTGCTACCATGGTATGTACCTCAATAAAGGTCCTCACCATAGTTGGGGTTGGCAATGAAAGTGAGAGGCAACCCTCTTCTCTCCATAGCATGAACCTTAATAACACTTTATACTATCAAAGAAAATTAACTGAAAAGAGATGACAGTATCACACAATCGAGAACTTATATATCATAAGATAGGCTTGAACAGAAGCATATAAATTTAGGACTCATTTCTATTTGCAAGCTATTTCTTTCCAAGTTGCTTTAATGTACTATATTTTTCCAACCTTAAGATTCACCAATCAACATTCATGAAGATTGAAAATACTTAATCCACGATGCTCCAATTGGAAAATAAAGCACATATCTCACAACAAATACTCCTTTACTATTCAGAGAAGACCATATGATGATTCTTTAAATTCCACATGAGAGAAAGATACGTACATGTGTACAATATGTAAGAGTGTAGTAAATAACGTAATATACAACCAAGAATTGATAAAACTACATTATGAACTGAAATCAGGAACGTGGATGTTATTATCTTATATTTCCCAGAACATAGCTAGTGCAATTGGCAGACCTCTAAGGAGAGTAGTGAAAGTAGAAATAGCGAAAACAGAATATTTGTTTTATAACCACTTGCAATAATAACTACTAAGTCAAACACATAAAAAGGATAAAATTCATGACATAAAGCTAGCAGGGTTATACAAGTACACAAATTTGGTACATGATTGTCACCTTTCTTTCAATTTCTGGTCATGAATCCTAGGACAAGGACCTGATACAAAAAGCAGAAACAAGAATTCAATCTCAGAAACAAATTACTCTTCCTAAATATTACAAATTCAAACTCTGCAAGGAAAAAGTTTCGTATTAAAAAAGAGGAAAAAAGAAGTCTGCAAAGAAAAGATAAACTAACATATATTTATATTTACTATTTAAGTAGACCTATAAACACAAATTAGAATCTTATCCGATAAGAATAAACATTGAGAAGCAATAAAACAGCACATAGAAACATACACAGAATAAGCATTTTACCATTTTCCTCAAAAACTGCTACTGACTTCTCCTTATTGGACTTTGTTCACTTAGATATTTCACAGAGACCAGAGTTATGCTTTTAACATAAAAAAGAAAACAACGCACCAAGGTCGCTCCGAGTATTTACGAAAAGATCATGTGGGCAAAACCGAACCATATAGAACCCGCAGACCTCCTTATCATCCCACATAACCTCCTTGTATCCTCTTCGTTCTTCCTCCGTTAAATTACGCGCTAGAAAACCAAAACAGATACAAAATTAGTCACTTAGTTTGAAGCAAAGACAACTTTCACCAGAGAAATTTGAAGGAATACATGAGCCACACGAAAATACAAGAAAGCACCAAGAAAGATCAAATGGCAACGAGAAATATAAAGAAAACGAAAAAGAAAATTACGAATACGACAACCCATGTTGGTAATTAGAAAAAGGGAAATATTAAGTGAAAAAATGCACGCCTGGTGGATTGTACCCTACATTCCCTTCCAAATTCTTCTAAACTAATAGAGACATTTCTATTCCTCTCCAACTATGTACTCCATAAGATCAATAATCGATAACACGTAATGGAATCAAATTGGAACGAAATTTTCTGAATAAAAAGAGCAAGTTTAATCAGAAGAGAACCTGAACCCATGAGTTCATCCAGAAGAGCTCTCTGGGCGTCCATGTTGTGGAAATATTTTCCAGAAGAACACAGAATACGGGGAAATTCACAACTTGAAGAAAAACCCTAATTCAGCCACTTGGACTGGCAATCTTCAAAGGATTGAAAAGGAGTTTTGAGACTCTAGGGAATGTTTTTAGAGAGAAATTGTGTGGTGCTGATACTAGGGTTTGAACGCCAACACGAACAAAACAACTCGATACAGAGGCGAAGGAGAAAAATACAAGGAATACAAAATTCTACCCTTTTTATAGCTAACAGGGCTGAAAAGAACCGAACTAACCGGTCGGTTCGGTTCTGGTTTTAGAGTTTGTTAAAATAAACCGGTGTTTGGTTCGGCTTCAACCGACTTAATTACCGTGGCTTCTCAAGTAATTCTTCAATTTTCTCGACGTATTCTTCAACTTCTTCTCAAGCAGGGGTACATGTTAGATTGAATTCCGAAGTTTTTTTGGACGAACTTAAAAATTTAGATTAATCAAGTTGACTATTCGAAAGACTCGAACACTGCTTTCAACT
Source organism: Lagenaria siceraria (assembly GCA_002890555.2). Lineage (NCBI taxonomy): Eukaryota > Viridiplantae > Streptophyta > Magnoliopsida > Cucurbitales > Cucurbitaceae > Lagenaria > Lagenaria siceraria. The sequence goes on from CM016488.1 coordinate 6,093,262, forward strand.
CTCTTTAAATTTGATGAATTGGATTAGGTTGTCAGGTTATTAATATTTTTTTTTATAAATTTAAGTATTTAAATTCATCTATAAAACATAACTAATAACTAAAGTCTCATAAAACTTAAATGTTATATACCAAATATTCATGATATGTATTACAAACATTAGACAAAGACAAATATCATAATAATTCTAAAATAAAAACATTAAATATTCAACCTAAAGTTAAACCCTAAAAATTGAAACACACACACACACACACACATATATATATATATATATAATAATTCGGGTGAAGTTTGGTCAATCTAGGAAAAAATTCATTAAACCTAAAATCAACCCAACCCGATAGAAATAGACAAAATTTAATCAAGTTGTCTGAGTTGTTGGGTCATTTGAACACCCTATCTCCAAGTTTGTGAGGTAAGATTTATCATTATTATTAGAGAAATTTTTAAAAATAGAAAAATAAGAAAAATTATTTACACAACATAACAACATTTTTAGATAGTTGTGATAGACGCTGATAGAAGTCTATCAATGTTTATCCGTATTTTTTTTTTTCTATTTTCTGTAAATAGTTTCGCATTTTTTTTCTATGTGTAAAAATTTTTCTTATTATTTAATTATTTTATTTATATGCATTTAATTTTTACTTTTAATTTATACATTTAATTTTAATATTTAAATTAGTTTCATACATTTAGTATAAGCCATTCTTATTTGGTGCATTCGTTTCTTTACTTTATATATCTCCCTTTTATTGATTTTTTAAATGATTTGAAGAAGCATAATATGACATTTCATCGAGCATAATTGATATTTACTCAAATAAATAAATTCATGAAATTTTAAAATTATTTATAAATTATTTGTAATTAGTAAAGCCTCCTCAAACAAAATGTAGATCTGCCACGACCCCTTCCTCCAACTTCAACATCCACATTACATGTCTTCCATGTTACGAAAGGCTAGTCAAGGATGTTGGTTTTATAATGCTGCATGAGATTTATTTGATTATGTTGAGTCAATTATAATATTTGTGTTATCGACTGATAAGATTTTAACACGATTAACTATTTTTTGTCTTCTTGACTTATGTGAAATCAATTCCATAGGATAATTCTTTCCTAGTGTTCCTCGCTTTTTATTTGATGTTTTTGTTTTCAATTATATATTTATGTCGATTTCTTTTTCTAAATAAAATCGAGTGATTGTATCTATGGTAATTAAATGATCTAGAATCTCAATCTTAAGAATGATACTCAAATGCTCTATCAATCATTATTTAAAATTTTTATCCAAATTTTGAGATTTTAATAGATTCGAAATTTCAGTAGGAGGAAAATTTCGATTTTCCCTCAATTTCTCGAAATTTCGATATTTCCATCGAAATTTCAAAGTTTCCATTGAAATGTTTATGATTGTTGTGTAACAATTAGCTATGATAGCTCAATGATATTTTTTTTTCTATTTTAGCATCAAGAAACAACATGTTTTCAATTAAATATTTTTTTTATTGAATTTTCACATCATTTCATCTCAAACTTGAATTGTTATGAGTTATTTAATATTCATCCCATTTTCTCTCAAACTCTATCTACTTTTAGAGTTTTTTTTTTCATTATTTTCCATTATGTTGTGTTATGTTTAATGTTATGCTTTTTACATCATTTTTATTTTAATGTTATGATTTTTCTATCATTATTATGTTATGTTGTGTTAGTTTAATGCTATAATTTTTTATTTTATAATAAACAATTTACAATTAGTTTATATGCAAATATTTCATGTTCTTTAATTTTGTAATTATTTTTCCATTTATTTTTTAAATTTATGCTATCGCATTGATATACACAAATATTTTACAATATATATCTAAATATTATCTTATTTTATAGAAATAATGATTAAAAATTATCAATTATAATACATGATAAAACATGAGTTTTTTTCCCTTAAAAATGAAAAAGAAAAAAAATGATATTACCTCACGATGGAATCTAAACGACACCGTTCTGAGCTTGGGAAGTGAGAACCATGTAATTGTACATCTTCTTTCCCAAAGAGCGGGAAGAGCTCTCTAATTTCCCGCCATTTTGAATCTTCTTCAGTCATCACATCAGAGCTTCGTGTTTTTTGTTTTCTCTCTCAAAGCAGAGGAATCAGAAATCGGTAGCCATAGAAAGATGCAGATTAAGTTGAAATGTAACTGTGGCGAAACCAAATGCTTGGAATGGGCCGTCGTTGAGTTGCAAGGCGTAGTTGAACCTCAATCCACCTTCCAAGATCGCCTTCAAAACCTCCAAATCGGCATTCTATGTCGCCCCTCCGCTCAGGTACTTTCTCATTTATCCATCATTTAACAGTTCCATCAATTTCTTCTTGTTTTCTATCTAATTCTCACCCCCTGTTGTAACCCTAGAATTGAATTCCCCGACAATACTACGGAATTGTTTACACTACTTAGCTTTTCATAAGATGAATTAGTTACTAGATCCATCGAATTGAAATGGATTTCTCCTTCGAATTCATCTTTGTCTTGTTGTACTGATTGTTGATTTAACCTAATTGATGATGATTTTGCAAAATTGGTCTCCAAGAGTGATTTCCGTTCCGTGAACTCTTTGTTTTTCATTGTTTGGATGGTTTGTAGCATTAAACTAGTTGCCTCTAATTCTTTCAATTGATTGAAGGGTTTTTCTTTTTTGGGTTTGTAGGAAGTGTATACTTTTACGGTAGGATACCATGAGCTGACAGGAAGCAAAGTGCCTCTGAAGAAGCCATTGTTGGTGTTGAAGAAAAAGAGGTGCGTGGATGAGGATCAGAATAACGATACCAAATCGGCTAATGCGGAGTTGGAAGTTATTGGTATAATCAGGCAGCGGATTCTGTTTAAGACTAGACCAAAGGCTCTCATATCTAGTAAGTTTCTAAAATTTTGCTAGATTTTGGAAATGTTACTTTGAAAGTAAGTTTATACAATAACGAATTTATTGGTAAAGAAAAATTCAGTTTCAGAAAATAGATCATACAAATCTATTATGAGCAATGTAAATTTTGCAAAATCAATGGAAGTTTCATTGTGTTTTGTTGCTAGATGAGAACATAAATAACAGGGAACAATCTGAATGTCAATAGATTTAGATTTAGAGTCTTAGACTTGTGTTTTGGGCCCTAAAACCCAAATAAAGTCACTTGCCAAAGGTTTTCTTGCTAATTTTTCTTTCTAAAGGACCTACACATAGAAAGATAAGAAGGATTTTTAGGCACTACAACTATAGGGTTTTGACAAAATAAGGGAAGCAATTCCACATCGAGAAAGTGCAAGGAAGTGATGAGCTCCAAGCACTATAAAAGGAGCCTGTGGCTATACCTTTGATTTCACATCTATCCTAATTTAAACCATTTAAGTTTGGTGTACTAACTCTAGTTAAATTCTTTTTTTATATTCTCTTGTATGAGAATGGAGCAAAGGGTGTGAATGGTACAAAACTTTGAGAGTTTTTGTATTTGAGATTTAAGAAGCACAAATACAAAATATAGATACGACAACACGTCATTTTTTTTAAAATTTAGGACACGGACACGACGAGGACACATTTATTAAAATATACATTTTAAAAAATATATTTCATTTTTTTACTAGAAGAAAATTCAAAGTAAATAGTCTGATACATTTATATGCTTAAAAAATTAATTTGATGTATTTTACACTCAAAATTTATTATTATTGTCATATATGTGTCTTTTCAATCTACCCAACAAGTGTTCTATGAATGTCTAACACATTTGTTGCACTAACAAGTGTCCAATAGTGTTGGAGTGTCCAAGTGCTCGACGTGTATCGAACACGGACACGCTAACTAAACTAAAGTGTCCATGTTTCTTAGATCGTGATGGAGGAGAGAATTTTGTGTGATTGTAATAATGTTTCATAAAGTGGGCTTCTTTTTGGTGTGTCGAGGGTTTTCTCCGGTCTTTTAGTGTTTCACTTAAATTTTTATGTTCTCTTTTTGTTGGTAATGCTCCATAACCTCATAGTTTATCTGTTTTGCAAATGTTTTTGTTGTTTCACTTTCTACTCTGGTTGATTTTCTTAATGAATTGAATATATTTTGTTAAAGTAATCTGGCCATCATTTCAGATCTGGCTTTGAATGTAAAAAGTTTTGTAAATTAACGGAATCTGTTCGATAGGTGGTACGACTGTTCTGAATTTTAAGAATAACATTAAACTTAATATCCCAAGCATGCTTTAAATTCTGTATAGAGATGTTTTAATTTCTGTATAGAGATGTTTTCTTTCATTTTTCTTCTTTGGTACAATGTGTAATCCCTTTTATGGTTTTTCCCCTTCAGAACCACAGCCATTGGTAAAGGAAAGATCCCGAGCTTCAGGAACTGTAGTGTCAGGCCAAACAACATGAGCTCTGTGTATAAAGGTGAAATCCATCCATATTTTTGCTGGGTTAGATGCTATCAGAAAGGTGGAATGAAATTATTCATTCACTCACTCATCTTTATATATTTATGTTCTCAACCAGGAAAAAGAAGAGAGGAAAAAGAAGATCTTGTCAATCTTAATCCCAAGACACTGTAATAAGTAAGTTAATTTTCCAACTTTACACATAATGTAAGATTTAAAAACCTTATTCTCATGCATATTGACACTTCTTTTCAAATTTGCATGTTTAAATCTTATTTTGGTCTCAAAATCGATATCATTTTGTTCCTTAAAATTTTTATACATTTCCTTTGGTTCCTTAGTTATATACAAAACCATTGTAGTAATTGTTATGGACTATTAGGTATCAAATTTAGATTCATGATCTAAAAATATATATAAAAAGATTACATATTTTTCTAAATTAAGAAAATAGAGATAAGAAATTGAATATCAATTTCATTTTTTTAAAAAAAAAACAAAGAAAGAAGGATAACAAGTTGAATATAAATTTATAATAAAGAATAACAAATTACAGTAGATATATATTTGTATAACATTAATGAAATGATGAGAAAAATGCCAATGAAGTATTAGCTACAACATTAAACCTAAACTAATAAACAATAACAACCAACAACTCCTTCAACTGTAGTCTGTAGCTTATTTGATTACATGACCCACATCATTGCCTGAGTATTTGGTTTTCTCTAATCCATCTCATTATGTATGTAGAAACTTTTACAACGTTTGATTAGGATGTAGTATAAGAATTTGATAACTCTTGATTTTATGAGTTGTTTGGACCTTTACTAAACTTGTTTCTTGCACCTTTAACTATTTTATGATGCTATTCTATGACCAAATCATCTTAAATCATGCAAGAATGTGAAAGTTATATACAACTGCAACTTCACCTTGACCAATGCTGCATGTTTTCAGCAGATCATCACAAACTGAGTTATTTTTGGCACCTACTTTTCAAAGACTACCCATACACCACTATGCCTATAACAAGGGAACTTTATCCATTGCTCAAGCGGGAGGCCCGTTGCCAAAGGAAAGAAACCCTAGGAAACTAGAGGACGAAAGCTCTTGATTCAATAGTATAATATAGGAGTTATTGAGCTGAATCTTTTGATAGAAAGTGCAATGAACATCGTTTCAGAAAAACTTTAACTTTTGCTCGAACCATTGGAGATACATGATAATTATCCTTACTTATATACTATGAATCTTTCTCTTATCTAGCTAACGTGAGACTTTTGTGTAAACCAAGTATTCTGTTTTTTGCATTTATTATATTAAGTGAAGAATGAATTTCACATCTTCTCCATATTTTTATGTGTAAACCAAGTAATGGGCTAAGTTCATTTGGATTCAACTTGAGGATGAACTTCATTTCTTAGCTTGTAAAGTGTTGAGGCACTCTTGGTTATTATTTATAATATAGTATCTGTTTAGTCAAGTTGATTATGTAAAATTGTAAAAACTTAATCCAATTAGCCATTTGGAGTTATGTACTTTGAAAACGAAACTAAATATTAGGAATAATGAAATCATTTATAGAATCTAATGGGTTGAGTTTAACTATGAACTCAACTGAATTTATGCACACATGTGTTATCTAATTTAATTGATTTTCTTTGAGCTTTTCTCTTAATTTTAATTTAAATGGATCTCAATTAAAATTTAATCGTTCTACTTTACAATTAATAACAGTTTAGTTCCTATAATAAAAATTATAGTTAAGATTTCAATACATTCTTACAGTTGTAGTTTGATAAACAAATCAAGAATCACATTTCTTTATAATCTATAAAGACTAAGTCATTAATAATTAATAAAACTTGGTACTTAATTTTGATGAGATTAATCATCGAATAGACTAAATCATTACGTATTATAAAGTACAAAGGTTAATGAGTATTTATATATATATTAAGTTCATGGTTATAACCTTCAAATTAGATTGAAAGAAAGTGAAACATTTTTTAACATTGAAATATAAAATGGATTTAATTATGTAGAATAAGTTCATGGTTAGAAACTTTAAATTGGATTGAAACCATTAAATTAGATGATGTTTTATGTACAAATGTAACATATATGAAAATTAAATTTGTAGTTTTTTCAATTTGAATTAGTTATGTTTGATTTTGGTCAAAAGTAACAACTCAATTAACTTAAGTTTGACAAATATTTCAATTTTGTACTTATTTGATTTGATTTTTTTTTTTATTTTGAAGAGTTCTACGTTGCTATCCTATAAATAACAACTTGTTTCTTCATTTAGAGTATCTCATTCCAATTTGAAGAGTTCTCTCATTTCTTTCTTTTGATCTTAAATTGAGTTAAGAGCAAGTATCTAAGAGTTCTATCATATCCAAGTAGTTCAAGATTGTAGTTCGACAAGAGTTAGTTGTTATATCATGCTGAGACGATCATTGCAGTATGCTTGCAACCTGTGCAGAGTAAATAATTGTCTTCTGGACAACGCTTATCAGAAGCGTGCCTCGACTACCTTTTAAATCTACACAAGTTGTTGAGGTTTTATAAGTTTTTTGTTATTTCAATTTATAAGCATCGTTATACTATTTGACTTACATTTGAGTTTGAACATTATTATTATATGCAATGTGTGTATTATATCTAGTTGATGTATTAATTAGTTTGTTAGTATATTCAATTCTTATCCATTGTTTCCTCCAACCTAAAACACAATAATTCATTGGTGTGATATTTGTTCCCTATGTTTTTCTCTTCTTTGGTATTTTTTATTACTTTGTTTAGCAATACTTATTTAAATACAACAAAATTCACTTTCTATGACATGAGAGGGATGTCAAATCTGTTAGGGCTTGTTTGGTAGAAATTTTGAAAAGAGAGGATTCAATGAAAATAAAGTTGTATTTCATGTTTTCAAATATGTGTTTGATAGTAGATCTAAAATTTTCACTATTTAGATCATAGAATCCAAAAATAGTTTTTCAGGAACATAATCTAAGGTGTCTGTCAAACACATTTGCTGAACTCAGTGAATCTAAAAAACATAAAACATAATTCGAATTCTCTACCAAATTGGCACTTACTTTTCCTATTTATTTTTCTCCCGATATTTTTTCTTTTAAAAATATCTCATGGAAAATTATATTTTTTATCATGAGTTTTCAACTATAGATTCATTTAGTTTCTAGTATTCGAAATGTACCCTTTTAGTCTCTCAATTTTGAGAAATGAGTTTAAAAGGACCTTCGTGTTAACATTTCATCTGCCACAATTAGAAAATTATTTCTTTTTATTACTTTTACTGTCCAATGTGATATATAAAAGTTAAAAATTAATAATAAAAAAAACTCACTCTTTATTCTAAAAAAAGAACTTTACTCTTCCAATTTTCACTATAAATACACCATAATAGTTCCATTCAAGGTATCCGAAAACTTCTGACTTTTTCTCTATTATTCAATTCACATACTCACTTACGTATCAAAGCCATTTTTGTTTGTTTTACAAGTCATCTCTTTCTTAAATTACAAATTTACCGTTGCTGTCACATTGAAGTCAAGTGCGTTTTCTTTAGGCCAAAATTTGGCATCAACAGATAACTGTATTGGTCGAGTTTAATAATGAAGTTTGAGATGGAAGAACGGTGTTGGCCGACCGGCGTCGTCGAATGAGATTTTATGTCGGCATCTTCTCCTCCCCTGGGTTGGAGGAAGAAAAAGAGAATAAAAAGTACAATGTCATGTGTTGCATTGTTTTCGCATGGACAAATGAGAGAGAGAAAATGAAATGAAAAGATGGGGAAGAAAAAGAGGAGAGATGAGAGAGAAGTGAAAGGGAAAGTTATTTAAATTTATTAATATCATGGACAATACATGTATCTTTACGCATCTCACTATCATCACTCACACCAAAAGATAATTAAAATATTACAAAAATAAAAAAAAAATTGTCACATGTCAAAGTATCATTGGACAATTTGGTGGGATGTATAAAGATAGGTGGTAGCTCGATGCACCTAAATATTTTTTTAATATTATTATATCACATCAATATTGAAAATAAATAAAAAGTTACTCTTCAATGGTAGAAGATGGAAAGATAACACTAGAGATCATTTAAACCCATTTTTCAAAATTTAGATACTACAAGAGTCTATTTTAAAAATTTAAGGACTAAATGAACATATATCTAAAAATTCAATGTCAAACTCAAGGACAAAAAGGTAATTTTGTTAATATCTCAGGAATCTTCATAGTTTGAATTAAAAAAACCAGTGTCTTTCACTTCACCGTGCACTCTCTTTTCTCTCTCTTTTAACAACAAGTTTTCTTTATACTTTTTGTTTTTCCAATTTCCAATCAAAAGTCAGTCTTAAATAAAAACACCACAACCACAAAATACATTTTTAATCCTTAAAGTTTAAAGTTAGTATCTATTTGGTTCTTAAAGTTTTAAAAAAAATATTTTAGTCACTGAAGTTTGAAAAATATATTTAAATGGTCATTGAGTTAATTTGACCGTTAGTTGATTAACGAAAGTGTAACGTGACATGTTGATTTGATAAAATTTATTAGTTTGATATTACTTTTTTTACAAGGTGGATTAATTTTTTTCTTTCATTTTCTCTTTCCCATTCTCTTTTCTCTCTCCTCCATCCATTTAGATTTCATCCACTACTCTAGGTTAATGAAGTTCCTCTTTCTTTCTCTTCATAAGCCAAGTGAGATTGGGATTAAAAGCTTTTTTCTCCTTGTAATTGAAGAGCTAGATTTCATAGGGTTGAAATGGAAAGAGAAAGGAGAAGGGAGAGGAGAATGAAAAAGAGGGAAGCAAAAGAAAGAAAAAAAAATCCAACCCATCTAGAAAAATAATATAGAATTATTAATATTGCCACTTAATTTAAAATTTGTCAAATCAACATATTACATCATTTTTCCGTTTGTCAACTGATGGTCAAACTAATTGAAGGACTATTTAGAAGCATTTTTCAAACTTAAGAGACTAAAGTGTTTATTTTGAAATTCAGAAACCAAATAGACTTTAATTTCAAACCTCACCAAAGTGTCTTTTGCTTTAATAATAATGATAAAATTTTTAAAAATAGAAAAATAAGGAAAACTATTTACACAAAATAGAAAAATTTTAGATAATTGTGATAGACGCTGATAAAAGTCTATCAGGATGTATCAGTGATAGAAATGATAGAAGTCTATCAATGTCTTTCAGTATTTTTTTTTGTTATTTTCTATAAATAATTTGACATCTTTTAAACATTTTCTCTAATAATAGTGGAGAGTCGTTTCGATTAAAAATGACTTTGTTAAACAAAAACACTATTTAAGAAAACACGTCCCCATTATTGGTACAACATAGAAGGGACCTTTACCGACCCAACACTACCGGTTGCCATTGCTCCCACGTGAAACATGGTACAACCAAGTTTCGCATGTAAATTTTAACCACCACAAAATTTATAATGCATTTATTTACAAAAAAAAAAAAAAAAAAAAAACACCTCACTACTAAAAAAACAAAAAAAAAAAGAAAGAAAGAAAGAAAGAAAGTAATATAATCAAAATATCTTCAATAAGACCTCACTATCATCATAATCATCAACTTTAACCTTTTCTTCTAAGAAAATTATTAAAAAACTAATTCAAATTTGATTATATTATCTATGTTTATTTAATTTGTATACTTTTAAAATTACATATTTTAGAGTCTGTTTGATGGCCAATTGGTTTTTTATTTTTGATTTTTAGTTTTTAAAAATGAATATATTTGGTATTTAATTGAATTCTTTATTTTTTCAATCTTAAAAAACATTTTTGAAATTGTTAACAAAATTCAAAAACAAAAAATAATCGTTTTTTTAAAATTATTTTAAAAATGGAAAAATGTGGGGATTTTTTTTTAAAATATTATTATAATATTTAAAACTTATTATAAAAATATTGTAGTTTTTATTTAGTCAGACATTATTGCATATTAAATTAAAAATAAATAAATGAAAAGCTGGAACTTGATTCACCATTTTTTCTCTCTCTCTACCTCTTCTCGAGTCATCTTTTTTTTTTTTTTTTGATTGAAGTCCATTTCTGATAATGACAATTATAAATCACCCATTAACCAAAAAAATTAAGCTAATGGGTGAATTAATATTATACCATCTAACACTCCCTTCACTTATAAGCTTGAAATATGAAGAAGACCCGACAAGTGGCAATCAAATATAAATTGGGAGAGGAAATAACATTACATGGGCTTGAACATAAAACCTTCTTGGACTACCTACTCTGATACCATGTTAAATCACCGACTGACTCAAAAAGTTTAAGCTAATTGGTGAAGTAATATTATATCATCTAACACATATAATTCAGTGAAGTAGTTGCAAAGTGGTATGTCGGTTTGGAATCCTCACTCCTCGTGTGTGGCAACAATCAAACAGGATGCATAATTAGGATCAAAATCCCTCATGTCGTCTTCCATAATGTGCAACGGAGAATACATCGACCACTCACTGAAAAAAAAACAACCATACCTCGAGACGACATATCTATAAGTCTTATGAGAGCACACGTGGGAGAGGGTATTCTGGTAGGAGTCGATCGAGAAGTCAAAGTGTGGCTTCAAGATTTGTTAGTCTTGCTTGATTCAATGATCTACCTCTAATGGCTAGCTCTAGTGACCAACTGCATCGATTATTTTCAATGACCAACTCTAATAACCAATTAGATCGATCATATGCTAAAAAAAACTCGGCCAATGAAAGCATTTTTAAATTATTAGTTTATTTTGTTTAATAGCTACCATTTATAGTAATTTGACATTAATAAAAACACTTTTAGTATATAGCAAATAAAACAAACTTGTACATAAAAACACTTTTTGAAAAAGTGTAACCAAACACATGAGTATTTTTATTTTAATAAGTTTTTACAAAAAGTGTTAAATGAAAATGACCTTTTTGAAAGAAACACATTTTCTAGACAAATCCAAACGGGCCCTTACTAAGTATCATGTCACTTAAATTAATAAACTGTTAAAAACATGTTAAAATAAGATAGACTAAGATATATAGTTAGTCCTGAAAAAAAATCAAGAATAGAGTAGAAAATTCAAAGCTCATGATGAAAATGAAATGTAACTATTACTTACTTTTTTAAATAGTAAAAAGTAGAGACAAACTTGGCCCTAGTTTAGCAAATAATAATGCAAAAATTGAATCTTGAACTCCTATAAAAAGCAAACTAAATGGCAAAGAGGGAGAAATGTATGGTATATGGCAACTATAGTGAAAGAAGAGAAATGGAGTTTACAACAAGTTGCATTCTTTTTCTTCTCTTCTCATTTCTCTTCTCTCTTCTAGTATTATTCCATTCATTTACTAGAGAAACTAACTCAAAGCAAGTCCCAAAGGTTACTTTCTCATAGGAAATTTAATGGAGATTGGTCAAAATCCCCACCAATCTCTAGCCAAACTTGCTGAGTCCTATGGCCCCATCATGACCCTAAAACTAGGCCAAATGACCTCCATAGTGATTTCCTCCCCATCCATGGCTAAGGAAGTCCTCCAATCTCACGATCAAGTTTTGTGCGACCGAACGTTTCCTGATGTAGCAACGATTTATGACCACTACAAGATCGCTTTGCCCTGGCTTCCTGTGTGCGATCTATGGAGAACCCTTCGGAAACTATGCAACAATCACATGTTTCCTCACAAGATTCTCGACTCGAACTATACAATTCGTCATAAGGTAATCCAACGCCTTGTGGCCGATGTTCGAGAAAGTGCTACGAAAGGTGAGGTTGTAGACATCGAAAGAGTTGTGTTTTCGACCACTCTCGACATGCTTTCAAACATGATTTTTTCCGTGGATTTGAGTAGTGAATACTAGAATATTTGTGAATGGGGGCAAGATTTTAAGGAGACTATTTGGAGTATTATGGAAGAGGCTGGAGGATTAAGCGTTGGAGATTTTTTTCCAATGTTGAAGACGATGGACCTCCAAGGATGTCGAAAGCGTATGATGGTTCACATGAACAAGTTTTTAGATATCTTTGATAAAATGATTGAGAAGAAGATGAAGGAGCCAAAATTAGGGGAAGATATTGACATGCTTCAAAATCTTCTCAACCTTTCAAAAGAAAGTGAAGATCCCAAGTTCGATTTACAACTGATCAAGCATTTGATTTTGGTAAATGGTTTAAATGATCACATAATTTAGTTTTTTAGCGCATGTGAACTTTTAAAATATCTTTTTTATTTCTGATTTTACTTTTTTTTTTTTTTTTTGTCTTTTTAAAGAAAGTTTAAATACTACTGTGCTCTATGCACTTTTGGTTTTGGTTCATTTTAATTCCTATACTTTTGAAATATTTATTTTGGTATCTATACTTACAACTTTGGTTTATTTTGGTCTTTATATACTTTAAAAATGTTCATTTTGGTTCTTGTATACTTTTAGCTTTGGTTCTTATACTTTTAAAGAGTGATCATTTTGGTTCCTTCATTTTTATTTTTAAGGGATAAAAAATGGTCACTTTTTGAAACTAGTTCAAATACCAAAATGAGTATTTTGATACTAGATGAACCAAAATGAACCAAAAAGTGAAAGTATTGGGACCCAAATGAACTAAAATCAAAATTACAAGGACCAAAGTATTATTTTAATGTTAAAAGAACTATCTCACTCATTAAGACGTTGTTTTGTAACTATTTCGTTTTTTGTTTTTGTTTTTGTTTTGTTTTTTTTTTTAAATTTAAGCCTATTTTCTCACTTTTCTTAAAATATTTTGCATCTTACTTAAGTACAACAATTGTATTGTTAGCCAGATTCCAAAAATAAAAATAAGTTTTTAAAAACTATTTTTTCAAATTTTTACATTTTTGGCTTGGTTTGTGAAAAAAGTAAATAAAAAGGCAAGAAATTAGAGGTGAAAAAAAGTGTATATTGACTTAATTTTTAGGGAAATTTTCGCGTATAGAAAAAAATGTCAAACTATTTACAAAAAATAACAAAAAAAATACTGATAGACATTGATAGATTTCTATCATTTCTATCAGTGATAGATCCGGATAGACTTCTAGCATCTATCACAACTATCTAAAAATTTTACTATTTCTGTAAATAGTTTCCCTTATTTTTTTATTTTTAAAAATTTCCCTAATTTTTAAAAGTTAAAAACAAAAAGATCAAGTAATTATCCAAGGGTTTAAAATTTTAAAATCTCTATCCGAGGATGAGTCGATGACAAAAGCTCTCTTTGTCTCGATGAGGGAATTCTCCCTTCTGCCCCTTTCCTTCATATTATTTCAATGGGCAAGGACAAGAAATGCATTTTAATTTTCACCTGTTCCTAACCTTGAATTAAAAAATTAGACATACTTACTATGGTCTTATTAAATTATCAGTATAAGCATTGACTATTGAAAAATTATTATAAAGAAAAAAAAATCAAATTATTTACGAACATAGAAAAATTTAACTGTCTATCAGCGTTATCGCTTAATGATAAAAGTCTATCGCGGATAGACATTGGAATTTTTCTATATTTGTAAATATTTTGACTCATTTTTTATATTTGAAAACAAACCCTTAACTATTTTTAGAAACTAGCTATTTCAATTGAAATGAGTATAATTACAACTTTTTTTTTAATAAAATATACTATCTTGTAATTTTGTTAATAATTAAGACTATTTTATTTTTAAGTAACATTTATTTAAAATTTAAATATATTTTAGAATAAGATGAAAAACTTACTAAAGAAACATATACTAAGTAAAAGAAATATAGAAGTTAATAATATTTTTTTAATAGTAGAATCTTGCTGAAGATCACATATTGAAAAAAATTAAGAGTCCTTAAAATTTGTATGATACATGACTTACTCCTCTTATTTGTCAATTAATTTTGAGCTAAAGCTCCATGTTATTAAATAAATATTCGACCATAATCTATTTTCACCGAGTTTATGTAACAAGATGAGATGGAGTTGTGCATCCCTCTCTCCATCTCGCCTCAAGGTTATGCTTTGGGTAAATAAAATCATTCTTATCTTGGATATTAAATTATTTGTAATGTAACACATTTATTCATAATATTATTCAATGTTCATCTAAACTTATTATTTAATACGTTTTGAATGTGTCAAACATGCTAATACATATACTCAAAGTTATTATCTCTACTTGACTTTAAACTAAAATTTCATACTTACTTTTGTCATTACTTAGGTTCTATTTCCAGCTGGAACCGACACGACAACGTCAACAGTAGAATGGGCAATGGCAGAGCTTCTAAGAAACCCAAAAATGATATCAAAAGCCAAAACAGAGCTCAAACAAGAGATAGGAGAAGACAAGGCAATGGAGGAATCAGACTACTTAAGACTGCCATTTCTTCAAGCAATCATAAAAGAAACTCTAAGACTTCATCCTGCAGCTCCTCTTCTTTTGCCACATAAAGCAAGACAAGACACAGAGATCATTGGAGGCTTTGTAATTCCCAAAAATGCTCAAGTTCTTGTGAATGCTTGGAAGATTGGAAGGGACAAAAGTGTTTGGGAAGATGCTGATTTGTTTAAACCAGAGAGGTTTATAGGGTCAGAAGTTGATTATAAAGGGAGAAATTTTGAGTTGATTCCATTTGGTTCAGGAAGGAGAATTTGCCCTGGTTTGCCTTTGGCTACCAAAATGGTGCATTGGATTCTTGGTTCTTTGATTCATTCATTTCATTGGAGACTTGAAGATGGGATCAAACCTGAAACTTTGGATATGGAAGAGAAGGTTGGATTGACTTTGGTTATGGCTCATCCACTTAAAGCTATCCCTTTCAATCAATGATACATGTATATATGTCATTTAGATTAAGCCTTCGTGTTGAAGAGGAACCTTCGTGTTTGTACCAATAGTTGAGACAGTCATTCACAACTTGACTTAAGACTTTATGAGTAGTGAAAATTTGAATATTATTTGAGTTGATGTTGGTGTATCTATAGCTTTATTATAGGAAACTATTAAAAAAGAATATATGGATTTGTGTTAATTACGTGGATAACTAAGCGAAAGACATTAGTTATAGTGTTTGGTGATTGGAAGAAATCGTAGAACACCCCATCAACCAACAACAAGTTGCCCCCAAATGAAAAATAAAATCATATTAAATACATTTTTTTCTCTCCAATTGAAAATGAAAAAAAAATCTCAACTACTCAATACTCTATAGTCTTTCCTTAACATAAAGGGCTTCATAAATATGGAAAGATTCTCTTAGTAAATATTCCAACCGACTGCTTCAAAGGTGATTTTGGTTTGAAAATTCAATGAAATCTTATATGCGAAAATATAAAAAAATTTGGACATTTATAAAAATAAATTTTGAAAAAGGATTGAGTTTATAAAAATTCAAAAAAAAAAAAAAAAAAAAAAAGAAAAATCCTCGCCAAGCATTTGTTTTGTTGAGAGTGTGAGTAGGCTTCGTAACACAGCCCATTGGGATTTTTTCCCTAAAAAAAAGCCCAAATGATGAAGATGGCCTCGCTCCAAAGTTCCTCTCTGTCTCTCATTTCATTCGTATTCTTTTTATTACTCTCTCTCTCTCATCGTCGCTCATTCTCATCTGTTCCTTTTCCGTTCTCTCTTCTGTTTCGGGTTTTCTCTGTTTCCAATCGCTGTTGCATGAGAGCATTTGGCAGATCTTGGATCTCTTATCGTCCGCCTCCTCGTTTTCCTCACAAGCCTCTTTCTGATATACTCTTGTTTTTGTGGCAAACAGTACGCTGCTCAGGACGTTGACGAACGGTAAAACTCTCATGCCTTTTCCCTCTTTGCGGATTTTGTTTGGAGATTATATGCGGGTTGTTTATATGCTTGCGAGAACTGTAAAAGACAATGAAATTAGATGATGTCTGTTTTAGGGATTATGGGCGGTTGTTTGTTTGCAAGTGGGTTTCTGTATTGAATAATCGATAAACAAAAATTAAAAGATGCAAATGAAGCATTTCCGCGCATTTTCTTTTCTTATGAATTGATTCGGGCACGTCAATAGACTATTAAATGGATGTACGATGTGTTATGCAAAGGATTGTAATAGAATAGAGTAATATCATAGCTAAAATAGATTGAGAATAATAATAATGAAGAAGATGGGAGAGAATATTTCTAAACAAATTAGGATAATAAACAAATTAGGGTAAAAACTGATAGAAGAATTCCACTATATAAAATAGGAGTTACAAACTTTCTTGAGGAATACAAAGCTCTCTTTAAACTCTCCCTATTTTATCTCTCACACTTACCTACTTGTTAGAGATTTTGAGATGGTTTGACATCCATAGTCCATGGGTCCCCACTTATTTATAGTGAAAGAAACTTGGCCATCAAGCAAATCCAATGACATTTTTCCTTGATCAATGTGAAAGATCTGAGGGCCACAAATTTGTCTTGGACAAAGTGTAAGATCTAATGGCCCAATATTGTCTCCAAGAAACTTCTTGAATAATAAGGAATTTTCTTGATAATTATCCAACATGATGGGATTTGAGTCAGGAAAGTATAGTAGCGTGAATGAATATCAGTTTGAAGATTCGACGAGTATTGAATAGAAGGATGTTAGGTAAAATTATTTTGGGTCTAAGCTGATGCTGAAGCTCATGCGACAATTATCTACCTATATAACTAGTAGCTGTTGGAAAATTGTAGGATATTTGATATTTTAGTGTGTGACCACCCTGGATTCCATGGTTGAATTGACCTGAGAAATTAGGAGTCTGCGTTTTGCCAATATGAGATAGAGGGACAAAAGAAATTTAAGCATTCTCTTCTTTTTAGTGGTTCGGTGAAATGGGTTATTCACCAATTGTTTTGGGTTTCTTTTTTATGGACAGGCTCACAAGGAGGCGAAGATGAGTAGAAAAGAATCAAAGAGGTATGAGTTATTTTGTGACTTTGCATTGCACCTGTTTCCTTGATTGTCTGCGGAAATTAACATCAAACCTCTTGCTCCTTGCTCGTGCCTTCCCACCCCATGGTCAATTTGTGAATTTCTTTTGTTGGTGTTGATTGGATATGGTTTTTTCTCTTTGTTTTATTTTTTTAGTGGTGGTGTTGATTGGAGATAGTTTGCCTAATTAGGTATTATGCAATTTATTTTAGTGAGGAAATATCAAGTGTTCAATTGCTTGGGTGCTTTTGACATTCGAGAAATTCACAATATTAGCCAGATGAAGTAATGTTGAATTTACCCTCAGTGTGTTTAAAACTCCTCTTTTCTAATGCTTCTATGGTCCTCTAGTGTTTCAAATAGCTATTTGTTCTTTCATTCCCAATCTTCATCTACAAATTCCCACTCATGTTTAGATGCTCATGTATTCATTGAATCTCTGGATGATGTATTTGTTATTAAAACTTCAAATAAGATCAAGAGTAGTTGTTCTTTTGGGGAATTATAGTTCAGATCTTTGTTCCTTTCATGAAAATGGAAGATGTTGATTACTTAACATACAGGAGCACTGGTTTGCATCACTTGGAATATTTTTGATAACTGTTCATTGTCATATTCTGTGGTTTTCTCTGACACAATTTTAAAATTAGTTCACAATTATTCTACGAATTTGAGCTTTATCTTTCTGTTCTTGTAGTGGCTGCAGTCGCCATGTGAAATGGGATGAAGGTAATATTGGTCAAATTGAAGCAAATAAACCTGTGCGACAGAAAATTACCGAACCTAAGACGCCTTATCATCCCATGATTGATGATGATGGTATGTTTTTCTTCTACTAGAAGCATGTAATACCCAAAGAATTTATTATTTATTGTGATAATTCTTTTATGGGAAAAATACACTTTTGGTCACTAAGGTTTGAGTTTAGTTGTAGTTGGATTTTTGAGGTCTTAAACTCGACATTTTAGCCCCTGAAGTTTGGAATAATCTAGTTTTTGGTCCTTGCTGTTAACACTTTTTGTTCTTTTGTCAATTTTCTGTTATGTAGGATTGAGTGGACACTTTTTTCTTATGGACACTTTTTTCTTATAATTATTTTTTAGACTAACATGGCATAAATATATCGACTTTATAGTTTTTAAGTTGTTGATGTCAATATTTCAAAAAGTAGGCTAATGCCTTGAAGCAAGACTCTAAGTTTTAGCCTCAAGACTTACGCCTTCCTTGAACCAGAAGAGACTTATGCCTCTCATAGAAGAAGCTTACACTTTTGTGGAAACGCACCGAGGCTTAAAATCTATGCGCCTCGTCTAATGATTAGAAAAATAATAGTGATTTGCCTAGCTTCTTGAAAAATATTAAGGTTTGAGTTGGGACAATTTGAATTAGAACTACTTTCACTGTTGTGACTTTAAAATCATTGAAGGCAAAAATTTATAGTATAAATCAATCCTATTAATGATAATAGTAGTAGTAGTAGTGATAATAAATATATCACTTTAGAATTTTTGATTTAAGTGAAAATTGTGGGGGTGAATTTTCTTCACTTTTTTTATGACAATCATGTTTAGCAATACTTGGTCATACCAATTTAGGATTTTTAAAATATTTTTTTATTCACTATTTGAGGCTTACGCCTCATACTGCCTCGAGGCTTACGCCTCATCTCTTCATGAGGAAAAGCCTCAAGGCCATCTTTAGCATTTTAAAACATTGGTTGATGTGGAAAAATATATTTATTATTTTTTAATGTTAAAAACATTATAGTTTAATTTTTTTCTTTTTTCTCTTCTTTCTCTCTCCTCCCCACCTTCACCCTTGCACGCTGCTGATTATTGCCGCTCCTTTTCTCGACTCCACCACCGATCCTGTGCCCCATCATTTTCTTTCTCTTCTTCTTTCATCTTCTTCCACCTTTATCTTCCTTATTTTCTCATCTATTCTTTCTCTCTCTTCTCTATCTCCTCCCACCTTGAACTGCCTGCCACCCTTCCTCGTCATCTTCTCCTCTGGCAACCTTTCGACACCCCAACAGCCCACCCAAACCCCATCTCAAATTTGGCAATTGGAACAATTTTTAAATTTGGAACAAGTTCCAGATTTGGATCAAGTGGAGAAGGAGAAGGGGTTCAATGAGGAGGGCACGAGTTCATCGTCGGTGTGGGGAGCATTCTAAATCTAGAATAAGTGATGGCGAAGAGGTTTCTCGTGGGAAGTAGGTTTATCAAGGGGAATTGTCAGTGTGGGAAGAGGACTATTGATGGAGTGGGGAAGAAGAGAGTTAGCAAGCAATGATGTGCATTGATAGGTGTTCGATGGTGGAGGTGGGTTGTGAGGTTAGGAGAAGTGAGAAGAAAATAGAAATAACAATTTTCAAATGTTGATATTTCTAATATTAACTAAAATAATAATGAATATATTTGTGCTACATCAACAACTTAACAATTATAAAATTAATTTATTTAGGTCACGTCAGCCTAAAAATAATAAAAAATGTCTAGCCTCGACGGCAAAGACAAAGTGTTAATTGAAGGGACCAAAAAAGAGTAAAAGGGATCTATCTTATTTATATAATTGTGATTTTGTTTTGATTTGTTTGATTTTTATTTTTTATGGGTAAGTTCTACAATACATTGAAATCACATTTCACAAATTTTGAATGTGTTAGTTTTGGTAATTGTATCTTCAGATGTGATTACAATTTATGGATGTAATTTGAGAATAATCTTTGTTTTTGGATATTTGAGGTAAATATTAGAGATTGAATGTATTTATTTTTGTTAAAAAAATCTATCTAGATATGCTTTTTGTTTTTCTTTTTAGTTATTTGTGTTTACTTAACTAGAATTAACAAATATGAAATTCCAAGGCGAGAACTTTTATGCTTAACCTGGTCTGTGTGGAGGCATAGATCATTAGTGAGTATTTTGGCTAGGTCTATGGATAAAATGGTAAATATGTACATGGTGAAATTGGTTTTGGTGAGGAAGCTTTAATATGCTTTGACCATCTCGGTGGGAGTGCCAATTGATATGTTTTTAGGAGTAAAATTTTGCTCACTTTAACAGTCTACCTAGATAGTGCATCTCAAGATTCTAATTATTATTTTGTTTGATGCAGATTCTCTATCTCCTGTGCGGGACAGGTTTGATTTGTGTGTTGGTGATGCAATGCATGCAGAAGCGATTCGAACTGCA